>JAFFSR010000036.1:0-600000 GCA_017163975.1 Anastatus disparis | reverse complement strand
CCATCTACCTAGTGACTTAGATAACATGCATAAATTTTGTTTAAGAGGAGGTGGAGTATATCTGTCCTTTTCTAATCAAAGAATTGATTTTTTTGCAAAAATTAATGGTTGTAGCAAAAAATAAGGAGATAGCCCCATCTCGTATAATAAAAAGCAAGATTTTCTTTGATGAGGAAAAATTATTTTTATCGCTTTGTTTTTAAGAAAACCTTGAAAAACTGAATTGTCCATCCTAACCTCTATTTTTTACGTTTTTCAAGGTTTTCTTCAAAACGAATCGAAAAAAATAATTTTTCCTCATCAAAGAAAATCTTGCTTTTATTATACGAGATGGGGCTATCTCCTTATTTTTTGCTACAATCATTAGTTTTTGCAAAAAATTAATTCTTTGATTAGAAAAGGACGGAGATATACGACCTGCTCTTAATTTTACTTATTTACCCGAAATTGTCATTATTTTATTATTATTATTATTAAATTAGTCTAGTTATTAGTTTTGTTATTCTTATTCATGCTAAATTTATGTAAAATTGTTAATAAGATAAAAGAACTAGGCTTTAGTGACTTTTGTTAATCTTTAAAGGTCGTTTTACATTTGACATTTGAATTTCGTACTGATGCTACATATTTTTCCTCCCTCGATCATATATATCTGATTATATATGTTCTACTTAACATTTTTATATTACAACTATATTTTTTATTGTTAATGATGTTTTAATATTCATTTTTATTCGTTTTATACATTGTACAGTTGATAAATGTCAAGTGTAAAACGATAGTGACGCCGTCGCGTGGCGTCTCTCTCTATCTCTCTCACTCATACCGAATTGGACAAGATACGGCGCTCGCTACCCAAGCGCCGCGTGTTCGAAGCTGGCGCGCATGAATTTGTCCATGGCGCGCTTTCCGTTTGAATTTAAATTATTCTAAAAAACATAAAAATCTTTTAATTACTAAAATTTTCATGATTAATAAATTACATTAGTTACTAAAGATGAGTTTTTCATTAAAACTAGAATTTTTTAACAAACCAATATTTTTTTATAACCTATCAAAATTAAGAATATTTTCCTATCATGGTTAATGTTAGATAAATTTTTATTTCTTTTTATTAGTAACTAATTTTCGTTTTATGCAGTTGATAGGAACGTTGCATGGTCCCCCCATTAAAATGAAAGAAAAATTTCTTTTGGTTAAGCATGCATATATTTATAACAAATGTATATAAAAAAAATGATCTATTCAAATGTCTCATTCGCATCTAGCTCGATATAATCAGTGTCACTGAGATATGCCCACGTTTTTGAGGGGGCGGTGGGTCCATAGATGTTAATAGGCGATGCGGGTTTGGGTGGTCTCTCCTTGCGTGGGACCGGGTAGTGGGTTTTAAGCCAATCCGCCACCCTCTGTTGTTTATTACCTCGAGCTTCCTTTCCTTGTCGCCACCGTTCATGGTCAACTGGTCCTTGACAAGTGACTTGGCCATGAAAGAGAGCCGTTCTTTGTTGCTCTTTTTTTATTTTCTTCAGGGCCATTTCAAACTCTATCGCCTGAATTTTCTTTTTTAACTCCACAATTCGACATTGGAGACGCCTAATTAACCTCCGGTCCTTCCTCGATCTGCCCATGATATGGTCGTAAAGCTGAAGCGTGAAAATTACCTCTTAGTAAATTTGTATTAGTCGTTAATTGATACGTAGCACAGGACAATACATTACTTACTAAATACGGCCCCTCATATAATGCTAAAAATTTACCTACGACCCTTTGTTCACCTACAGACACATTACATGCCTTTACCAACACTACATCACCCACTTTATACGACACAAGGTTAGTCCGTGAATTTAATTTATCCGCGCGTTTACGGCCTTTTGATTGAATTCGCTGATAGACTAACGATAATTTCTGAGAATACGATATATCTGAGTTGTCTTGTCCCTTGATCCATTTTTCCCAGAATCGCGTGGGTTTCTTGTTTAATTGGATTTCCATGGGTGTATATCCAGTTGTATCATGAAATGATTCGTTCATGCAATCCTGAATGAACTGGACCCGATTCGCCCACGAACTGTGTTTGTTGCTTAATAAGGTGCGGAAGAACCTTCCTAATTCCTTATTCGTCCTTTCAACCACATTGCTTTGAGGGTGTCTAATGGCTGAAAAAACTGGGCGAATTTCTTCCTCTTCCAATCTCTTTATCCATCGATCCGATGTGAACTGTGTGCCATGATCTGATTGGATTCTCTTTGGCTTCCCGTATCTTGGTATATATTCCTCGAACATTTTTTTGATAGTTGTCCTTGTATCTGCCCTTTTTATGGGAAAAAGTACAATGTATTTTGAAAAAACGTCCATAGCAGAGAGAATATACCTGGTTCCCCCTCGGGCCACCGGTAATGGACCATAGAAATCAATGGAAACTAAATCACCGACTCCTTCTGGAATGATTGGTTGCGTCATGGCGGCTGTTCCTTGTGTATATACTTTATTTCGCTGACATGAATCACAACTACGTATTTTTCTAATGACCAGTTTCTTTAGCTTCGGGTAGTAGAATGTTTCTTGGATCATCTTTAGGCATTTTAATGATCCAATATGCCCATATATTTCATGTACTTCTTTAATTAGAAGATTGACTACTTCATTAGTCAAAACATATTTGTATCTATCTCTGCATTTCTTCATAAGCTTATCCTCAAATATCACATAAGTTGGGTTCGCTTTTCCATCCTTGATATCATGTATTATCTCAGATAGTTTTTTATCTCTTTCTTGCATAGTTTTGAGATTGTGCAGCATTTTACTCACTTCTCCGTTGGGTTTCCGTGCCAGTACTATTGCAATTGATACTTCATCGTTGTTGGACCTCAAGTTACTATCTTGAATCCGACTTAAAGCATTCGCAAGACAATTCCTTGTTCCTGGAATGTATTCTAGGATCAAATCGTATTCTTGTAGCGCCAACGCCCACCTTCGGAGTCTTCCACTTAGGAATCTGCAGGACATTAAGAATTCGAGAGCCTTATGATCTGTTCTAACGATCACTTGTGTACCAAAAACATACGTTCGAAACTTAGTTAAAGCCCATAGGATTGCCAACGTTTCCAATTCCGTGGTAAAATAATTAAGCTCGGCTGCTTTTAACGTACGACTTGCCAGGCTTACCAGTCGCATCACGGAATTTTGGTCTTCCTGGCACAGTGCTGCACCTAGTGCTACAGAGCTTGCATCTGTATAGAGAATGAAAGGTTTACTTCGAATTGGGTGATATAACATCACTTCCTGTTTGAATAACTCCTTAATCCTACAAAAAGCATCTTGGTGTTTCTCTCCCCAGTGCCATTTGACACCTTTCCTTGTTAACTCAAGCAGCGGTATCATTTCAAACGCCAATTCATGCGTGAATTTAGCACAAAAATTCACCAAACCTAAAAATCCTTTTAACTGTTTCACCGTCTGTGGAGGTGTAAAAGCATCGATTGCTACCACCTTATCTGGATCAATCGTGAGTCCTTTTGTTGTCAGGATATGTCCTAGGAATTTCAACTCTGTTCGGAATAATTTAACCTTGTCGAAATTGAAGGTTAAGTTAGCGTTTCTTGCTGTTTGAAATACCTCTCTTAAATGATTTAGATGTTCGTTGAAGGAACTGGACATACAGACCCAATCATCTACAAAGTCCATCACAAATCCTTTCATAGGTCGTAGAAATGGCTCTGTTGCCCTTGTAAGTGCAGATCCACTAACTTTCAATCCAAATGGAACAACTTTATATTGATAGGTTTTCCCATTGTTCAAAAATGCAGTATATTTTCTTGACTCTACGTGCAATGGGACTTGCCAGAAGCTCGCTGTTAAATCTATGGTAGACATAACGTTAAAACTTCTACAACTCTTTAGGACTTCGTCCATTGCTTCTGGTCCATCGTGGTCATCCTGTAATCGTTTATTTAATTCTCTAGCGTCTAGACATAAACGAAGTGTACCATTATTTTTCTTAACTGGCACAACCGGATTAATAAAATCACTTGTGGACCTCTCAATAATATCGTATTTAAGCATACGATTTATTTCATCAGTAACCTTATCTCTTAGATTAATAGGTACTGGATATGCTTTTTTATAATACGGTGCATCGTTGATTAAAACCAGCTTATGCACATAGGATCTAATTCTCCCTGGTTCAGGACGAAAAATATCTTGGTACTCAAATATTAATTTTTTCAACCGATCTTTTTGTTCAGTATTTAACTCTGGTACCGAATTGAGTTTATCTTCGACCTTCATAGTAAATGCATGGCGGTCTTTTTCCTCCTGCATTGCATAATCTATGTATTCATTTGTGCAAAGGTCTGGGGTAATGGAATTTATCACGAACCTATCGTCTTTCGATATTATAGCTTCGTCATATGGAATATCAAAGAACTTTTCACGGTTTATAGGAATACGAATTAATCCATTTCCAGTATCAATTATCATCCTGATTGATCTTTGTGTATCTATTCCAAAAATACATGGGCGTACTAATCGTGGAATAACTAGAAAGTTCGTTTCTATCTTGGTACTTCCTAACGTGATACTAGCACGAAACTGTTTTTTTTATATTTACAGATTTCTCGCCTGTGAAACCCGTTGCTTGAAGTCCAATCAACGGTAACGTGGGTTTTTTCTTTAACACGTTTGAATGCTTTTCATAGAAATTTCTTAGAAACACAAGTGACTCGACTTCCTGTGTCAATTAACGCCTTAGTTTCAATTCCTTCCAGGTTAATCAGGATTTCGGGACATCTAGTGGCTTGATATGGTCGCTGATTGTCCTCCTGTCCATGCTCTTCAATAAGTACATCTTTAAGATCATCGAAAACTGTGTTAACTTCAACTTTGCTTAACCTAGCTGGGATTCCTTCGTCCCCCCAGTTCTGTGATAGATTATTAAACATCGTTGCACCACCTTTACAATCATCCGAGGCAGGAAGTGCAACGTCTACTCGTTTTCCTGATGTTGCGTTTCCTCTTCCTCGATAATCAAAATTTGTTGACCCCCAGGTTTCGGTGTATTGTTTGATGTATACATCTTGTTCCTAGGTTGATACGGTCGGTCATATGACCTCTGCGCGTCTCGATTAGGCGTCGATGCCCTTAGATTCGCGTTATATGAGTCCTTAGGGACTCCATGGAACGAAGATGGTTTTGTCATTGGATGATCTTCAACTTTTTTGTTCCTTGTATAGTTCAATGCACCTGCTTGGTCAAGAGCATCTAATAGTTTGATTAAGTCGTCAATCTGGTCGATTTCTTGCATGATAATCGCCTGTTGCACTTGTTCATCAAAATGTTTAGCTAATCTTCGGACTATAAACTTCTCTGGGGGCGCATCTTCTAACTGCTCGATACTATTGTAGAGCCGGTACACATACTCGCTCCTGCTTAAATTATCTTTTGCCTGATAGTAGCCGAGCTCGAGTTCTTGACGTACTTTATCCTCGACTCCCTGATTCCAAAATCTTTTCAGAAATGCTGTTCTAAATTGCCCAGCATTTTGGATTTGGGGCTCCACATGTTCCCACCAGTCTTTAGCCGGTCCTTTCAAGGCTTGATCAATCAATGCTTTTATTCCCTGGCTGTCTACAGCAGTTAATTTTATATAATTTAGCAATGATTTTATATACGCAGCCGGTTTCTCATATGCAGCTGCTGAGAAAGTTGGCAATTCAAATTTCGGCTTTGCTATACCTAGTGAAACATTGCCCTGACGCATCCTTGCTTGGACCATATCGACCAATTCTTCCTTATCACGGCGTATTTGCTCTCGCACGAGATCTTGACCTTTCCGAAGGCCTTCAAATCTCTGAGTATAACCTGCATGACGATTATCTATGCGATCTACGTCATATTCAAGTTGCCTAGCTTTAGAGTCAAGATCACCTACTTCGCTAGATAGGATTCGAACGTCGTTAACATTCTGCGCCAATGTTTCGCTGTTTTCTTTGCTGATTTGCAGCAATCTCTCACTAACTTTCCCTAGAGCATCACACTGTTCCTCTAGTGCTTTGAGACG
The DNA here is from genome assembly GCA_017163975.1 of Anastatus disparis. Taxonomy (NCBI): domain Eukaryota; kingdom Metazoa; phylum Arthropoda; class Insecta; order Hymenoptera; family Eupelmidae; genus Anastatus; species Anastatus disparis. The sequence goes on along the minus strand of JAFFSR010000036.1, from coordinate 593,936 downwards.
CGCCAATGTCTTCTCACTATCGACCTTTTCCGTTTTATTTCGTGGCCGAGTTGTTTTACGCGTTGTTTTATTTTGACGCAGTTCATCCTCGACTCCCGGAACGTGAGCACCCTGATCGTCATCTTCTTTTAATCTAGCATTCATCGAGATATCAGGCAAAGATCCTATTCCTCTTCGTCTAGGTCGGTTTGCTAGCGGGATTACTAGTTCATCACTCTCCTCATTCGACGTTTCTTTGACGATAGGATTTTCGGGAGTTGCATTGACCTGATTTTCGTTATCCTCAACGTCACGAGGCGGAGTCACCTGTGGTGACCAACGTCCGCGACCACGACCACCACCGCGTTTACCCTTTTTGTGCGTCATGTTAGTGGTTTTAATTTAGATTACGAATACGTGATCTCTCGATTTTTTTTTTTTTTTTTTTAGGATGTTAGATACACTTAATTACGCCGAGAACAATTATTTTTTTTTCTACGATGACCAACACCAACAAAAAAAAAAAAATATATACGAAAATTAACCGTTCCTAACCTCGATTCTTATGTATAACCTCGCACTTCAACAAGAATTCCGTGATTTTTTCCTGATTCTTCTTCAGGAAATTTGTCCGTCGCGTAAGGAAACGTTCGACCCCGTCATAGTCCTTAATCTTTCCTTCGAACAGAATAAAGGCTTCGTCGATGAATTTTAACCTCTTCTCAATTTTATTGAATCGCACGTTAAATCCATCAAACTTTTCCTCAAGTTCTCCTATTAATTCTTGAAAACTTTCTCGAATTATAACGAAGTTCTGGTTAGCCCTTTCGGATTCTATCTCCAAAAGTTTTATTCTTTCTTTCTGCTCCGCGTTTTCTTTAATCAGGTTACCGTACAATCTCTTCGCGATAACGGTTTCCTCAATAAATTTGGCAACGGATTTCCTTTTCATCTACAATTAGAATACACGAAATCTCAGTTTAAGTTCGCTTTCTGTCGCTAATTTAATTCGATCAATTGACAAGAAATAGTTTTTCTTTCTCTCTTTTACTTTTATGTTATTTTTCGACTTCTACTTGAAATAATTCCTTGTGAGTCCCACCAGGGGTACCATTTATGCAACGTCATAAATCTATATATTCTGAATGGCAAGATTGTTATTTATTTTTTTTATTGTAAAGATAAAAAGCTATGTTCATTAACTTAATTAAATTTGTTTCTTAAAATATTCAATATTCATGATAAAACTTTACTTTACTTTATTTTTAATAAATTTAGTATAAAAAAAATTAATTGAATCGAGAGGATTTTTTTTTAGAATAGCAGCAATCTTGCCTTCTTCACTTTGCTCGTTTGCTTTCATAGCAAATTGGATCAACTGATGATGGTTTCGTAGGTCCTTTCTAATTTAGACGATACACAAAAAACTTGTTTTTAGACAAGACACATTTTTTGTTTTTTATTATTGATATTTGATAAATTTCATGCAATTAACACTGAAATAACAGAAATTATTTTTATTTAGACTCACAGGAATCATTTTACGTATAGAAGGTCGATAAATAAACAAGACGTAATTTTATTTTGAGTGTGGCCTTACGGCGTCTTTTCTTATTACTCATTTATTGCCTACCAGTTTACATGCTAAATTTTGATAAAAGAAAATTTTAGAAAATAAAGCAACGAAAAAGAAATATCTCTATTATTTAAATCTTTGCATTAATTACTTATCATAAATCATTAATTTATTAAACAAAAGAACCTTGCTTCATTGAATTAAAATAAGAAAATTTAAATGAAATTCAATTGGCTAATCAATAAAATTAAAACAAAATTTACTTTAATCAAACTAAAATCTTATAAATTTCAAACTATTTCTTCTCATTGATTTTATTAGGATTATTTTATTATTAAACTTTTCTAAGAGAAACAAAAATCACTTCTGACGTTCTTGATATTCATCTAGCAATCAGAAACAGAAAAAAGACCGATTCTATGGCTTTGATAACCGATTCACTACGTACTGCACAAGTACAGAACGGAGCACACGGAAAAGGGCAGTCTTAAAGACACCCTTTTACACCTGCCAACAGTCTTAAGTGCAGGTCGCAGTACATCCATCCACAAGATGGGTTCCCACTCGGAGCTTTTCGGGATTAACCCTAGTCACGCTCCTATTTTGCATTACAAAATATATATATATATATTTGTTAGTATAAATATAAAACACAAGACTTTAAGGTTAGATGATAGACAAATAGTTAACTTTTCCTTTTTTTCTTTACTCTACTTCCCGTATACACTCGATTACCAAACACAAACGACACGTGTTTGGTAAAGATGGCGACTACCACTTCCTTCTTATACTCACAGCGGGTATTAGACGTGACTTCCTAGTCTGGATGTTCCTTTGTACGAGAAATTTTAGAGAGCGAGAGCGCCTCGTGCAGCCCGTTTTATAGGTCGTTATTACATACTTATCTGCGCCATCTAGGTAGATGGTTAAGATAACTCAGAACTCAATTTACATGATTATCCTATGTAATCCACTGCGCATGTTCATTACCACCATCTACCTAGTGACTTAGATAACATGCATAAATTTTGTTTAAGAGGAGGTGGAGTATATCTGTCCTTTTCTAATCAAAGAATTGATTTTTTTGCAAAAATTAATGGTTGTAGCAAAAAATAAGGAGATAGCCCCATCTCGTATAATAAAAAGCAAGATTTTCTTTGATGAGGAAAAATTATTTTTATCGCTTTGTTTTTAAGAAAACCTTGAAAAACTGAATTGTCCATCCTAACCTCTATTTTTTACGTTTTTCAAGGTTTTCTTCAAAACGAATCGATAAAAATAATTTTTCCTCATCAAAGAAAATCTTGCTTTTTATTATACGAGATGGGGCTATCTCCTTATTTTTTGCTACAATCATTAGTTTTTGCAAAAAAATTAATTCTTTGATTAGAAAAGGACGGAGATATACGACCTGCTCTTAATTTTACTTATTTACCCGAAATTGTCATTATTTTATTATTATTATTATTAAATTAGTCTAGTTATTAGTTTTGTTATTCTTATTCATGCTAAATTTATGTAAAATTGTTAATAAGATAAAAGAACTAGGCTTTAGTGACTTTTGTTAATCTTTAAAGGTCGTTTTACATTTGACATTTGAATTTCGTACTGATGCTACATATTTTTCCTCCCTCGATCATATATATCTGATTATATATGTTCTACTTAACATTTTTATATTACAACTATATTTTTTATTGTTAATGATGTTTTAATATTCATTTTTATTCGTTTTATACATTGTACAGTTGATAAATGTCAAGTGTAAAACGATAGTGACGCCGTCGCGTGGCGTCTCTCTCTATCTCTCTCACTCATACCGAATTGGACAAGATACGGCGCTCGCTACCCAAGCGCCGCGTGTTCGAAGCTGGCGCGAATGAATTTGTCCATGGCGCGCTTTCCGTTTGAATTTAAATTATTCTAAAAAACATAAAAATCTTTTAATTACTAAAATTTTCATGATTAATAAATTACATTAGTTACCAAAGATGAGTTTTTCATTAAAACTAGAATTTTTTAACAAACCAATATTTTTTTATAACCTATCAAAATTAAGAATATTTTCCTATCATGGTTAATGTTAGATAAATTTTTATTTCTTTTTATTAGTAACTAATTTTCGTTTTATGCAGTTGATAGGAACGTTGCAAAACATGATGCAATCAAGACTTAAAATTTGCTAGTTTTTATTTTTTATTTTGAAAATGTTGTTACCTTGTACATTTACAATTCTCTTACTATTGTGCGTCTCTGTTCGTCTAGTGGTAGCTGGAGTGGTAAGCCTGGTTTACCTGAATATCTCTTCTGCGAAGTCACTGCTTCGGGCATACCCTCTCCTGTTTTTGTCGGTGTTGTCTAGAGACCGCCTCATGCTCCATTTTTGGCTAACACGGATCTCATTCCTGACTTGACATCTTACATGCATGAATAGAGTTCTAAGGTTATCTAGTTGATACTGATGACTTGATATTCCTTAAGAGTTTAATCAAGGAGAATGCATTTTTTTCTGTACCCTATGGCGCAACTCATCACATATCCTCATCTGATACATGTCTTGATCTGTGCCTTGTTGATGCCAATGACGTATTACTCGATTACTGGAAGACAGACGTACCATTCATTGACGGACATGACTTCATTGCTGTAACTATAAAGTCTTCCCTCTCTAGACCTTTTCTTAATGATTTTACTTATTATGATTATAAGGCAGTTGATGCTTCTGCTTTAACTGACTATTTCAATGCTTTAAAGTGTGCTGTCTGTGATGGAAATTCCGCCTTGTCGACCCGTTTAGAATGTCTCTATGGTCATTTTAATGGTGCAGTTGCGCTGTTCGTGCCTGTTAAGAAGGTTCGGCAGGGTGTGGGTCGTCATCCATGGATCACTGAGGAGCATCATCGTATGGTCCATGAGAGGGATCGGCTCTATAGACGATACAACCGATCCAGACTATATGCGGATCTTCTTTGTTACAGAACCGCTCGAGATCAGGCTCATGAGTGCATTGAGTCAGCAAAACTGTTGTACTACTATGACCGATTATCAAGACTTGCGGACTCTAGACAGATTTAGAAAGAGCTCAGAAACCTTGACATGTGCTCTAATGGTAGAAATTCTAGTCATTCTTTCTCGATGAACGAGCTAAGTCAGTATTTTGGTAGTCAGTTATATGATCCTATGGTTCCTTCATTCTCTGAATTTTTAGAAACCTTACCTGTGGTTGAGCCTCGTAAACCCTTGTTTAAGTTTAATGAGGTTATTTTGGTGGAAGTTAAGGAGGCTGTACGTAGTTTTACTACACAAGTTAGAAGATTTGACGGTATTCCCCAATCCTTCCCCAGTCTCTCTGGTAACAACGATCAATAAGGTACCTTCTCCACGCTCTATGGGTAATATTCGACCTATCTCTCTTTTATCATGTATGTCCAAGGTTCTTGAGCATCTTGTTCATGAACAGCTTTATACTTATTTACTTACTAAACAGTTACTGGATCCACATCAAACTGGTTTTAGAGCTGGACACGGAACGCAGACTGCTTTACTGAAGTTGACGGATGACATCAGACTCAATATGGACAAACGTTATGTTACTATGCTTTTACTGTTTGACTTCAGTAAGGCATTTGATACTGCATTTCACACCACGCTTCTTAGAAAATTGTCCCCACTTGACATTTCTGCTACTGTTGTCAGGTAGTTTGCTTCCTATTTGTCGGATGGGCAACAAACTGTCATTGATGCAGAGGGCAACACATCTGCATATGTAACACTTGATACAGGAGTTCCTCAGAGCTCTGTACTGTGGCCGCTTCTGTTTTCTACCTATATAAATGCTGCTGTTGATTTTGGCAATGACGTTTAACATCTTATATATGCGGATGACTTGCAGGTATATGTACATTTTCCTATTTCCAAACTTGATGCTTTTAACACTGTTATAAGTGAACATGCTGAGCTCATTGCAAAGTAGGCTTCTAGTAATCATCTAAAGCTGAACATCAATAAAACCAAAGCTATAATAATAGGCTCCTATTAATATATTAATATGCTTCGAACATTGCCTATCACCGGTGTACCATTTATGGGTACTATTATTGAGTTTGAATCTGCTGTACTTAGTTTAGGAGTCTGGCTGGATAGCAAGCTAAGCTGGAAGGAGTATGTCACACATATATGCAATGAATCATTCTCTCTGCTCTACAGGCTTAATTTCTTTAGAAAGAGTAGTACTTTTGCTTTGTGAAAGCATTTCATTCAAATGTTGCTTATTCCCATCTTAGATTATTGTTGTCTTGTTTATTGTGACCTTTTTGCTGAACTCGACCTTAGGCTTCAGAGGATCATCAATTCTGGCATACGTTACATCTATCGTGTTGGTAGGCGTGAGCGCATCTCTGCTTATAGGTCTTCACTGGGCTGGCTATCTACAACTGATAGAAGGAACTACTTTACTACGTCTTTTTTGTATAAAATGTTAACGTTCACCATCTTATTTGTATTCTAGATACCTGTGGAGCCGACCAGTGAGGGCGTTGAGAGGTAATGTGAGGCCTTTGACCATTCCATTTTCATACACTGAATAGCAACAAAGGTCATTCCTAGTCACTTCATCGTATCTTTGGAATCACCTACCTGCTATGATTCGAGACTCACCTTCATTTTATGTATTTAAATCATCTTCATTTGCTCATTACCTTGCCTCAGAGAGTGGACCTCTGCCCTAGATTAATTATGCTTAATTTTTCTTTTGTTATTATGATTATTACTATTGTCATTATTTTGTTTATTTTCATGTTTATATTTTATTTTATTCTCATATACTTTGTACAACATAATGTACAGTTAATAAATTGTTATCTATCTATCTCTCTCTCTGAAACCTCCGATAAACTCGCATCAATCTAGAGAAAGCCTCCCCACTTGTACTTCCTCGGAGATGACTTTGCAAACCCGTCATCGCCGACCTGGACAACAGATTATTGCATTGTCATCGGAGACCAAGTTCTGTGCCGAATTTCACAAATTTCCATTTACAAAAAGTGCCCCAAATTGAGCGTGCAAGATTTGATTACAGACAGAAAGACAAACAGACGTGAAAGCGGGATTAAGAAGAACGTGTAATAAAAAAATTTAATTTTTATTATTTTCCGAGTATAGGATGAAACGGAAAAAACGCTGCTAAGTGCTTTGGCACAACACTTTCTTATAGAGCACATTGAGTTTGAGTAATTTGATTTTATTTTTTTTAAATGTGATTTTAATGTAAATGTCCCTATGTAAATGTCCATATTTGCATCAAAGGCTACTTTTAAGATCTACGTAAACTATATGAATTTTATTCTTTTTTACTTTTGCCATTTGCATTATGTACTTTTTTTCTTCCAGCCATATGCATTTTGTACATTGATTATTACGTTGTTGCTTATAATCCGGGAGCCAACGACTGATTAACCCTTTACTTAAGAAAACTCCCAAACTCGCCCGAACGTGTCCGCATGAGGGAGCAAACAATATAGTGTCGAGTTTTGGTAGTCAGAAAGGTTTTCGAGTCTCTTGTACGTTTTTCGTGAGAACCCTAAGACTCATCTCAAAGCTACAGTGAAACCGTTAATAATATTTTATTATTCACTTTCAATTAGGATAAATGAATACATACAGTGGGGTCCAATAAAAAAGAGCCACCCTTGAGAAAAAAAGTACTAATTAAAAAATTTTGCATCTCAACAAATAAGGGTCGTACAGAACTCCACGATCACTCATTTTAAACGCATTTGTAAGGACTTTTTAATGGTGTATTGGCAATTTAATTTTGAGTACTTGTCTGGGAAATATTACGACTTAAAAATAGAAAAAAAAAAATTTTTATTCCCCTGTGTTTGAATTTAAATCATTTTTCGGAAAATGATGGTAGGAAAATTTTACATGGCTAGTTTTAAAGGTATTTTGCTTAACTTAAAATTTATATTTTAGTTTTTTTTCTAGGTTCAAAATTGATCAAGATTTAGCGATTTTTGTTCAAAAAGGGTCTTTTTTATTTTTTCGATATCTGCTTAATGAGAGAGGATATAGAAAAATGCCAAATAAAAAAAAGTGCATTTTTGTGTGTACAATAACCTTAAATTTTCTCAAAATTTTTGGTGCATTTTAATTTTTTTGATATTGTTGCGGTATCCTTATATACATGTATACCATACTCTTATAAGAGTACCGCAACAATATCAAAAAAATTAAAATGCACCAAAAATTTTGAGAAAATTTAAGGTTATTGTACACACAAAAATGCACGTTTTTTTATTTGGCATTTTTCTATATCCTCTCTCATTAAGCAGATATCGAAAAAATAAAAAAGACCCTTTTTTGAACAAAAATCGCTAAATCTCGGTCAATTTCGAACCTAAAAAAAAACTAAAATATAAATTTCAAGTTAAGCAAAATACCTTTAAAACTAGCCGTGTAAAATTTTTCTAACATCATTTTCCGAAAAATAATTTGAATTTCAACACAGGCGAATAAGAAAATTTTTTTTTCTATTTTTAAGTCGTAATATTGTCTAAACAAGTACTCAAAACTAAATTGCCAATACACCATTAAAAAGTCCTTATAAATGCGTTTAAAATGAGTGGCCGTAGAGTTCTGTACGACCTTTATTTGTTGAGATACAAAATTTTGAAATTAACACTTTTTCTCAAGGGTGGCTCTTTTTTATTCGACCCCACTGTATAAGTAATTAAAACCATGCTAAATTTTAATGGATAATTTTCAAGATGTTATTCAGAGTAGTATTGTATGACCAATATACAATATCAATAATTTTGAGGTTATAACCTCAAAATAAATACGAGCACCTCAGGACTCTTGATTGTAGCGCTACGGCTTTGAGTTAAAAAGGGATAGACGATCATCATACAGTGCGTCCCATAACTATAAAACCACCTAAGATTTGGATGAAACTTTTATCGGAATGTCAAAAAGAATTGTGATATCGTTTTAAAAACTATTGAATATTTTTAAAAACTAATCTCAAAAGAGAAAAAATATCATTTTAACATTTATTTAAAATTTTAAAACTTTCTTTACTGTAACAATTACAAAATCAACATAAATAAAACTCTTTATTTTGTTCTATAACTATGAAACCAGTTGGAAAATTTTATGATAGAATCAGCGATGCCGATAGTGGTAGCGTCAGAGCGGGAAATTTAAAAATTTCTAAAGTCAAAGTACTAAAAAAATACTTTTCATGATTTTATAATTAATAATAAATTCAAGGAAATAATATTACTGTAACAAAATAAATTTATTGCTCTTATTTATAATTTTTTAAATCATTTAAAAATTATGCAATACTTATAAATTATAAATAAGTGCAATAAATTAATTCTGTTATAGTAACTTTCTTTCTTTGAATTTATTATTAATTATAAAATTATAGAAAGTATTTTTTTTAAATATTTTTATTTTGGAAATTTTTTAATTTCCTGCTCTGACGCTACCACTATCGGTTAGAATGGAGTTTTTGACTGTCACAAAATGTATTTTAACGGTCAACGGTTTAAAATTCAATTTTCATTGTTGGATATTTTTATTATTGCATTCACACATTTTATTATTATATTTAAAAGAAATTTATTATAATGCCTCGAGGTAAACGCTTATCTGAACAAGAAAAAGGAAAAATCTTCGCGTATCATGAAAGTAATATAAGTATTCGACAAATCGCTCGAAAACTTGAAAGATCGCACAATCTTGTTTTAAATTTTCTTAAAAATACTGCTTTTTATGGTAAAAATAAAAAAGGGGGACCAAAGAAAAAGGAAACTGCACGGATTGAGCGACAAATAGAGTAATTAAAAAGTCAGAACATCTCGTAAGACAAAAGTTAAAAAAAGCTCCAAATCTATTGCAACGCCATAAAGGGGCTCGGCTTGAATTTGCAAAATTTAACATAAACACTGATTGGAATAAAGTAAGTAAATGAGTAAGTATTGTACTAATATCGTAACAATATTGTGAATTATGAATTAAAGTTTAATTTATTTAATTATATTTCAAGGTTATTTTCTCAGATGAATAAAAATTTAATTTAGATGACCCTGATGGCAATCACTCTTATTGGAGAGATTTAAGAAAGGAACCTCAGTATTTTTCACGCAGAAATTTTGGAGGCGGAAGCTTAATGGTTTGGGGAGCTTTTTGTTAAAATGGGCTTCTATGTTTAGCTTTTCCATCTTGTAAAATGAATGCAATAGAATACATTGATGTATTGCAAAATCGATTACTACCTTATTTAGATCAAAACGTAACAGAAAATTTAATTTTTTAACGAGATAATGCATCAATTAATGCAAATAAAGCTACAAAACAGTGGTTTGTTAATAATGACATTTTAGTTTCACTACGGCCAGCTTGGTCTCCAAACTTAAATCCGATGAAAAATTTATGGGCTATTCTTGTACGTAGAGTGTATGCTGAAAATAAGCAGTACAATACAATTAATGAATTAAAAGAGGCAATTTTAGAAGCTTGGAGTGAAATCGAAAAAGAAATTATAAAAAATTTAATTGACAGTATGTCCAATATTTAAATTTAAATACTAAAATTATTAACAAAAATATTATATCATATCAAGGTATTAATTTTATGTTTAACAAATATAATTGCGCCGTTTTCTTAAAATGGTTTTATAGTTATGAAACGGATAAAAAATGTAATATTGTACTAATTTTGTAATTATAACAAAATAAAAAGTTTTTAGTTTTCTAATGAGCCTTTAGACGATATTTTTTTTCTTTTCAAAGTGATTTAAAAAAATATTCCATAGTTTTTAAAACAATATCGCAATTCTTTTGGACATTCCGATAAAAGTTACATCCAAGTCTTAGGTGGTTTTACAGTTATGAGACGCACTGTATAAGAGTGGGAATTTTCTAACTTTCGTAAAGGGTTATAGTCGATAATTTCCTCTCGGCTGAAAACTTGTGAATTAGTTGAGAAAATTGTACCTCTTAGCTTAGTGAACGTCAGCTGGCGCGGTATGGGTGGGTTAGACCACGACAGCCTCTCAAACACGTAAAACAAGTCGTTTTGTTATTTCCTCCTGATTTAAATTTTGTCAAATAATAGTTAAAACTGTACTTTGATAAAAAATAAACGTCAACTGTGTGTAACATAATGGATTATACGTCAGCTAGACACATGAACATATAAAAAAATTTGTTTTCAGTGATTTCCACTCACTTCGGAATTTATCAGATAATAGTTTACATTATTCTTTAAATAAATAAAAACGACAGCTGGCTGTATGACGAAGGAAAGTTCGACAGCTGATGCAGTGAAAGGTGTATCGCAGAAGCCAGACGTAAACGGAGAAGGTTTTGCATCATAAACGATGGTGCGCTTTTAAAACGAGCCACAAGGTGGCTCGCATTAACCATAAATATCGATGCGTGTCTAAACAAGCATGAAATTTTTCGACGCGGCGCCACCTCGCGCACTGTATTTCGACTTATGCACGAGAAAAAGTTATGCATGAATTATCAAATGCGAAGCAGTATGCGTGATTTACGATGCAAGACGCATCACTTTTTCTAGTGCGTCGCGCATCATGTTTGTTGAAGCAAAACTCTCTCGGTGTAAGCGTCGATCGGCTATTTAAATACACTAATAGACGAGTTTTCTACCAGCATATTGTTAGCTGATTGTTTTTATTACTTTATCTATTATGTTAATAATAATAATCTGACGAATTTTCAATCGAGATAAAATAACCCAATTATCCAAATTATCGGGAGAAAATTTTTTTCAATTCAGGAACACGGAGAGACTTTTGCATAATGAAAGTTGATACGTTTTAAAAACGGTCCACAAGGTGGCTCGCATGCACGATTTTTTTTGAAACACGCACAACAAATATCGAGGCGAAGCTTATATATGTTTTTTGATTCGTTGTGCCTCACATTTTGTAAAGAGTATGCATCACATTTTCTGATGCAAAGTAAAGAATGTGTCGTGCGCGCACGATAGTTTGCAGCACACGCCTGCCACCACGATGCGCATACGCATTATTTTTTAGAACGTGGAGCGCACCACATTTATTGAGACAAGTCTCTCCGTCAATGTTCGCTCTAAATGTAATTACTCATAAAATGCCAATAAAATACTTTTGTTCAAAATTTTGTTATAAAAATGATTGTTTAATTATATAATTAATTATAAAAGCAAAGAACTATGGTCTTATATTGCTAATAAAATCATACCATTCTTTGAACGCTTTTTTAGTTTTAAATTAAATGAGTGAGTGAATAAAATAATTTTTTTTTTAATTCACGAATGTTTGCAGTAATGTTAAATTATAATATTTGAAAAAGTGTTAATAAAATTTAAAAAAAATAAATAAAGTCAATTAATTTAAGTCATCTATGTTGTGTTATAATATCTTTCCAAAATTTAATAATTTGTTCAAAACATCAGTGATCTTTTTTAGCTTTAAAGGGAAAATTTATTCTGTTTATTTCTTTGAGAATGTACATATTTCAATAAAATTTCTTTGAACAAAAGTATATTAAAAATTTAAATGCATAAAATAAAACAGCTGTGTATTCATGAAAAAATGCATTATCGATAAGCTGCGAATCAGATTTTCGTTGTTAATTATTATGCCTATTTAATCAATGACCTACCATACAATTCTGCTGTCCAAAGTGTAAAAGTGGTTAACTACATTGGAATCCCATTGGAGTTAAGGTTTTCTTACTTTGGACGACAGAATTATTTTAATATTTATATTTCAAACAACTTTATAATTATTTAATTTCATTCTCTTGCTTTTTATTATTTTGTAATAAAAGCTATCTTTAAACGTTCAATAAATTTTTTATATGGAATTCAATAATTTTATTATATTTTAAACAATATTATTGTTTTATAAATATTTTACTGGCATACTTACCGTTATTAAGTTTATAAATTTTTCAAATGTAATTAAAAACAATCTAATCTTTACAAAAAGCTTTCATTAAAAATATTGTTTTAAAAATAATTCTTCACTATTTTTTTAAGAACGTAAGAAGGATTCAAAAATTATTTACAAACCATTCTTTTTAAAACAATCATTATAGTCGAAAAGTATTCATAAGGTTAACTGTAATACTTTCAGAATAGTTATTTTCTATTATGTAATTTTTTTTTATTAGATTTCTACGGGCTAGAAGCCTATTTACATTCATTTAGACCTTGATTAATTTTTAACATATTATTTACTGTGGTTTCAGTTTACTACCTAGGATAGTTCGGTTCGCGACATCGATCCCAGCCACGAAAATCTGGGAAAACAATGTGCAGAAGACAACGCTTCCAAAAAATTCGATCCTGTGGGGAATCAATCCCGTGCTCCTCGAGGTTCGATAGTGTCAACCGACAAGGCACATCTGCACAGCGCCTTACTCGATTACGCCAATCGCCCCTTTTAAAAAAATTAAATCATTTAAAAAATTTTTTTAAATATTTTAAATTATATACGATTTCTTTCTCAAATTTATCATTGGAAAATAAATTTTCAATTTAATAAATTTAAAATAAAATATTTTAAAATGATAACTTCTTACAAATTTTTGAAAAAATTTACATGGACAATTAAAAGTTTTGTGAGCGCCTGTATACATAAAGTCATGCTTTTATATCAAGCTAAGTATTTTATATAATTTGATTTAACCCTCCCTGAGTAACCTGGGTCATTAATAGCACAAGCCAAATTTTCACGTCAAATATCTCTGGAAATAAAAATTGTTATAAACAATTTCGTTTACTATGAATTTTTAAATAAATTGTTGGACTATAAAGTGAAGGCAAAAATGAGTATTTCAGAATTTTTTCAAATTTTTTCAACGGAATTTTCATAGAGAAATTATCAATAAAACATTAACGATCCAGGTCACCCCCCATGTCCCTAAATTTTTGGTTACCCATGGAGGGTTAACTACTTAAATATATTTAATATCTTAATATTAGGCTTTTCATTCATTAAAATCGTTTAAAACAAAGGATTATTAATAATATACATTTATGCAAGCAAACTAACAAAAATTTTAATAGTTTCCTGAGTAACCTTTTCACTTCGGCGTGCAGGGGGCCCGAAGTCGGTGCCGAATCACCATCAGCGGCACCGAAACTCTTGTCAAATTGTCGCCACAGCGGCACAACTTCGGTGTGAGGTGTGGCGGCAAAAGGAGGCCCTCAGAGGGCAGCCGAATCTAGCTTATAAAATCATAGAATTGAACGTAATATATGTGCAATTATTTATATAAAAAAACAGCTGATTTCCAATGGTGACCGATCGGTTGATTGTTCGAACAACTGTCTACTTTTTAAATAGTTTTTATTAGTGGAAAAATTCAAGTAGTTTATGTTATTCGAGTCGTTCGAGTAATTCCAGTTATTCAAGTGATTCGAATTATTCGAGTAACACTAGTTATTCGAGTTTTTATTTTTGTCGAGTTCTTGATAGTTTCGAATGCTTAACTCGTACTTAAAAAAAAAAATTCGTATCGATAATCAAGTACTCGCGCTTGAGAGGTACTCAAGTTTTCGTTCCAAGTATTCGAAAAAATATGGATTCCTCGAATTACTCTTAGTACTTGAAAAAAATATGAATTTCTCAATTTACTCGAGCTTTTGAAAAAATATGAGTTAATCGAATAAACTAAATATTCGAAAAAATATGAATTATTCGAGTACTCAAGAAAATATAAATTACTCAAAAAATACGAAAATCTTGAGTTACTCGAATAATCAGATTATATTATCCATGGTAATTAGGTCTTATTTCCACGAGAATAATCAGTTTCTTACCATGTTTTTATTAATTAGTTTTAGGTTGTATTCGTCTGTGTATTCGGGCGAAATTTCGGAATCAATTTTAAACGAGTTCAGGTCGAGTCGAAAGAAAATTATTTTTATTAATTCAATCACTCCTTTTTAATTTTCAATTAAGAAAAAGTTTTAACATAGCATGAAAATATAATAAAGAATATTTTGAGGTTATGTAAGATACACATCGATATTATGAAAAAATCTATACGATTTTCAGCTAGCCGTCATAGGGCCATGCTCGCCATCACGCCTCACCCATTTGGCGGCCCGACTTCGGCAGCCGAAGGTGGCCCAACTGAGAGAAGTTGATTTCCGTAATGAAAAGGTTACTTGGAATAGTTTATTATTAAAATACTTCATTAGTTTACGCAGAGTAAATATATTGGGGACAGATTTTTTGTTTTTTGATTGTAAGAACTTTAATATAATAGAAAAAGATATTCAATTAGAAGTCTACCTTTTTTTTCTAATTGAAACTCTCTGAATTCACAATTATTTTTGCTTTGTTAATGAAATGTATGTAATTCAGAATTATATCTTGGATTTTTAATTGGAGCTCTTTTAATTAAAGATTACTTTTTGATCTAATGATTAAAGTATATTTAATTTATAAATCAAATTGATTCGTTAATTAAGTAAGTTTTAATTACGATTTCATAAATCATTTTTGAGTAAATTGGGATTCGATTAAAGAGTGATTTGTAATTTGAATAGTTTTTAATTATTTTTTTTTGCAATCCTGGTGACGTTTGAACATCTAAGAGATTCATAAAAATATGTCGATTATTGAATTTAATATTTAAATACCGTTACGAAATTCATATATTATATATTAGGAGAAAAATAAACTGGCATATTAGTGAGGATAAGGAACTGCAATTCAGCCGGTCAATGAAGTTAAGCAGCGCTAAACGTAGTTACTACTTGGATGGGTGACCGTTATTGCTTATGCATCTTTATGGATCGATCAGGTGATTTTTCGTTGTCAACAATGTGTTTGGTAGCAGATAAATAATTATTTTCAATAAAAATGTGAAAAGCAGGTGTTTCTTCGATGAGTGTTATTTACAACTAACACTCAAGCGAGGAACACCAGCATTTTGCACTTGTATCTAAATTAATTATTCTGCCCTCCGGCCGGAAAGCGGCAACTTTCTGGCCGCTGCCCAAAACGAAGTTGTCGCTTTCTGGTTCCGTCGAGTAGAAAAGTATAATACAACCTATGGCCAGTAAAAAAGAAAGCCTCAAATCACATGTAATTGTCGGCCGAGGCGAAGCCGAAATTGACAATTACATGTGATCTGAGACATTCTTTTTTTACTGGCCGTAGGTTATAATATACTATTTTTTAATTGCAAACGTGAAACGAGAATAAATAAAAAATTAACTAAAATTTTGAAGATTTTCGAAGAAAGACGAGTGAGAAGTTTGTCGTCCGGACGAAGCAAGGTTGACAATTTCACTAATCAAAATGATGAATTAGTTAAAAAACTATAATTGTGCACAAAGTAAAGTACTTTACATATATTTTCTCGACTGTGCTGGAAAGAGGAACTTTGAATCCAGAAAACAAATAGGCAAAGCCGAGTTTTGCACACACAGTTAAGAAATAGTATATTTTATACCAGTTGCGAACTGCATTTTTTGCTATAATGAGCAACGAAAATGCAATTTTCAGGTAGAATGGAGAAAAAGTATTTTCGATACGCAAGCAATATTAATTAAATTTATAAATGCTAAGTTGCGATTATTTTTTTTTATATTTAACATATAAATAATTAATTTGCCTGGATACTACCCATTCCACATCCTTCCTAAATTATATATTTTTTATGATTAAATACAAAAATTATTATTTTATGTTAATTAATCGGAATATCGGTCAAAATTATTTTAACTTCTTCTTACTATTTATTTCTAGGATTAGTGACTCCTGTTATCGGGATCACTGTAGAGTTAAATAATCTCCAATCAGTCAACTCTAAAGAAATGGAGTGGAGGTTTGTTTAGACAGTCCATTATGTCTACTTATAAAAATTTGATACGTGTTGTTAATGATTATAAACTTATAAACTTACCATTATTATTTAGCTTATTAATGCAACTATTTTTTTTCGTTGTTTTTGATACTGGTATGCAATCACTTTCTACTTTTGGCCCTAACAAGTCAAATATTTGAATGTCCATTTCACTTTTAATAGCTTTTCCATCCGCCCATTTTAATGAGTTCCTTATTTCTTGCATAAGACAACCATAATTAAAATGGTATCTGTAAATCAAACGATATATTACTGAAATGTATAATTATTACAACATTTTTATTTATTACAATTTATATTATTTGCAATTAAAAAATATATCATTTTGGAAAGGATTATTTATTTTGAATTTTATTCATGTACAATAATGTTACAATATTCAAATCGTAATTTTTAATTGATATTTCGCATATTAGAAAAACTTAATAAGTTATCAATTATGATTTATAACTTTATTTATTTCAATATTATAATAAAATTTAATGTTCATGACGATTATTTAAATAATAAATTAAAGAAAAAAAACTTTCATGAATAAATAGAAAATTGCGTTCACGTTTACATGCTTATATCTGTGACGTTAAGGAAAAAGGACATAAGTCACATTTTTTCGGAAATCAAGATAACATTATTTTTATATTCTTTAGATGTTATTCTAACAGTTTATAAACGATTTGATTATTTACAATTATTTTTTCTACTGAAAAAAATATATTTGAAAAAGGGTCCATTTTCAGATTATAAAATTACATAAAGACATACGTTGAAATCACAATATCTAGAAAACTTTTGCCACAGATATATACCTAAGCCTATACATGTATCTAAACATATGTATACAGAACACACTTACATACAGTACAATTCATAAATTCATGAGCAAAATTTTGAAAACAGGGCTCTTTTAAAGAGCATTATCTCTGTTTCTACTAGTCATACAATAAAAATAAAAAAAGAAAATTAAAGTATATGAAAAATACTAAATTTTTATGGGGTGTGAAATTTTCTTGAACCATTTTTTCTGTTTTTCATCCTCCCTTAAAAAGCTTCTATTCTTCAAATTTTTGAACACTTCTTCAATCACTTGCATTTTTTTTAAATGATTATTATATACTAAAAACAGGAATAATAATTATGCAATAAGTGATTTAAAATATTTTTTTCATATTTCTTAAAAAATTATGACAATGTAAAATTTTGAAAAGTTTATATAAAAATATTTTAAACGTATTACTAATATTTTCATTGCTGATGTTTCAGTTAAGTTGTTCGTATTTTTAATATACTACTTCACAACATTCAATCGCTTATAGCTCTATAAATAAGCCAAAAAAATCAAAAGTGATAAATTTTGAATTTTTTAAAATTCTTTTGATTTCCGTTTAAATTTTTCATTAATAATAATTTAAAAAAAAAGACAAATAATTGAAAAAATATTTTAAAAATTTCAAAAATTGACAATTAAAAAAAAAGGATAAAGATAAAAAAAATAGTTTGAGAAAATTTAACATCTCATAAAAAGTTCGTATTTTTCATGTACTTCAATTTACTATTTTTATTTTTATTGTACAACCAGTAGAACCAGAGATAATGCTCTTTAAAGGAGCTCTGTTTTTCAAAATTTTGTTCACAAAATTATGTACGGTATCGTATATAAACAATGTTTGTGACGCCTATACGGAAAAAGATTTTGTTATGAAAAATATCAAAACTTTACAGAAATGTTATATTTTAAAATTAAAATCCCATAGTAAAAGTATATATAAACTTTTAAAAAAGTATATTTTAGGCGAGTTTAGTTATTAAACATTATAGTATTCTTTAGAACATTTTTTCTAAATATTTCTCTTTTTTTTTACTACATCATATTTTTTTTTTAATTTCAGTTCTTGAGAGTACTGAAATGAATTGAGTAATTATTATTAAGTTTATACCTTTAACTAGATATATCTATAGTTTTTTGATAAGATAAGATAAGAAAGTTTTGAAATCAATCAAGCAATCGCCGAGTACTTCTATATTCAATTCATTCTTTTTAATAATATAAAATCCATAAAATGTTCAATTTATATTCTCTTTGATAGACGAATATTTGGAAAAACTTCGCCAAATAATTTTTGAAAAAAAGGGATTATTCAGATGAAGATAGCGATGATAATACACATCAAAATTGAAAAAAGAAAAATGATTTATCAGATCAACTTATTATTTCATTTATGAGTGAATATTACTTCTTAAACATTGATGAACTATACTTGATCTTAGTGATATCTATTTTATTTTATTCCTGATGAAAGATTTACTTAATAAACAATTTCCGAAACGATTAACTTCAAAGTTTCTGTTTAGATATTCTATAACATTACTATAAAAATTGCGTGTGTCCTATGCAATAGGATTCATCAACTTGTCCTTCTTCGACAAGAGCTGTCAAATCTTTTTTTAAAATAAACGAAATATAATCCTGTTGCAAACGAGTGTTATATTTTTCTCTCAAGTCCTGTATTATTTCACTAGCTTCAGAAAAATTAGTACTGTCTCCTTCTAATTTTTTAACCACTTCGTGAAAAATAGAGGCTTGTTGATGTAAAAATTTAAGCCAAAACTCTGAACAATCATTTTTAAAAAAGTTGTAAAGGACTAATGGAGATTTATCTTGAGACAAAAAATACGATTTTAATGGAAGATACATTTGCAAAACTCTTTCTATAGCTGGCAAAAGAGCTAACCATCGAGTCTCACAATATCCTAAAAGTTTTTAATATTGCACTTCCACGTCATCACAAAAAGCTTTTAGTTCTAATGTGCGAACTGTATAAATATAAAAGTGCGAATAAATTTTGGCAATTATAGCTTCAGCATCTATTGGAAGTAAATCAGATGCAAATTGAAGTGCATTATGTGCTATATGAGCTGCACATCCAACTCCGATAATATTGCGATTTAAACTTTGTTGAATTTTATAAAAAACATTTTCTCGTCCTTGGCGATTCACGCCTCCGAAATTGGTATTAGCATTATCTGCACAAAACGCAATGATTTTTTCTTTCAAATCATATCGTGTTAAGATTCGCATAATGTTATCATGAATTATCTGTGACGTTTCCCCTGACAAATCTACGAAATCTAAAATTTTAACATTAACACCTGTATCTGGATGGAAATATCGTATCAAGGTAGGAAAAATTTTGATGTCCTTATGATTTGATGCATCTGAAAATAAACGAATTGAAGGCACACTTTCAATTTCTTTTTTTATAATTTGTCGAGAAAATGGCACTATGACATTTTTTATGATCGCATCACACTTAGTTTTTCCTAGAGAAAATTTTTTATCAAACAAAGTTTGAATTAATTTTGATGTGCATTCCATCGATGTAAAACTTTGGTTATGAAAAACAGTATGAAATGCCCACAAGCCTTCAGACTTTGCCAGGTCTCTTTCTTTTTCTCCAAAAGTATCGCTACGAAAAAATTCGGTGATCGACGATGACTTACTGACTATATCAAGAGCTTTCTTATGCTAATCAGAATTTATATGTCGCTGAATATCGTTTCTTCCCCCATGTGCGATTGAAAAAGTTCCCTTACATGTATTACTTGAAAGTTCTGAGTCGCTTGTTGTGTTTTGAAACAAAGGAAATTTTTTTTTTAATTCTCTAGTGAATTTACAAAGGCGCTTCGGCTTTGATGCCTTACTCGACATTTCTAATATATATGAAAACCAAACTCTTAAAGCAATATGCAGCAAAAGCGTTACGTTTTTTTCAATTCTAACCTCCTATTACCTATAAAAGGAAGTCAATTTACTAGAAAAATATTTGCAATCAACATGACGATATTTAAAATGAATTTTTAATGAAAATGTCTTACTCTTTATATAAGAACGATAATATATGTTGAGATAAAAACAAATTAAGTTTGGCGGGTTACTTTCTTGCTCGTTTCAATTCTTTTATAAGGCACACGTAAAGCAGACGTAATAAAACAAGGACTACCATGTTAAATCATGTTTGCACACGTTACTGACGTCAGTGACTATATTATTGACGTGTTTTTGGACGTTCCTCAAGCTTAACACACTTACTAATAGTAGTAACAGTAATATAACAGCAGAAAAACGTATGCATACGGACCTTGAGATGAAGGATGGTATGGAAATGCGGACTAGGCATATTATTTGAAAATTATGTTTTAAATTTTGTTAATATTTTTCAAACATTCTCATCTTATCTCTCTGACGTAATCTGAGATAATAATTATAATGCTAAAAACAGTTAACATTCAAAATTTTATATTTTTTC
The DNA here is from genome assembly GCA_017163975.1 of Anastatus disparis. Lineage (NCBI taxonomy): Eukaryota > Metazoa > Arthropoda > Insecta > Hymenoptera > Eupelmidae > Anastatus > Anastatus disparis. The sequence goes on along the minus strand of JAFFSR010000036.1, from coordinate 573,168 downwards.
CTATGGTTTTCGAATCCGGGACATGCGGGACGTATTTTCAATATCCGGGACGATTTCAGTAATAAATTTTCAGTCGAGACAGTAGTTGTCATTCTGGGACTGTCCCGCAGAATCCAGGACGGTTGGCTACCTTACTTATACAAAAAACAGATTTGTTAGTCCCAATTATAAAAACTAATAAATAGCAATTACATGAATATTTACTAAATTTTTTTTTTATTTAAAGTAATTTATAAAGAAAGAACTTGAAAACCTAATATAAAAGAGCAAAATATAAAATTTAAATATAAAGAAAGAGAATAAAATATGCAAGAAATCGAACTTGCATATCATAGGTTAGGCATGCAAAATGTACACAATGAAAAACACGTCTGAATTTGAATATTCTAGAAAAAATTACTCTTAAACATTAAGACTATTGGAAGTAATACGATTAAAAATATATTAACTGTATTTTATGATCAATGTAAAATTAAATATAATTCTTATTTCTAATTTGATGAGTTATATGTTTTAACTTATATGTTTAAATGTATGATGCATTAACTTATTAATTTCATCGTTTAATACCTATGCTTTCATGACAATCTACATTTGTGAAGATTGATATAAAATAACGACGAATTTTTTAACAAAGACGTTTCAAATGGACAAAATATTTATAAAAAATTACCTTTATAATTTTTATTCGAAGTTGGAATGCATTCATTGAATACTTCATTCGCACATGTATTAATTCCACAAAAAACTATCTAATTTCGGTGTTGCGGCAATTACTTTCTGTTCTCTATCTAACCTCTCTTTTGCATTTTTTTATATGGCGATCCACTTAACCTTTCTCGATGGTAGCTCATTGTAAACTACATTTTTATATAAGAAAATTTCTATTAATTTGTAGATCAGTGAGCATATTTTATCAACTGAAGAACTTATAAAATTTAATACCTACTGATTTAACTTCGTTTGCTCAAGAAAAATACGAATAGTGCTCAGTGTTTGATACAGGTCTTATTAAAAACAACCAATTTTTTAAAAAACGTAAAATAGGTTTATACAAGATCTCAAAATTAAATAACACGAATAGTATAAAAACTTTTTAATTTTTCGTTAGTTTTTTGAATTGCTGAAAGTTATTTTTATGCCATAATGTAAAAGTTGCTAATGTAAATATTGTTTATGAATACAATGCTGCCATTTAAAATATATATATATATATATATATATATATATATATATAGTTATACCTACTTATAAGAGAATTTTCATTCTGCTTAGATTGTAGTTATCAAGAATGGAAAGAAATGAAATGTGCGCACGCGCACGACATGGTTTTTTCATTTAATTGCTTTAGCTGATAACGTGCGCATTTAATCATATTCAAAATGAAAAATTTAAACAAATACTAATACTTTAACTAATGAGTTAAGAATAATTAAGCTATCCATTGTTATTATTATTATTATTATTATCATTATTATTATTGAAAAATTCTGCAATAAAAAACATTAAAATAAATATCCTATATCAATAAATTTTAGAATTATTGTCTAAAGTGTTACATATCAAAATAATATAAATTTATAGATAGATAGATAGATATTCATTTATTTTGTAGTAAGATACAAAAAAGGCGTGTAAAACACATAGTATATCACATAAAGCTTATTACTAATATAAATAAAAATATTGCACTTACAGTTGATATCACAGTCATTCAAACTTAAAAATAATAATACTGAATACGTAAGTCAACAATTTAAAAGTGATATCACAGATTAATAATAGCAAAATAATACACGCAACAAAAATAATATAAATTCAAAACAGGCGGTCAATATCTATCAGTCATAATTTCATTAAAGTAAACTATACATTACGAAGTCAAATCAATAAAACAAATATAATACAATAAAAATAAAATAATACTAAAATAGAATAATACATTAAAATAATTTAACTTCGTTAAAAAAAAATAAAATAAAATCTAATACAATAAAAACCAGCAAAGCGTTTGATATAATGATAAACGCAGTCAATTTAATAAAAAGCACATTCACTCGAAAACCATCCAACCAGCATTCATACAATAAATACAGACATACCTTAAACCTATATACGGGACTACACAAAAATAAATTAACAATAAATTCAATTTTTTAAATATTAATCGAGGTCGATCAAATACTTCCTCACTGCGGTCTTAAACCTACTGAGAGATGGTAGATGTTTAATCTCAGCAGGTAGGGAATTCCAGAAATGCGCACCTTGAACTTGAAAGGAATTCCTGCCAGTCTCAGTGCGCATATAGTGCACCGCTAAATCCTTAATCTCTCCCCTAGTAGCCGCCCTAGGTACACATCTAGTGAAGAGACCCACTAGATGCTCCGGTGAATTCATGCGCTCGATTTTGTACATAAGTACAGCCAAAAAATACTGTCTCCTCGAATCAGTACGCAGCCAACCTAGTGCAATTTTATAAGGAGAGACGTGATCGCTCATTCTCACACCCATCACGTATCTCACACATGCATTCTGCAGTCTTTGTATCCGTCTTCTCAACTTCTGAGAAGCATCGAGCAGAACCACTGAGCAGTAATCGAGATGTGGGAACAGTAGAGCGGTTGCGAGCTGTTTACGCAATACCTCCGTGGTGTACTGACGGAAAAACCGTAGAGCATACGGTACTCTATTAAACTTTTTAGTAATCATATCAACGTGTGGTTCCCAACAAAGTTTGAAGTCAAGCACAACACCAAGGCTTACTACGGAGCCAGAGAAAGGTATGCCGACGCCTCCCCCAAGGTCTATCGTCCTGGTCTCTCCAGCATAAAAAGAGTTAACATAACGACTACTACCGAAGACGATCGCCTTAGTTTTATTAGCATTTAAAGTGAGAGAAGCGTCCGCAGCCCACTCCGACACCGCTTTTGCCGCTCTCTGCAGGATAATAATACCCTCGTCCACATTCTCGCGGGGAACTTGCGTATAAATTTGCAGATCATCAGCATACAGTAGGTGCTCAACACTACCGGAGTCAAGAGCGTCACGTATGTCATTAATGTAAAGGCAAAACAACAGAGGCCCCAGCACCGAACCCTGTGGAACTCCTAAGTTGGTAGTTAACCAACTTGATTCCTCCTTTAATTGTGTAGAAACCATTTGTTCCCTCCCTGAAATGTAGGAGCTGATCCACTTGAGTGCGGCCCCGGAGAACCCCATCGATCTAAGCTTCAAAAGTAACCTCGAAGGTAAGATCGTGTCGAATGCTTTACTAAAGTCAAAAAGCAGAAGCAATGTTACTAATTTCTTGTCTAGACCACTTCTTATATCGTCTGTTAGCTTAATTACAGCTGTCTGCGTCGAGTGATGTTACAAGTAATACAACGAATTCTAAATGATGTAAATACCAAGGTAAATACATTCTGATGTAAAAAATTTCTTTGTGGTTTTTATTAATAAATATATATCCTCTAAATTCTAATAGAATTCTTCTTAAAGATAGAGGATTTTTTGCTAGAACCTAAATTACTGCGATTTTGTAGGATGATTATAGTTATTAAGTACAACTAGATTTCTATTTGATTCAAGAACTAAGAATCAAATAGATTTTTTCTCTTACTCCTAGATTCTATTTTTTTCAGTGTATAAAATATAATATTAAATAATGAAAATGAGAAAATAAAATATTAATGAAATTATTAAAAAAAATTATTTTAAAATTATAAAATAAAATAATAAAGTTATTTTATCTTAATGATTTAAAAATTTTTTAATCTCCTTAAAGGGGCGACACTATTTGATTGGCATAGAAGCGGCAACAGCTGTAGTCCGGCTTTGATTATTATATATTGTGTCGAAATATTATAATGACATCTCATGGTTTCTATAAGATATCTGTGATTGCACAGAAAAAAGGCTTAAGTCACTTTAAGGGCATGGCGCAGCTTGCTACCTTCTAAAATAAATCATAATATTTTAATTCTAAGTTCACGAGTGAACGGCACGTTGGATCGAGTTTTTTCATTACAGTAAGAAAATTTGTAATATTAAACTTGAGTGCGGACAACTTACAGAATTTATCAAAACACGGTACATAAAAAATTATAAACAATTTTTCGATACATAGTATTTTGAGGTTAGGTTTATTGAGCTTGATATCTAATTTCCATTCCAAGCTTATAAAAAAATAACAAGTCTAAATTATTTTTTATTTTAACAAAAATTATTGTATTAACATAGTTTTAGTGCGGACAAATCATTACAATTGCTTAAATTACGAATGCAAAAAGATATCAATAAAATAATAAAAGCAAAAATTGTGTCCACCAGCTGCGACATTCCGTTAACCGGTTTTCAAGATATTTGATGCTTTATATTATATTAGGTTAGAAAAAAAGATTTTTTACAAAGAATAATAATAAAATACGTCTTTGCATTATTTTTTACGTTTGCATTTCTGTGGCCGTACGGAAAAAGGGCACAAGTCCATTTTTTGAAAAAACGAGTTTATACTACTTTTGAGATGTTTAATAATTAAACTGTAAGTTTTCAGCTCTATTTTTTCAAATTTACTTTTTATATGAAAAAGTTACGTTTTTGAAAAATAGAGTTGAAAACTTATAGTATAATTATTGAACATCTCAAAAGTAGTAGTAACTCATTTTTTTTTAAAATGGACTCGTGCTCTTTTTCTTTATAGCCACAGATATCAACACATGTTTTAGAAAAACGACACATTTCGACAATAAAATTATACTGATTGTCGATATCTTGCAATAAAGCATATTTTGCCCTTATCTATTTCAATTAGGTGCTTATATTCGTATTCTATGGTCCTGGAATTGCTGATTAACCGCAAGGTAAATTAATAAATTTTTAAAAACCAAAAATCGTTAACCGAATCTTTAAACGCGTTTTTCTAAAAATGACATTTTTAAAACTGGTGAGAATCCTGACTCAAAAACTAATTGAGAGATCGACTTAATTTTTTTTTATTTTAAAGAAAATTGAATTCCTGGGAGCTTATACCTATAAAACCATTAATTTTGTCATTATTTTTTTTTATATATCGATTTTAAGAGCAAAAAAACGTAAAAAATCAGAACAAAAATTTCACAAATCCCCCATTTTGTTAACTTTCGATTTTTTTCGGTTTTATTGGTATAAACTATCAGCAATATGTTTTTTTTTAAACTTTTTTGTTTTTTGAGTTAAGATGAAAATTGAAGGCTCTAGAATTTCCACCATGCAAGAACTTTTTTTTCGAGGCCCATAAACGAGTGTTCAACTAATTATTTAACGATTGTTTTTTCATAAAAAAATTTTTTCGTACACTCGAAAAATACATACGTATGTGTGAAAAAGTTCCAGTTCCTTCTATGAAGAAAGAAATAAAGGGTGATTTCCCTTTTAATAAAATCACACAAATGTATATCTTAGTAGATCACAAATGTATACCTTTTATAGTAAGTATGTATATATATATATATACATATATTGTAACGTTTTTCCCTTTCGGGAGGAAGAAATACGTGTAATAAAGTAACCGGGTTCAACACGTTTGGTTATGTTAGGGAGTACCTTGGCTTTATTGTACTCAATAAACTCATTTACAACGATGATTGCAATAATGAAATAATAATAAATTATTAATCAAAACTAAACCTACTGTTCTAAACAATACAAATAAACTAACCTAACCTTAAATGAAAATATAATTTACAAAAGTAATTAGATCTTTGTTAATCTTGGCCACTTGACGGCTATTTAATGAAAGAATAATTAAATCAATTATTAAATCTTTAAATGAATCTAAATAATAGTTTATCTTTAACTGAGAGATTTGTTTGGCCTGGACGGTCTAATATGTACCGGCGGCTTTTACCTACAACAATGTGCAAAAAGAAACAAAAGATTATTAGCTAAATAATTAAAGCATTAATAGACGAGTGGCACCTAATATCGCAATAATTAATGCTACAAAACTAATGGGTAGACGGCACCCTTAATTATCTAAATTACTATTCCCTATGGGCGCGCGGAGCCCTTAGTTGATGTAAAGACAATAGGTGGCCGACACCCTTAACTTATTCTAAAATCTAATGTCTACGCGGCGATCAAACGGAGTCCTTTAATTAACATAAGAAATGTAATGGATAGACGACACCCTTAATTTATTCTATAATTTACGTAAACGCGGATGCGACAGCTGTGGGTGGTCAGTACCCTTAATTAAGCTAGTTGCGATATGTGAAATAGAATATCAGATTTTGGGTGGACGTCACCCTTAAATTCAACGGCGCAAAGGTCGGTATTGCAGCGGCTGCAAGTGTATGCTCTAGGTAGCATAGATTTACGCCTGTGTGCTCACTTGACGTATCTCTAATACTGCCAGCATATGCACTGTATTGTAGACCTGTGTGCGCACTTGATCTACCCTCATGTGCAAGAGGGAGAAACTCTGCCTTAGCTGTGGTGCTCCACAAGCCAAGGCAGCCAGCCACTACCTGCCTCACTCTCTCTAAGCCTTGTGTGCTCACTTAGGTAAAGAGAGGAAAAACCGTAGTCTACACTGCTCTGGCTGGCTAGCTCCTCAGCCTCTTATATGCTCGAGCCTCATTTTTCCCGTTGCGCGCAACAACGTTCGGGGTTGCCACCTAGCGGCTGAGAACTGATGTTCTCTAGTAGCTTGGTCGTTAGGCGGGAAATTCAAGTTGCGCAAGTATGTATACTCGTCGCAATAAATATATATATTGTAAGCTTTGTTAAATTCCCTCCCCATGAAAACGATTGCACAAAGTGCACATATTAAAGGATATAAGGAAAATATTAAAAATAAAAAAAAAAACTTTTTAATGTACTACGTTTTTATAATGAACCAAAAAGTATAAAATAATGTGTAATAAAATGAAAATATTAAAAATAAAAAAAAAACTTTTTAATGTACTACGTTTTTATAATGAACCAAAAAGTATAAAATAATGTGTAATAAAATGAAAAATGAATAATGATTTGAAATAAAAAAAACGTGGGGTGCATGTTTATTATTATGTATTGTATGCGCCCCACGTTTTTTTTATTTCAAATCATTATTCATTTTTCATTTTATTACACATTATTTTATACTTTTTGGTTCATTATAAAAACGTAGTACATTAAAAAAGTTTTTTTTTTATTTTAATATTATTTTATACTTTTTAGTTCAATTAAAAAACGTGGTAGATTGAAAATTTTTTTTTTATTTAAATATTATCTTATACATTTTGGTATTATTATTATTATTATTATTAATATTATTTATCGTGTTGTCCAACAGTGCATATTATATAGCATATATATTGTTGTCAAGGGACTAAAACGTGTTTCATCTATTTTTTTAGAGAACACGTAATCGCATGGTGAGTTTCCCGCCATTTTGACGATAATGACGCCATTAGAAATTCAACCAAGATTTATTGTTTTATGCATTGTTAGACCATAAAATGAATAAAATACAGTCTCCAATTCTATATGTATAATAGAAAATGCTGTAATTTATGTCTAATTGCAATATATGACAAGTTAAAGAATTTTAAAAATTTTCGAAAATGGTTAGACACTAATGTTAAAAGTATATCTATATATAAAATCTTCAAATCTTCAATTTTGCCAATATCTCCGTTTATAATTAAATATATTAATATATTTTTCGGTGGGAAAATATATTTTTAATTATATTATCCAACAATGCGTGCAAAAATATAATATTGAATATATTAATATATTAATATATCAAAAAAGGATTTTTAAAATTTTCGAAGATGTTTAGACACTAATGTTAAAAGTGTATCTATACATAAAATCTTCAAATCTTTAATTTTGCCAACGTCTCCGTATATGATCGAATATATTAATATATTGTTCGGTAAATATATATATTTTTTTTATAATATTGCATTGTCATCCAGTTCTGAGCTATATTTAAAATTTCAAGTCTCTAGCTCATCGGGAAGTTAGTTTACAATCGGTTGCAAAATTTGTACCGAACAGACAGACAGACAGACAGACAGACAGACACCAAAGCGAGTTAATAAAAACGTAGTAAAAATAATAAAAAAGGCAAAGGTACTTAATTTAGACTCGTTTGTGGTACAAACGTCATGTCGTACTCACTCTGGGGTCTCTTTATATAAAGTGTTAGTTGTAAGTAAATGATTGTCCTCTTATAGGCCCAAAAACTCTCAAGACTTTCAGCCTTATTGAGAGCACAATTCAATTTAATTTACGAGTCTATTTTTGTCTCATTCTCTGTGGGAACTCACTGTTTTCACACAACGTTTCTTACTATAAATTTCTCCTCCTCAAATCCTTCGTACGCTCTATAGGGAGGAGAGAATACTTTTATATGTTACAAATACAGGTTCGCTTTAATGTGTGCAGGGCATACATCACCTTATAGGCGTGTATCAACACATGCACAAGCGCGTACATATATTATATTAATTTCTACCTTGCGCGTCGGTATAGCTTTTAACTGCTAATCCACGCTGACGCACAAGATAGAAAGAGACGGTATTTTAATTTAATTATCTATCTTTTTAACGCAATGATTCGAATTTGAGAAAGAATAAGTTCATTACTGATTCTCTTTTGTTTCATTCTTTTTTATAACTTATTTGCTCTCAAATTCTTATACTTTTCTTTAAATACTTTTTACTTTTTTGCGTTTTATTCAAGTGAGGTTACAATATATATGTATGTGTGTGTGTGTGAGTGTGTATGTATACATACACACATACATACGTGATGAAAATTCCTATTCTTTTTGTTAGATCTAATCTCGTTGTCTCTAAGGGTTCAGTTCGATACCAACGATCAAGCGGTGCACTCATGTGTTTGTTTCTATATATATATACGTACATACATACATGGTGAAAATTCCTATTCTTTTTGTTAATTCTAATCTCGTTGTCTCTAAGGGTTCAGTTCGATACCAACTATCAAGCGGTGCACTCGCGTGTTTGTTTCTATATATGTATGTATATAAGGGGGGTACCCTCCTGTTCGCTCTGCTCGCCAATTCCCAATATTCAATTTAATTTACGTGGAGAAAGATTTATTTATGTTGAAATATATGTTACATGATCCAGAAACACTTTGTTATGATTTAAGAAATAGTAAATTTTTAAAAATTTTTCCGAAAACGTTTTGTAATCTAATTATTTTTTAAGATAATGATTTTCCAAAATACAGAAGAAAAAATAGTAAATTAAAAAACTATTATTATAATAAAAAAATTGATGAACAACAAATAAAAGTTGGTAACTCAATGTTAATACCATATAATTCAATATTACTTAAAAAATACGATTGTCATATAAATGTAGAATATTATGCATCAATAATAAGTATAAGATCTCAAGTACTAAGATCCCATTAATGTCTATAGCATTATTAAATTATTTATCTTTCACTTAAATAATTAGATCTGTAGGCGTACGACGCGACTAATAATTCTAAAAACGATTCCTTACACTATAATTTTTATTATTTTATTTTATTTTTTATTTTATTTTATTAACGGGAGACAATCCCTTTTCAAGTTTTAATATACATAAATAGTGCGCTCTAACAATGTAATTAAACAAAAATTTATAATCATATAATCCGTTACTACAAACATTACTAAAATTAAACAACAAAAAAAAGTATTACAAATAATATCACTTAATTTCAGTTCTGATCTTGTTTTTAAATAAGGAAATAGATTGACAATCAAAGTCACAGCATTTTGAATAATTATTAGCTAAATTACACAGTCTATTCATAATATAATACCTATCCGCAAAGCCGTTTAAAGATCTAATATAAAAAATAATATTATTCACATTACGCAGATTAAATGCTGAATTATAAAAATTTAAACTATTAAACAATATTTCACAATTAATATGTCCATTAATAATCTTGTATAGCAACAGAATATCAGCATGCATTCGTGAGCACTCCAGTGATGGTAAATTAGCCACATTCCTCATACCAACATAATTATGATTAAATCGATGCATTCCTCTACCAGTTTTAAATGATAAAAATCTCAAAAAATTGTTCTGCACCTTTTCAAGTTCATAGATGTCTTTCTGCTTGTATGGGGTCCATATGGAGGAACAGTACATTAAGATTGACTTTACATAAGTATTATATAATGTTATGCAGGTTCTAATGTTTGTAAAGTCAATACACTTCCTTTTAATCGAGAACAGATTTCTTTTAGCTTTACCTATAACATCATTAATCTGCATGTCAAAGGAAAGGTTACTTTGAAAAGTTACACCGAGATCCTTGATAAATTCAACATTATCAATAACATTTCCATCAATATTAAATGTCCAATCTATAATACTAGAACAAGAGAAAGCAAGAGCCTTACATTTATTTACATTAAAAGCTAAACCATTATCATTCATCCATTTACTAATCCTATGAATATCATATTGCAATCTTTCCAAATCAGATTCATCATTAACCTCAATATATACTTTCATGTCATCCATGTATAATAGTATCTTTGAAAATGTAACCACCTTGGATAAGTCATTAAGGAATACAACAAAAAGTAATGCAGACAGTTTGGATCCTTGTGGAACACCTGATAGTATACTTATCATACCTAATTCAAAGGAACCAAGTTTAACAATCTGTCTTCTCTCCGACAAGTATGACCTAAACCACTTCAAGAGTTGGCCTTTTATCCCATATTTTTCTAATTTACTCAAAAGCAGTTCATGATTAACTTTATCAAAAGCCTTTGTTAAGTCTGTATATATGGCCTGGATATAGGCATTATTATTCATTGCAAAAGCAATATCACTATTAAAAGTTGTAAGATTTGTAATGACAGATCTGCCTTTGATGCATCCATGCTGGTTATCAGTGATAAAATCTTTAAAGTAATCATATAACTTGTTATATATAACATTATCAAAAACTTTAGCAAAAGTATTAATGATGGATATGGGTCTATAATTTCTTACCACAGAGGCATCACCAGATTTGTATAGAGGTATAATAAAAGATTCTTTCCAAGCCTCTGGGTATATACCAGTAGCTAGAGATAGATTTATAATATGCCACAACGGTTTCATAATCACTGCACTACATTTCTTGATCATTTCAGCACTTATCCTATCAGGCCCAGGGGAACAATCATCTCTAATACTGTTAATAGCCTTTTCAATATCATCCATTGTAAATTCCATATTTACTAGTGAATTCTCTGCTTGTGGAATGTCAGGTACATCATCAAGATGTTTAGATTCATAAACACTACCAAAGTGCATTGCAAACAATTCAGCAATTTCTTGACCTTCAGATTCTTACTTGTTTTCAAAAGTCATTTTATCAGGTATGTCCCTCTTGTTCTTTGATCCAATGTATTTCCAAAAATTCTTTGGTTCTTTGCATAACCCATCTTCAATATTCTTAATATGCTTAAAATAATTTAATCTCGTTAACCGCTTACACAATGCCCTGCATCTTTTAAATTCTATATACATATTTAAATCAAGACTAGGAAGTGATCTTAATTGTTTATGCAATATCTTCTTATGTTTAATAACTTCAATTAGTTCACTTGAATACCATTTAGGAAAGGTGTACTTACATCCACTTCTCCTCCTAACTCTAGGTGTATATTTCATGACAATCTTTTCAATAGTGCAATAGAAATCCTTAACACATTCATTAGGATCATTAAGGTTATAAATAAGTTCATCCCAGTCTACTTTACTAAGATCATTATTTACCAACTCATAATTAGTTCTTCTATAGTCTAATTCAACATTTTCATACTTCAATTTATTAGGAATTCTCACAGGTATACTAATATCAAAAGCACCATGGTATTCATCTAATCTAGATAATGGGTCAATAGCATTTTGGCATTCATAATCATCAGAAGATATGCAAAAAAGATCCAATGTGTTATTAGATTTATTTTTGTACTCATTGATCTGCCTAACACCTAACATGTTAAGGAAAGAGCGTAGCAAAATCTGTTCTGCAGGTAGGACATACCCACCTGTTGCACCTTAGGCAAAAATACCATTTGACCCGTTGATTCTGGGCCTGACGGTAAAAAAGGGTCGGACAATAACCGCACCCATCTACTCCACGCTGCGGCTCACGTTCATACCCACAGGGTACAAACTTAGGTCCTTCAGCTTGTATACCGATTGCACTGTTAGACCGGGCAACCTCTGAGGCGATTTCACAGGTGTTAATGATACGGTTTAAGAATTTTGTAAATTCATTTTGTTTCTGTTTGACGCTTTCTTGGGTTTTTTTAGGAAACCCAAGAAAATCTTTCGGGCCACTAATTGTTGTTGTAGCAGTGCTACTCACTTCACAGCTATCCCTTTGCACTGCTGTATCATTTGGAAATTCAACCTCTTCTATTGTATCACTATCGATTTCGCAACTATCACTTTGCACTGGTGTATCATTTGGAGATTCATCCTCTTCCATTGTATCACTATCGGTGTTGATAACATCAATGTCCGAAATGTTATCAACATCAATGAATTCTGGCTCATCGTGGATAACATCGATGTCCGAAATGTTATCTGCATCAACGAATTCAAATCGTAGTCGGAGTCCGAATCTCCGTCAACGTTTATGATCTCTTCATCTGACATGATTTTCAATCAGAGTCAAAAGCAGAACTGACCCTTTGACGAAAAATTTTTAGACTTAAGCTTAATATAACAATATGTTTAACATCAGAAATTAAGAAGATCTATTTTATGACCGAAGCTGTAAACATTTTTTCTGTACGTATTAAATCTCTTTGAACATAGGAAGAAATGTTTTGGATTCATGAAGCATGTAAAAAATACCGAAACAAATTTTAAGTGTTTACAATTGTCGAAGAGTAAGATAGCGGCAGTGGTACATATGCTTAAGGAAAAATAAAAGTGACCGTTGTACTACAGGAAAAGTAAAAATGATATCCTTCTTCCGTCGTAACTCTAAACAATGTTCAAAAAATTAAGGTTTATTTTTGAAGAAAGCATGTACAACATTAAGATTAAGAAGATGCTGGTCAAATAATCTGCGTACTATCAATTTGTAAATTTCCTGTAGAGAAGACGAAACTGATCTTGGAGTAAAAGAATTCAAGTTTAATATTTTATCGTTACAAAAGCAAAAATAATATTAAAATAAACTACCAAAATTATTCTAAGAAATCATTTGAGTCACATAAGAAGAGCGAAAAATTAATTTAAAAAAAAATGTAAAAAAAAAAATATCTTTTTACATTTTGCAAATTATTTAAAAACATTTTTCAATGCTATTTCTTACATTTCCTTTTAGCGGAATAATATAAAACCATATTATTTAAAACAAAGCATATTATTCTAAGAAATAATTTATCTTTAACATAAAATAATTTTAATTATCTAAATGTAAATTTCCTTTTGAAATTCGCTTAGGATCTTTATGATATCATGTAACATTGATCCCTGCATGATGAAAAAATAATGATTAATGTTAACAATTATTTCTTTCACTCTGTTTTATTAAAAGGTATAAAAGACAGCCCTCTAATAAATTTGTATCAGCCACAATGAGATCAATCGTGATATCTCCAGCCGATACAGCGTTGCGCCGTCAAATATATAAAATTGTGGGTCATTTACGATCGTGCAATTCATTTATAAATGCACAGTGTAATTTGATATGGCGGCGTAGTGTTAATGGAATGGTTTTCATTCAGTTAAAACGTGAAATAGTGTTTCTATTACAATTTTGTGGCCCGCGAAAAATTGCGTATTTTTATAAAAAGTTTACAAAATATGATCAAAACGCTCATGAAATTATCGTAGAATATATAAAGAAAAAAAGGTGGTCCAATGTCGCAGTTCTGTAAGAAATAGTCATAGAGCACGAAAAAAAGGTAGGTGATCTAAAATTTTCACTTTAAATTAAATTCGATATACGGAAACTTTGACACTCGATATATCTTAAAATAATGGAGATATCGAAAAAATAAATGAATTTCGATTCTCTTAGTAGAGAGTCTAACATGGATGCCCTCTATAAGATTAGATAATAAAAATTTTATTTTTAATTAATTCAACAAAAATTATTTTTTGTATTTTAAGAATATGGTGTGGAAGAGAAACGAAAATTAAAAAAAGTCTGAGCGCTTCTCATATGTCGGGTACTTATCGTAAATCACGGTTTATTCTACTCGGGTCTCTACAGCTTTATTGTAGGGTTTTATGACAAACAAATGTAGCTTGTAGACTTGGCTTTTTTTTCTATATACCTCTTTCAAACTTTTTTTTGTCGTTTATATATAAGATTTTGAACGTGTTAAATTTATTTTTAATATTTATTAATATTAAAAATTTATTAATATTGATTTTGTAGGTTGACGCATGGTCTTACTTTATACATAAAGTGTACAATTGTAACTTGCACACTTTTATCTATGCGCTTTTCTTAAATTGATTTTTGACCATTTAAAATTTAAAATTTGTTTTTAAATTTTGTTTTCAATATTTATTATTAAATTTTATTAATATAAATTTTTATATTGAAAATAATTTTCTATTTTTAAAATGTCATCCGTTTTTAATAATTCAAAGAAAAATCTATAATATCAACAATATTGTTACTAAAAAATTTAAATTCATAGCAAATTTATATATTTTTTAATATATATGAAAAAATATTATTTATTAATATAATGGGATTTTATTTTTACATGATTTTCTCAAAAAAATATCTTAAGTGTCTTAATATAAAGCGTTACTCTTAGCATTACTATATATATATATAAGTTAAGAGAGAGAGAGTATATTGGGAGTTCATTAGTAGGAAAAAGACAAACTTTTAAGAGCAGGTACTTGTATTTCTCTCTCATATGCTCACGATCTCTCTCTCTAATTTTGTACGTATATATCGTCTCATTATCGCGTCAGAAACATGAAACGGGTATATATATAAGATTTAAAAAGTATACTAAATTTAAAATTAATATAAATTATTTAACTATTCGTAGTGTTTTTAATATATGAAATAAAGTTTAATATTGTCTTGTTATTATTACTTTATGATGATTGAATTTTTATATATTAATAAACAAATAATGGCAAAATATTCACTTGAACATTTTTATAAATTTTTAATATAAAATATTATTTATTAATATAATTTGTGAAATGATATTTATTAATAACATAGATTTTTTGTTCATCATCATTTCTGTAAAATATTATTTATTAACGTAATAGAAATTTTTAGTTGTCAACATAATTTAGCCATAAAATATTTTTACATTTTTTAATATAATCATATATATGATAAGAATAGGAGCTAAGTATACGGAGAAAAGAGAGAGAATCTATTAAAACTTGGTGAAAAAAAAGGGAAAAACTATACTTTCTAAGACTGTGAAGAGTAAGTACTCTGTCGTACTAATCATATGAGCTCACTCATAATCTTGACATATACATGAATATAAATGCTACAATGATTAAAATTCGCTTTATGTCATGAGACGTAAAAAAATTAATTTTGACAAATTCTTAACAATTAAAAATGATATTAATTTTAATTTTAAAGATAAAAATGTTGTAAATAAAAAATTTTTTAAAAAATTCGATTTTTTATTACAAAATTTATAATTTTATATTTTGTATACTTTTATTCTTTAATTCTTTGGCGTATTTGTATTACTGTATCGAGTAAGATTATGAGGTAGTGTAAGGTTAGAAAGAGAAAGAGTATATGGGATTGTAGTTAATACGAAAGAGAAAAGACTACCTACTCTTTGATGTATGAGAACGGTTAGTTTTTCTCCAACCACTAAGTTTTCATGAGCGTTCTCTCTGATTTTCTCTTAACTCTCATTCTTAACGTATATATAGTAATACATGTGTGTTTGATAAATTTTATTTTAAGATACGTAAAAATAATGTACAAGTAAAATAAATATATAATATTAATGAATAACATATATATTAAAATTTTATAAATTTGTTTAACATATTTTACCAAACAAAAATTTTTCATTTATTTTTTACAGCATTAGAAATTCTTTTGCGGGATAGTGATGATGATGATGATGATAATCATGACGAATCAATGCATACGTCGCCATATATGTCGGATACAGCTGTAAGCTCAGATGTTGACACAGGGCCTGATGAATATGAAAATGTTAGCTCTCCAGATATGGCTGGTAATAACATTGAAAACGAGTATGTTGAACAAGAATTACATCATGAAAATAATATAGTTAAAGATCTTAATAATGAAAATATTGATGAGGGAGAGCAACAAGATCGCGAACAGTAGCAACAACAGCAACAATAGCAAAATCAGCAACAAAATGACGCTGATAGAATAGCAAGGCGGATTGAAGATTTTTTATCCCACCATAACATAAGTCAGCACACAGTATGGCAAAGAATCGAAAATACAATTGCTAACCACATCCAATCGAGTGCAAATTCCATTGAAGAAGACGAATGGAATGCAAGATTGGCTCAGCTGTATAATTTTTTTTGGAGAGAACAAGACGAGGATGAAGACTCGTATGAACAAATGAGTGATGGGATAATGACTTAGCACTCATTCAATCAAAATATTCGACAAGATCATCTTGATAATGAATGTGAGTTAATAATTTTTCTTAATAAAATAATTTATATTAATTTATTAAGAATTATTACTATTTTGTTTAATTTTATATTTAAAGTCATTCGGAGGGTCAGTGAGAGTTTTCACGATCTCCCAAGCTGCTTAACTCGAGAGGTACGGCGCATAATGTATGTTAGACGCGCTCAAGAAATGCGATGGATTTTTGATTTAGCATTTGATCCAAACTCAATTTTACACCACGAACCAGACTTGGGAGAAATATTGGGTCGTATAAGCGAAAGTTTTTCTGGACCTTCTGAAGACTAATTATTATTATATTTTTCAAAGTATAATAAAAATAAAAAATAATAAAAATTATTGATAAAAAATTGTTAATAAAAATTACCAACTTTCTGACAGTCGGCATTTTTTTCACTAAAAAAGTGTAACTTTCTCGAAATTTTCCATATAAATGTTTCTTAAGTAATAGTATATGTGGGCTGATAATGGGTGATGCCATATGGCGTCATCCCGGCTGTCAGAAGTCTAATAAAAAAATGTTAATAAAATATAATAATAAAAAATTCTTGATTAAATTTCAGTTGATGAAAATTCTATTCTTTTCTATATTTCTTCATCATCCTTCATCGTTCCCATTTCAAACTCTTTATCGGCATCTATAATTTCGAGCGAGCCTGTAAGTATGGACTATGATGAGAATTTGTCATTAGTATTATCATTATCTCCTGTTGAAGCAAATCCTTTACAAGTTCAAGGTGGTAGTGGTGGTAGGGGTAATGAAAAACATAGTAATTCTGAACCATTCTGACAATAACGATGATGATGATGATGCTGCTGATGAAGGTGATGTAAAGAACAGTACTTATGAAGATGATGATGAAGAAGAAGAGTATTACGATGAAGATAATAATTTTGATATCCAACCACCCGGCAAAAGGTTTATCATTTTTCAAGACTTCGATCGCGAAATAAATGGTTGACAGCTATATAATGAAAATAGTTTTACCGCCTGAAAATGTTAATCCTATTGTATGGTTAGAATTAGCTATACGTGATATTCATGCGTATTTAATTTCATTAGCACGCGTAAATGATATGTTAGGAGTAAACATGCAAAGTATGAATTTTGCACGTGGTGCAGCAGGTTTGTCAATAAAACTTATAGGTAATTTTAATTATAACGATTTATGGGGATGAATTAACGGCTTAGCCCGAAGCAATGAAAACTTTTACATAGATGAAAGTTTCATTTTATCAGCGTTATTTGTTAATGTGCAAATCGGTGCTGGAAATAAAGGTAAAAAGCTGACAGTTGACACCGTGGGGCAGAGATACATTGTGTCTATCCAGAACGATGATAATATATGTTTTCCTCGAGCACTGGTTGTGAGTGAAGCACATATTAAGTTGAAAAAAAAATCTGCAAATGAAGAAACGCAGGAAATTTGGAAAAATATTCAGGATGGTAGACGAACGTTGATGAAAAATCGGGCAAATTTGCTTATAAATAAAGCAAATGTCGAGATCCCGACAAATGGTTGCGGTGTTCATGAGATTGAAATATTTCAACAATATTATTCTCAGCATAAAATAGCAATAGTAGTTTTTGATGGCACTGCTCTTGGAAACGATGAGCCTTTATTTTTCAACGGTCGGCAATATGTAAATTCCGAATCGCATGGTGTAATAAATATTCTATATAATAAAAGAATACGGCATTGTGACACAATTTTAAATTTATCCACTGCTGCACGAGACATATTTTTTTGTGAATATTTTAATAAAAGATACCGATTTATCAATGAACATAACTGCACAGCAATTTGTACTGCGTGTTTTGTATAACCGCCGTGCGATTCAGAAAATGTAAATTTAATAAAATGTGATGAATGTAATCGAAATTTTTAAGGTAATCAATGTTACACTAACTATAAAAAATCGGGGACATACAAAAAAAAACAACAAAAAAATTTGCGATGTTGTGAAAATTTGTTTCAGATATAACAAACGTTACAATACTTTTAGAGCTGTGCATCAGTGTAGAAGTAAATGGTGTGTTACATGTCGTAAAAATCACGGTGTGAATAAATTGTGTTATATTCAACCAATTCCCGACCGTTCCAAGTGCTCGACTGTACTCGGTAAAGAAAACGTAGAAAGCGAATCGGTAAAACAGAAAAATTTATTTGTCTTTTACGATTTTGAAACATGTCAAGATTCACCGTATCTTGATCACCCGACTATTAAAATCCAGATACCAAATCTCTGCGTTGTTCAGCAAGCTTGCTATGATTTTATTGATTTACCAAACATCGAACAACTATGTACGACATAAGGTATCCGTGAGTATGTTTTCCGAAATAATCCTGTGAAAGCCTTGCTTGACTTGATGATACGAATAAAATCAGATTTTCATCAAATCATATGTATAGCCCATAATGCTAAAGGCTTTGAAGCACAATTTATTCTAAAAGAAATTGTTGAAAATTCTAATAAAATTCGGGATGTGATATTAAACGGTCAAAGTATTGTAATGTAAAAGTGTGGACGAACAAAATTTATTGACAGTTTAGATTATTTTCAAATGAAATTAAGCACTCTCCTGGACGCTTGTGCATTACCACCAAGTACAGAAAAAGGCTATTTTCCGCATCTTAGTAGATAAGCAAAGGGGCTTCTGGGCCACCTGTGCTATTGCATGACTGGGCCAATAACCCAAGTGGGCTAGAAGCCCCCGAGGTTTCTGGGCCACCTATGCTATTGCACGACTGTCCCAATAACCCAAGTGGGCCAGAACACCCATAGCATTTTGGGGCTACCTGTCCGAATAACTCAAGTGGGCCAGAACACCCATAGCATTTTGGGGCTACCTGTCCCAACGCTGAGCAAAGTAATATCCGCGAGCGCTATGCCCTATCTACGATTGGAATTTTAAATATTTTTTAATTTTTATTTCTAAGCCAATATTCACTATGTCGTATTTACTATTGGGATTTTAATGTTTATATTATAAGCAACATTACTAGGCCAAACAATACCCGCGAGTGCCTATCTGCTATATTATAATTTTTATGGCCGTGCATTAGTGAACTAAACTAATATTCGCAATGTACCCCTATCTATTATTTTAAATTTATAAGTTTTTTAATAATAAACATTTTTTTTAGTAAAAATTTTTTAAAATTAAAATTAAAATATTTTTAAAATAAATTTTTCTAATAAACATTTAAAAAAAATATATATATATTTAAATATTTTAATGTATTATGTTTATGTAACTATAGCTAAAACGATTTATATTTTATCGATTTAGCTACATAGTTATTTTCGAATATTTAAATCTAGCGCGTAAAACTCCTAGTTTTATATACCAGAATCGGTAAAGTAGGGTGCGCGCTTACCTATCGCGAGAGCACGTGTTGAAATAACCAACGTGCTAGTTGACGTGCCGGTTCGCGAATAAACATCGTATTTTGTTTAAAATTATTAAATTATAATTGAAAATATGCTCTCTCCGTTGAGATCGAGCATGTGTGTAATTAAAAGTGCAATGGAAAAAAGTGTATTGAAAAGTGTATTGAAAAAGTGTAGTGAAACATGTTTACAATTTCTTTAAAAAGTGTAGTGAAACGTGTTTACAATTTCTTTAAATAAATTCAAGAATGTTCTTTAAAATTCAATCTTTCTTGTAGTATTATTAACGTTTTATTTAAGTGTTGTATGTAATTTATATAGAATAAATTTAAGAACATTAAAAAAAATTCTATCTCTTATACAACATTAAATTTTAGTAAATAATAAGAGATAGAATTTTCTTCTATGTTCTTAAATTTATTCTATAGAAATTACATACAACACTTAAATAAAACGTTAATAATACTACAAGAAAGATAGAATTTTGAAGAACATTCTTGAATTTATTTAAGTATGTATGTGTATCTATCAATTAATAAGTGAGATTCATTTTTAAATTAAATCAAGAGAAATCTAGAAAAAAATCAATTCCTCTTATTATAAATAGCAGAAGTAATTTTATAAAATTTATTTTGAGTATAAAGTATTCATGAAAATTCTATAAAATTTCTTCTACCATGTATAATATGAAGGATTGATTTTTTCTAGATTTCTCTTGATTGAATTTTTAGATTATTTTTTAATTTTTGTTTTAATACGATCGAGAAATCTATAAAAAATCAGTCTCTGTTATTGTAAACTGCAAAGAAATTTTATAGAACCATCAAGAATACTTAAAAGTCAAAATAAATTCAAGAAAATTCTATAAAATTTCTTTGCAGTTCGCAATAACAGTGATTGATATTCTATAGATTTCTCGATCGAATTAAAAAAAATCTAGAAAGAAATCAATCTCTCTTATTCTGATCTGCAAAGAAATTTTATAGAATCATCGCGAATACTTTAAACTTAAATAAATTCAAGAAATTTTATAGAATTATCGTGAATATTTGAAATTCAAAATAAATTCAAGAAAATTTCTTTGCAGATCACAATAAGAGAGATTGATTTCTTTATAGATTTTTTATTACATTTAAAAATATAGAAAAAATCATTCTCTCTTATTATAAATAGCAGAAGAAATTTTATATAATTTTCAGGATTTTATTTTAAGTTTAAATTATTCATAAAAATTCTATAAAATTTCTTCTGCTATTTATAATAAGAGAGATTGATTTTTTAAATATGATCAAATTTATTTAGATTATTAATTTTTATTTCTTTCTCGATGATTCTGGTGACGAGTCTCCTCTTATGTGTTTAGATATTAGGGTCTAAAAATTCGAGAAAGTCCTTTCTCGAAAGGGCGTTCTAGAATTTTCACACACTATTATTTAAACATATAAAAAGGGCACTCGTCATCCTAATCATCAGTCGTTAATCATCATCAGTACAAGATGGATCCACTCCTTCAAGACCTCCTATCAGTAGCAGCAGAGGACCAGGACGATGCAGACTTCCTTGCAGACTCCTTAAAGACTTCAGATGAACTTTTGAAGGAAATTAAAGAGTTCGTCGATAAAATAGAGGATGATGAGGAAAACCCTATTGCAAAATATGTTCAAGATTTCTGCAAAGAAATAGATGAATCCGATTTTGCAGAAACTTCTGTAAGTATTTGTTTTTAAATTTTACTAACTTAATAAAAATAAATAATATTTAAAATTAAAATTTTTTTTCAGGAAAAATTAGAGTTGACAACACCACGACCTCCTACATTTAATATGCCCAATTTAAGTATGGAAGCTGAAGAAAAAAAAGAAGAGGATATGGAATTTGTTTCAGAATCGAAACCCAAGAAAAGGAAATACAGCAGCACCATTTACTCAGCTCCGTGGCTAAGGGAACCAACGCGGCCAGACGCAGTCCCCACCAATAAAAGAAGGAAGCGATTAAATTATTTAAAATATTTAAAATTTTTAAATGATAATTTGTAATTTTTATAATATTTTGTATTTTGTATTTATTTGTATTTATTTGTATTTTTATAATTTGTAATTTTTAAAGAATAAATAAAAAAAATGGAATGAATGTAAGCATGAGTGAATGCATGTGTGTGTGTGTACGTATATGTGTGTGTGTGTGTGTGTGTGTAAAAGAAAAATTAATAAGTGAAAGAGTGAGAATGTATGAAAGAAAAATGAGTGAGAGAGAGAGAGTATGTATGAGTGATTTTAAAGAAAAAATACATGTATGCATGTATGGTAATATGAATGATTGTATATATATGTGTATGATATGTATGTTTGAAAATGCATGATTAAGAGCATGAAAGTATAAAAAAAAACGAAATTTTAGAAAAAAGAAAAATAGAAAGAGAGAGAGAGGATAAGTAATTTAAAAAAATAGATAAATGTATGGTAGTATGAATGATTATATATGTGTGTATGTATTTGTGATATATGATTGAAATAAATAAAAGAGAGAGAGTATGGATGATTTAGAAAAATAATATGAAAGTTTGAATGAAAAGGTAAGTATGCGCATGTGTAATAATAACTGAATGTTTGAGAATAAGTGAAAACGAATGAATAACAGTATGTGTGCGTAAGTTTGTAAATAAAAATCAGAGAATGAACGAATGACAGTATAAATATGTAATGGATAGATGTATGCAAAATTTAAAACCTAATAAGAATACGAATGTATGTATGTAATGTGATGTGATTGAAATAGTAGAAATGAATGTGTGTGGTATAAAGTATGTGTATATTTGTGTGAATGCGTGTGTGTGTATGTGTGTGTTATGTAAGTTTTAAAAAGAGAGAGAGAGAATGATAATAAGTGTAACAGTGTAAATGAGAGAATAAATGATAATATGAATGAAAAATCTTTTTAAATTTATACGTAAAGATGGATGTATGTGTGTGTGTATATATATATATATATATATATATATATATATGGGTCAAAATAACATCTTTTTATAAAAGTGTGCGCATGTGGATCACCGATTTTGCTGATTTTGAGATATGTTTTAGTATTATTAAAGTTAGGAATCTGTGCAAAATTTCAGCTCTCTAAGTGCAAAACTCGCCGAAATATGGCCTTTCAAAGGTCAAAAACTCCGCTTTTTTCGGCTGTTTTTCACTCTTTTTCAAAATTCTGCCAAGACTCGAGTTTTTAACATATTTCAATTCGGCAGGCGGCAATTTCTTCGTTTTTATGTTAATTTTAAATTTTCGTAATTATATTTTTAAAAAATTCTAATCAGGCTTCTGAAAACTCTTAGAATAAAATACTGATTTTTGACATTTTTGACAATTTTTAACCAGCTGTAACTCATTTGAATTTTGATATTTTTAAATTATCAAAATTTTGTTTTATTGGTCAAAAAGAAAGCTTTAATTTGCATTTTTAAATTTTCAAAAAGGTTTAAAATTGACGGAGATACAAAGGTTTAAAGTTTGCAAAATTTCTAAAATATACGTTTTTTTACAAAATTTAGATCATTGTAACTCTGGCCGGACAACTTCAAATTCACTAAATCTTACAAGAAAACTTTCTATAAGTCACGTAAAATGAGGCCAAATAGGCCTGGTCAATGGTATCCTACGATTTTACTATTATTTGAACCTCTCATAATTCAGTATTTTGCTTCACAAGTAAATCAATACACCCAGCTGTTGCGTCTTCTACTCATAAATGCGAAAACCTTAAAAGATTCAACAGGCTATAAATTATGAAATGAGCGATAAAAAACTTGATTTTATGCTTGAGTATAGGTCTCTAGGTCGTTTAGAATAAAAGTTATAACAGTTTGAGAATTTTTTATTTCTCAAGGTATCAAATCCGTGAACGCTTACTCTAGCCGATTTTTAGATTGGTCTTAACTTTCCTATAACTTAATTTCTATGATACTTCAGGACTCTTATTGAAGCTCTAATTAAAAATTATTGCTTGTAATTTCAATATCTTTGATGAAGTATAAATGTAAGTCTGCTAACATCTAAAATAAACAACTTTCTTTTTTTCTTATAACATTATTTCGCGATGCTGTTGGCACATTAAACTTGACTAAAAAAAGTTTTATCCAAGATGATAAAACTGTAAGAGAAGACGTTCAATTTGATTTTTGGTGAATTACTAGCTGATACAAAGCCGGAGTTATAAATAAGTTGAGACCAATTTCAAAGTCGGATAAAATGAACGTTCACGGATTTATTACCTTCAGTTTATAAAAATCGTTAACTGTTTTAACTTTCGTTCTAAACCACCTAGAGACTTTCATCAAAGCTTGAATAATAGCTTTTGCTATCTACTTTAATAATTTATGACGTGTAGAATCTCCTAGGGCTCTCAAATTTTTTAAAAAAACGCCACAAAAGGTGAAAGTGTTGGCTTACTTGAGAAGCAATATTCTGAATTTTGAAAGGTTTATATTATAAAAAGACTCAGGAGTCGGTTGACGAATTCTTTCTAGTCTTATTTTAAAATAATTCAAATAGTTTTTTACTAAATTATTTTACACTCCGCAATGTTTTTGATTAGATCCATGACTAAATTTATCTCATAAGAATAATCAAAAGATGTAACAAGTATAAAAAGTTTTAAAAGGTATTAAAATATAACATAATGCACTACATAATTTCGGATTTTCTTTTTAGAAATATTTTGTAAAGCAGTTTTTTAAATTCATAAAATGACATCGATGTAGGTATAAAGGTATCAAAATGTATTAAAATATGTCCGTTATAAAAATATAAACATTTTATTTGATACCAAATTTTAAAAGAGGATTAGAAGGTATTGATGTATATTTAAATGTGCAAAACCCCACTCAAAACCACTTTCTTTGATGCACACTGATATTCTCTAGTATCTTTTCATAACTTTTAATAGATATTAGTACTTTCAAAATTTTCACACTGGATTGGGAAATCATTTAAATTTCTAAATAATCAAATGAAGCATAGTAACACACTTAAAGTTGGCTAGCCTTATAAATAGTTATCTAAAAATGATAAAAAATCAAGTGAATAAAGAATAAAACGAAAGCTTATGCTGAATTAAAAATATAGTTTATCCTACTATTTGAATGAACTATATTTTGAATTTTGGAAAATATTTTTTGGAATTACTATTTACTTTATGCAATATTAACTAATGCGAATTCATCATCAGCAGAGAAAATTTTAATTTTCATACGAGATTGGCTGATTGGCTCAAAATAGTGATGAATTCTAGTGTCACTAATTCTTCGAGCTGCCTGAAAGCGAGAATGAAGTTTTCGATCCCTTGCTTCAACATCTTGTTGATTAACATAAAGAAATCTATCAAATAAATTATTTATTACTATAACAAGAATAAATATCAAAACAATTATAAATTGTTAGTAACAGAATTAGTAATTTTTTTACCTTATTCCTGAAATATTATCTTGACAATAATCAAACATTTGCCTTGCAGTTTGTATTTGATTATTGATAGGTCTTTGTAATGAGGCTCTTCTTGTCAATTTCTTAACAGTGGCACCAATTCCATCACATACATTTTTGCCGTGACTTGTTGCTGAAAAATTATGAGATATAACTTTGAACCTAAAATCTTCTTCATGATGCCATAAATTGATGAAATGATTCCTAAAACATTTTTTATTTTTATAAACTAATGAACTTGGATGAAAAATAAATAATATTTTACTTTTTTCAAAATTCTATTACTTATTGATAAATAAAATTATGAAAATAAATATATATTTACTTGTTTTTGTACTGGATAGGTGCTCCGTCTGAGAAATATATAATATTTTTTATCCAAGGAAGAAGCTCCTTGAGTTTTTCTAAAACTCTTTCTTGAAATATATTAACTGCAACCGCTGTATGTTTTGTACAATCTGATATTACACAGAAATTTAAAATCTTCAGTTCTTCAGACGCTTCATCCTTGTAATATACAGCAAAAGGGTGTACAGTGGCTTGACTATTATTATAATAATAGCCCTGAGTCGAATCTTGACAGATAAAAGCAAAACTTTCTGAAAAATCCATTAAGATCAGACAGGTGTTTTTGTCTAAATTTGATTTGCATGCTTTGAGGAATATTTTTTGATTCTCACTAACAAAATGGTGAGGCATTAATTTATAAATATCCTCTACAAGTTTATTTAAGAACTCATCACTAGGTTCTTCAAAGTCATTGAGAACTGTTTTACTAAATTGAGCTCCTTCTTTTCCTGCACTTGTCTTGATAGTTTCCCATTTTTTAAAACAGATGCAAGTGGAAAGTATTGACAAATTATCTTGCGCATTGGATAAGTATTGAAAAATTGCATTGCGCCCTGGACACATTGTACATGTTTGATGCAGCATGCAATTTTTGTTATCAATAGAGCAACGGCTTCATCTATAAGCAGTCTATAGTTTATTTTTCTATTCCAAGCAGATAATCTTAATTTAACATTTTGATGTAACTCGCATACACAAACTGTGTGCGTTCCAGGGCTTCCAGCTGATACACATTCTTTAGGGCGCAAAGATGCAAAGAATGAAAAACATGGTTTCTCTTCACACGTTTTCTCCTGTAACCAATTATTGTATAGATCTCTAGTATCATACATCAAAAGTCTCTTTGGTACTGGAATCGATTTAGCATTAGGAACTTTTTGCATAACACATTCCTTCATCCCACTGCAGGGACGACTATTGCAATCATTTTTATAGTATTCAATGATTTCCTTTTTTACTTCATCAGGAACGCGAGTGTATAACTTTCTGGAACGTGACATTGGCCCTATGATAAAATAGAATTTTATTATATACATCATTTTATATAGATGGGGCATTTCATGTCAATTCACCTGGTCAAAAAATAAAAATCGCTGAAAATCTGGAAATATGTTATATTTGATACTCAAAGTATACAAAACAATTTTAAGAGGTCTAGGTCAAAGAGGTCAAGAGCAAGAGATCATGAAATTTTGGGATTTTTTGAATTTTTTTGTTAAATTATCATCTTTGATATTTTGTTATTCAAAAACTAAGGGTCTTTGAAAAAAAGTATCGAGACATTTTTTGTTGGACATTATGTGTAGAAACTGTTCAAATTTTTCCCAATTCCAGAGTTGCTATCTTCTGATTGATCCGTTATATAATTGCATATAATTTTAAATTACTCGAGTTCGTCCAGGTTCATTTTACTCATTTGGCATTAAAAAGTTGCATTATATATAGACTTTTAACTGAAATTTTCCCCCATGTGGAAAATGTCTCTGTAAGCAGCTATCAAACTTTTAATTTTTCCAAAAATAATGTTTTCAGTGTTATTGAAAATTTTTATTGGAAATTTTCCCTCGACACTCTTGATAATTCTTAATTATTAATATGATAATTATTTTAATATTATTATTATAATTTGAAATGTTATTATATTTTAACAATTTTAATCTCGATTCGTGCAGAATTAAGCTAAATCAATAACTGCACAACCGCATAATCAAAATCCACTCAATTAGATTAAAGGCCACTTAGTTGAAAGTCAAAGCACACTGAACCAAAAATTATTTCATTATTTTACAGTTGCATTCCAAACTGCTATTGAATTAATATTGTAATAGATCCTATAGGATATGTATTATTTATTTAAATTTCGCGCTTGTATTTGTACGCCATTGCGTGGCGCTGGCGCTACTTGCGCCATTTGACGACGAAGAGCAAGAAGAAAACGACGCCATTGAGCGTCAGACGCTGTGGAGACGTCCCACGAGACGGAGGTCAACTCCGATCTCTCATAATTATATTGCGACACCAGGAGGTCAGCGCTGACTCCTGTATAGTTTCTTTTTAAACAATATTGGTTAGAAGATCTCAAGGCGGCTTCTCGGATCTCATTTGTGGGCCAGACGACAAAGGCGTCCTGGGGATCGAGCGGTTGCATCATCTTATATTAGGTAACGTGAGACTTCGCACGAGAGCATATTTTAAAGTATTGAAATTCCCTCCACAGGGTTATATGATTGGATAAAAAAGTGTATTCGCATAATTAACGAGTAATGATAATTCTCGCAAAAATAAAAGTAATAAGACACATGTGACGCGTTCGCACAAGCATATAAGAAAAGACAACGCTTCATCAATATTCTTAAATTGTTAGGCTGCGCACGACAGGCTCGCTAGCGAACATTATGTTATATTTTGTATATTGAATAGTTTTTCCACCTATAAATAAAACCATCATTTCCATTTAATTGATTGATATCATTTATTATTATCAGTGAATATTTACTACAATCAAATAATCTAAAATATACATATATATAAACAAAGTAAATTCACTATAATTGGCGCCCAACGTGGGGCATAGCGAGCTGCGTGCGTATTGCCATAAACTAAAATATTAATTCGTGGAATTTTTTGCCGAGGCGATTGATGACAAGCTACATCTATAATGGCGAGTATGGAGGAGTTAAGGGAGATGTTACGGCGCATAGAAAACCAAGCAGCGGCTGTCGCCAAGGAAAATGAGATCCTTGGAAATCAGATTAAGATTTTAACGGAGGAAAATGGAAAATGGAGACAGCGGCTCAATGACGTCATACATTCGTCGGTACACGAAACTACGGTGGTCATGAACGACGCTACAACGCGAACAGCGACACCTGACGTAAATGGAAGAAATGAACAACAGCCGATAAGCGTAACGGTAAATCAGCAGAGCAACAGCGTAAATGGCGAAAGTAATTTAATGCGTGGTAATGGCGATGTAAGTACGATGCTCATCGAGGGTTTATTGGATAGATTTGAGTGTACACAGATAAATGTTACGATTCCCACGTTTGACGGTTATAAGGGCAATGCCCGTGAATATATTGAAAATCTAAATAAGTATTTCGTGCGTAAAAAAGTAAGAGAGGAGCACAAATTAATAGTTGCGGAGGAGACACTCAGAGGGCGCGCTAAAGCATGGTTTGAGGCTATATATCAGCCATTTTGTGATTATGAACATTTTAAAATTTTGTTTCTTAAGGAATTTGACTCGATACAAGCTAGAATTTGCATAAAAACCGAATGGGCAAATCGTAAATTTAGAAAAACGGATCATTCATTATATGAATATTTTATGGAACAATTGAAAACCGCAAAATATTTTACGCCGAGATTAGACGAATATGAGATAAATCTTATGATAGTTAAACAATTGCCGCGACATGCGAGGGATATTCTTGCAACGGTAAGCTTCGGAGATACGGACAGAGTCGCGAAGACTCTTGCAAATTTAGACGAGTCCTACAAGGACAATATTAATGATAGACCTTCGTTGCTTCGTGAAAAGAATCAAATCAATTATATACGTAAAATCGTAACTAATAATACTGGAAATTCTGAATATTTGCATGCTCCCAATACTGTAAATTGGGGAGAAAGTAATTATGATCAATATGTAATTAATGATAAAAATCGTGAGATGAGTATGCAGTCGCAAATGAGGCAGGCTAGCATTAATGTAATTAGGTTAGAGTATGAGTACGGGTGTGATACGGAACAAAATGTCGGTGAGGAATGTAGGTATGAGTGTGATGTTGATGTGAGTGATGACAACGTACGTAACGACGTACAAGTACAGAGGCAAGATGAAAAAACAGGTGAAATAGTACAACCTGAAAAGAATGTAGATAATTGTGAGGATTTGGTTGGGCACACTCATTCGAGTGATGAATTTAATAATATTTCTGACCATCGGTCATTAGCGTTTTGTTTAAATTCGCCGGTTATTAATGCGCGGGTAATTCAGTGGATCTTATGTGCAAAACAATATTTTTGCAATAACAAATACGGTAAAATTGGTAATAGTTTGGTTGCGGACATTTTCACTAGGTGCTTTCTAGGGGGGTCGGTTGACAAGCAATTTGATAATAAATATGTTAAGCAAGCACCTCAGGAAAATGACGTAAGCTTTCATGAGACTTGCTCGATTAATTCAATTGCTCAACGCAGTGCGTATCAAGAATTGTTAAACGGGTTCAAGCGGAATAGTCAATACCAAGGGGTGATATTGTTCGTCAAGAGCGAATGACGAAGGTTCAGAAAGATTTTAAAAATGAGAAATGGGATAAACGGGGAGACGCTATTTGTCACATGGCGTGGTTGATAAAGCTTTAAAATGTACTCTTGTAACATTGGGATGTGCGGGGCCGCGAAGTTATTTGAATGTCCAGTGGAATTCTTTTATTGGCGGCGTAGACGTAAAAAATATGTATATGCGGTGGTGTGTGTATGTATATATTGTAAAGTGTGGGTGATGAGTGTCGTACGAGATCATCTGCGAATGGTCTATAATTTTGTAAAACGAGCCTCGATAGAAGTAGGGTTAATTTCTGTATCAATCTTCGTAGGAAGAATCATATTTGTTTGTATATATGTTAAATTGATAGGTATGGTGGTAGAGGCGTGGGCCGCGGTGCGCTTCCGTACGCTTTGTTTATGGGCACTAGTGGTCTACGGCTCTATTACATGTATTTACAGACGACTCTATTGCCTGAGTGTCGTCTTCGGGGGCAATTGTAATAGATCCTATAGGATATGTATTATTTATTTAAATTTCGCGCTTGTATTTGTACGCCATTGCGTGGCGCTGGCGCTACTTGCGCCATTTGACGACGAAGAGCAAGAAGAAAACGACGCCATTGAGCGTCAGACGCTGTGGAGACGTCCCACGAGACGGAGGTCAACGCTGACTCCGATCTCTCATAATTATATTGCGACACCAGGAGGTCAGCGCTGACTCCTGTATAGTTTCTTTTTAAACAATATTGGTTAGAAGATCTCAAGGCGGCTTCTCGGATCTTATTTGTGGGCCAGACGACAAAGGCGTCCTGGGGATCGAGCGGTTGCATCATCTTATATTAGGTAACGTGAGACTTCGCACGAGAGCATATTTTAAAGTATTGAAATTCCCTCCACAGGGTTATATGATTGGATAAAAAAGTGTATTCGCATAATTAACGAGTAATGATAATTCTCGCAAAAATAAAAGTAATAAGACACATGTGACGCGTTCGCACAAGCATATAAGAAAAGACAACGCTTCATCAATATTCTTAAATTGTTAGGCTGCGCACGACAGGCTCGCTAGCGAACATTATGTTATATTTTGTATATTGAATAGTTTTTCCACCTATAAATAAAACCATCATTTCCATTTAATTGATTGATATCATTTATTATTATCAGTGAATATTTACTACAATCAAATAATCTAAAATATACATATATATAAACAAAGTAAATTCACTATAATATTAAATTTATGGTAAATAAATTTTATTTATATCATTATATAATCTCATATTTTTTATTTTTATTTCAAGTACACAATACAAATTCGAAAGATTTTATTAAAAATTATTGTTTGCGACTCAATTTGACTGGAATCTTCTGCTTTGATAATAAAATTATATTTTCATAAATATATTTGTGAATTTAAAATTGATAACTTCAACCGTATTTATAATTTAAATTTATATCATAAAGCATTTCAAAGAATAAAAATAGAAATATTGATTAAATTAAAAATTTCAAACAATGCAATGATTTTATAATTATATTATATAAATTCTTAATTTTGCCATTAAAAAGCTACTTGTATGTGATACTTAGACTATGTCTTTCATAAAGTTTTATCACACCAATTTGGAATTTATTCTGAAATTGAACAAGACAAAGGACCTTGCTCTTGTCTGCATATTTACAAACATTGTACTAAATACACCAAGAGAATTAAAAAAATCAATAACTTTTACAGCTATTTATTAAGTATACAATTATAGATGCTGCCTCACACTCAACAGTGAACAGTATCAATAAATCTGTAAGATAAATCAGTAGGTTCTGCTGATATTTTTGGGATTATCACTTCAACCTCAGCTTATTTAAACAGAAAAATTAATTTTTATTTATAACTTAAAAGTTATCAAGCTGAATAGCTTGTTCGCTTTCTTTCTATAGATTTCTGTTGTGTATTTTAAACTTGATTGTTTAGTGTATTGTGAGTTCACAATTTTTCTATTTAATATTAATTAAATAGCAATGTGGAATGCAACTGTGAAATAATTTAATAATTCTTTGTTCAGTGTACTTTGACTTTAAACTTATAAGTGGATTTTTATTATGTGAATGTACAGTTATTAATTTAGCTTAATTCTGCATTGAATAAGATTCAAATTGTTAAAATATAATAAAATTTTAAAATATAATAACAATATCAAAATAATTATCATATTAATAATTAAGAATTATCAAGAGTGTTGAGAGCAAATTTCAAATAAAAATTTTCAATATCACTGAAAACATTATTTTTGGAAAAATTGAAAGTTCCATAGCTGCTTACAGAGAACTTTTCGCACATGAGGAAAAATTTCAGTCAAAGGTCAATATATAATGCAACTTTTTAATGCTAAATGAATAAAATAAATCTGGGCGAACTCGAGTAATTTAAAATTATATGCAAATATATAATGGACCAATCAGAAGATAGCCACTCTGGAATTGGGAAAAATTTGTACAGTTTCTACACATAATTTCCAACAAAAAATTTGTTTATACATTTTTTTCTAAGATCGTTAGTTTTTGAATAAAAAAATATCAAAGATGATAATTTAACAAAATAATTCAAAAAATCCCAAAATTTCATGACCTTTAGCTCTTGACCTCTTGGACCTAAGCCTCTAAAAATTTTTTTTGTATATTTTGGGTATCAAATAGAAAATATTTTCAGATTTTTAGCGATTTTTATTCTTTGACCAGGTGAGTTGACATGAAATGCCACAGATACAAAATTTTCAATTTCTAAAAAATTATGATTAAATAATGCTTCTAATGTGCATTTTAAACATTGTATGGATTTTAATTACTATGATTAATTCATTAAATTTTTTTTATAATAGTAGAAATGAAATATTGTGTATTATACTGCAATATTTGATCATTGGTTTTAATAAAAAGTTTTTGTAATAAAAAATTCTCCAGATAAATTTGAACGAAAAAATTCATTAATTATTTTAGTATTAAATTTATAATTTATTTTTATTTATTAGTATATCCCAATCATTGATTACTAACACTTTCCTGTGATAACTATAAACTAGTCATTTTTTGTATTTTTTTAAGGAAACAGAACTAGATAAAATATATTTTAATTATTGCATTTATTAATTAAAATTTAATTTTTACAATTATTATTTTTGTTATGAATTCTGAATCTATTTAACATTAATAATGTGATTATTATAAACTTGGCTATTAATATCAACAAACTCAACCCTGTACGTGGCAGCTCATATATTCCATTACCAAAGTTTATTCAAGATAAGAAGGCGTGCGTGAATGTTCAAAACAACGATGAGCAGTGCTTTAAGTGGGCAGTATTATCCGCATTACATCCAGTTGATCGTCATTCTTATCGTGTGTGTCATTACGAGGATTTTGAAGGTGAGCTCAATTTCACTGGAATAGACTTTCCTGTTCCAATAAAACAGGTGGCTAAGTTTGAGAAGCTAAATAACATATCTATAAACGTGTATATATTAAAAAAATCTGGGAGCAAGTATACAATCCTTCCATGTCACGTTACCTCTCTCAAGCAGGCACGACATGTTAATTTACTTCTCATTCAGGATTTTTACGTCGATGATGAAGAAGAAGGAGAGGAAGAAGATAATGATGATTCTACTCCTAAGTTCCACTATGTATGGATTAAAAATTTATCAAGACTAGTGAGAACTCAAGCAACGAAACATAAACAACATCATTACATTTGTGATAGATGTCTACACTACTTCGTTAACGAAGAAAAATTCAAGGCTCACGAGATGGACTGTCAACAAATAAATAAGTGTAAAATCCAGCTGCCTCTGAAGAATGATAATATATTGCTTTTCCGTAACTTCAATAATAAAACGAAAGTGACGTTTATTATTTATGCAGATTTTGAGTGTCTATTAAAGCCTGTGGATAACGATACGCGAGTTTATCAACGCCATCAAGCTTATAGTATTGGCTACTATGTTAAGTGTAGTTTTGATGATGATAGGTGTGGTTACTATAGTTACAGACAAGAAGAGGACGGCACCAAGACTCCTGCTGAATGGTTTATTGAAAAACTTCATGCATTAGCAGACGAGTTAATTGCTTTACACGCTGATCCGAAGCCTATGGAACTAACCAGAGAAGATAAAGAAGATTTTCAAAATGCAAAAGTATGTCATATTTGTACTAAGTCTTTCACTGCTTCTGCTGTAAAAGTTAGAGACCACTGCCATCTTACGGGAAAGTACAGAGGTGCTGCTCACGAAGGTTGTAATATAAATTTTCAAGATGCAAGATTTATTCCAGTAGTGTTCCACAACTTGACTGGATACGACTCCCATTTTATTATCAAAGAGCTCGCCACAGCTGAGAATTTCAAGGGTCGTGTGCAGCTGATTGCAGAGAACAAGGAGCGATACATTTCTTTCACGAAACATGTGGAAGGTAGTGATGTGAGTTTTAGGTTTATAGACTCTTTTAGATTTATGCCTTCATCTCTAGAAAAATTAAGTTCATACTTGGATCAACATGATATCACCACTCAAGTCTTTCAGAAGTCTGGCTATACAGGAGATCAAGTTAAATTATTATTAAGGAAAGGAGTTTTTCCATATGATTATGTGAGTTCTTTTGAAAAATTAGAAGATAAAGAGCTGCCAACAAAAGAAGATTTTTATAATAAGTTAAATGAGTCCGAGATCAGTGAGGATGATTATAGACACGCGAGAAACGTATGGGAAATACTCAATATAGAGACTTTGGGTGAATACTCCGACGTATACTTGAAGACAGATGTGCTCCTGTTAGCAGATGTTTTTGAAAATTTCCGATCTACGTGTATGTTGGCATACGGGCTCGATCCTGCGCATTACTACACAACTCCAGGCTTGACATGGGATGCCATGTTGAAATATACCAATGTAAAATTAAAGTTGCTTACGGATATAGACATGCTAATGTTTATCGAGAGAGGAATAAGAGGAGGGGTCAGCCAGTGCTCGAATCGATACGCTAAGGCGAATAATAAATACATGGATGACTATAATCCTCAAGAAGAAGACAAATACCTCATGTATTTTGATGCCAACAACCTCTACGGATGGGCAATGACACAATACTTACCAACTGGTGATTTTAAGTGGCTTAACGTTGACAACACGCGATTCGATTACAACGTTGCCGACAATTCAAGCATTGGTTTCATCTACGAAGTAGACTTAGAGTATCCACCAAGCATCCACGATCATCACAAAGATTTGCCATTGTGTCCAGAGCATCGAGCGCCACCTGGTAGCAAACAAGAAAAGCTACTAACAACGCTTGATAATAAGAAGCGATACGTTATTCATTACATCGCTTTGAAGCAGGCAATCAAGCATGGACTCGTTGTAAAGAAGGTACATAGAGTACTACAATTTCAACAGAGTCCCTGGCTAAAGCCTTATGTGGACCTGAATACTGATAAAAGGAAGCAGTCGAAGAATGAATTCGAAAAACTCTTTTTTAAACTAATGATCAATGCCGTATACGGTAAAACAATGGAAAACGAGCGAAAAAGAGTCGACATTAAACTCGTAAATAAGTGGTCTGGTCGTTATGGAGCGGAGGCATTAATCGCTAGTCCAAATTTCCATAGCAGAACCATTTTTGATGAGAATCTTGTAGCTGTACAACTGGCACGTATGCAGATCACCATTAGGAAACCCATTTATGTGGGACTCAGTGTACTAGATATTTCAAAGACTCTTATCTACGATTTTCACTACTCGTACATGAAAGAACGTGTTGGTGATAAGTGTAAACTTTTGTATACCGACACAGACAGCCTTATTTACGAAATCAAAGACGTAAATGTGTACGACATGATGAAAAGTGATATCGAAAAGTTCGATACATCGGACTATCCTGAAGATAATCAATTTGGACTTCCTCGTGTCAACAAGAAGGTGATTGGACTGATGAAAGACGAGTGTGGTGGAAATATTATGACAGAATTCATAGGGCTGCGCAGTAAAATGTATGCAGTTCGCATACAAAACAAAAATCCTATAAAGAAGGCGAAAGGTGTTAAAACAGCTGTGGTAAGAACTTGCATCAACTTCGAAGATTATCATAATTGCCTATTTGATAAAACCATCATCAGATGTCAGCAGAATAATATTCGCTCCAGCCGCCATAATGTTCAGACTGAACACCAATCAAAAATTGCTCTTAGCCCCCACGACGACAAACGTCATTTATTAGCTAACAGCACTGACACATTGCCGTGGGGGCATTACAAGATCCTAGGCGAATCGGAGGTTCTAGAAATGGTGGAAGAGTGGGGAATGGAAGAGGTGGGAGTTGCTCAGAAGAGGGGAAACGTCCTACATAAGGAGCTCCGCAACGAAGATCAGCACATTCGTTCAGTCGACGAGCCAGAGAACGGAGAGCCTCTCAGCAAGAAACCTAGAATCTAAGAAGCAACGTCTTAAGTAAGTATTCGTAAAATATCTCTTTAATATATTTTATCAATGTAATAAACCATTATTTGTTTTTCAGAATGGACTTCAACATGCTAAATAAAATCTGCGCAAACACCTATCTTCCAAAGAAGAATTTATCCGAATTGGAGAAGGGAGAAAATTATATGATAACTGAGCTCAGGCGAGTCAGTACTAAATTCGGCCTAAGGATTGTAGTTACCATCAGACAGGAGTTTCAAGTATTTCTACCTGACCGTGTATCCAAGGCATTGGAGAAAAACGAAAGTTTGTTTGAAGAAATGGCGGCTAAAGCTAATAAATACCAATTATTTTTGTTATATCTTGGTGATAATAAATTTGAATTCAATTAATTGTATATATTGTAAATAAAAAAATAAAATAAAAAAAAAAAATAAAAAAAAATAAAGAGAAAGTCAACGGAGAGGAAAACGAGTCATGGGTTAGTCTTATATAGTGAATTCATTCATTATATAAGACTAACAAATGACGATTTCATTGGTTGTTCCTCACAGGTACGAGCGAAGGTGGGGGCTCTTACCACTTTCTCTTTATTTCCTTTTAATTATCAAACTTATCGATCCAGCTATTGTGGGAAGCATCAAAACCAAGCCATTTAACATAAACTTGATTACCGCGTTTTTTCAAAACTTTTTCGACAAGATACACATCTGGATACATTGCTTTTTGAAGTTCCTGCTCGTAGAAGCCACCAGTGATCGGCTGATCGCGATAATCTTTAAGATGATAAGTTACTGGATTTGTTGCTGCCACTTTAGCTATTGTAAATATCTCTGTAGACCAGTTGGGTGTATATCCCTTCTCAAATAACTGTTTCACGTTGCTAACTCTAACTTTATCACCAACTTTAAATTTTGGCTTTTTAATCAAACCAATTTTTTTATTAAAACGTTTGAGAACTTGTGCTTCATTGGCAGCTGTGACATCGTTAGGTTTCATACCGATAGTTCGATGTTTTCTATCGTTGTAAGCTGCTATTAGCTTGGGTAAGATATCGAGCCATTTATAGTTACCACGTAGACTAAACTCTATCCACATCTTATTTTTCAGTGTACGATTGAAACGTTCACAAATGGATGCCTTAAGGTTACTATACGTAGAGTATAGATTGATCTTGTATTTTTCCATAAGACTTTGGAAATTTGTATTATAGAACTCTTTACCTTTATCTGTTTGTAAATTTTTCGGCACTCGGCCTTTACACAGTATAGATTTCATAGCATCGGCGACATCTTGTCCAGTTTTTCGTTTAACAGGAACTGCCCACGCATACTTTGAAAATACATCTATTACTGTAAGCATATATTTAAAACCTTTATTCTCTCTAGAATAAGGTTGCATTTCCACTAGATCTGCTTGCCATGTCTCGTCGAAACCTCGCACATCGAACTTTCGACGTGGATAATTACGACGTGCTGGCTTGTAAAGCTCTTCTACTACTCTTTGACGTTGTTCCATCGATGGTTATCGATTGACTGTTTTGTACTAACAGTGATAACGTCTCTTTTATAGTCTCGATTTCCGTCTGGTTTTGTGCAAATTTCTTATCGAGTTCATTTCTATACATCTCTACAATTTTATCTAGGTTATTAAGATCACTTCTCAAACTAGATATTGAATCTAATAATCTTTGAACTTCCAAATGTACGAAACGTTGTAAAGTATCTAAATTTACAGCTTCATTGAGTTGATTAGGTGATGCGAGATTACGAAGTCTCTTATTCTCCAAGTCATACTGACCATCAGATGTGATTTTGTATCCAACACCTGGAGGACCACGAGCACCCTCGCTACGCTTAAGATTACGTCCGAATACGTCGACACTCATATTGATAATGTGTAAGTATTCGCTTAAGTCTCAGTATATATAGCCAGCTTCACGTAGTTCTTCGATGATTGAATGAATTTCGTTTGTGTGACTAGGATTTCCAGCTTCTCTCTCGGCTATAAGTAATCGTAATCGATCGACAAGTTCATTAGGATCATCCCAATATACGTAATCCATCAACATATCCCTTCTAGCAATTTTGTATCGAGGCAATAATCCACCGCCACGTTTGAACATAGGAGCAATGATGTTATCAAATTTCTTGCTTCTATGAGCACGAATCTGTTCGTCGCTTCTGTAACGTCTCTTGTGAGCACTGGTAACCTCAAGAATTTTTCGATAATTCTTCATATCGTTCGAACTAATGTTTTTTTGATTAGGCTGTTTTGCTAGTAATAACTCTAACAAACCATCAGTTCTCGGATATTTTACATCTTTAACTTTCACATATTTATCTTCAAAGTAAATAGGTGAGTCGCCTATTAGGTATTTGTTACCCTCTTTACGAACACCATAAATTTTATCCAACTCCTTGGCTTTATTTTTTATGAGTTCGGAAATATACTTATCATTTGTACCACTATCTTCATCACTGAGCGCTGATTCAAACTCTGTATCCGTATGCGGTCGAACAGTTTCATTCAAAGATGGTTCATCAGACTCCTCTGCAATACTATCATTATTTACGCTCATAGCATCGGTAGCTTGTTCCTTCGTTTCAATATTTCGAGATGTCTCAACAAGTTTCTGTAGAGAATCGACTATTGGTTTAAAAGTATCTCCAATCGCTTTCTCAAAATTCTCCTTTCCATATTTCAATAGATTATATTTACGCTTAACTGCATTTCTCGCTTTGATAAGTTGATGTAGTATATCTTTTCTTCGACGAATGTCGGCCATGTTGACGATTAGACGTTCAATCACGGAGTGTTAACCACTCTAAGAGTATGCTATATTTACAGCAAAACAGTCGAAACCCTTCCGATACCGACCGGCATTAATCGAACTATCTTTGTCAATCATCAAGAAACCATACTTATCATCTGTCCAACATCGTGAACATAGGCTTTTAAATTGTGTATAAGTCATGTCCGAATTGACATGATCATCATACAAATGTTTCAAGTTAACGTCATCTTGACGAAAAATTATCAATAAATTTACATTGTCTCTTACAAGATGTTTCGGTACGTGAGCATAAGATTGACAGAGATAGAAACAGTCGACATTCTTATGCCTTCCCATGCAGAAAAATGCTCTCACATTATCCTGTTTCTCGCAAGCTACATCGTCGAATATCATTATTGAATTAGGTAAGGCATCGTCAGGTGATACTACTGACTCGTGTTCGCTGAATGGAAAATATTGTATACCTTCTATAGGCTCGAGGAGATCCTTCAAATACTTATACTTTGGTTGATTCAGAGATTTCGAGTATACATATACATTCTCGAATCTCAGTCCATTAGGATGTGTAATCATTGCAAGTAGACTGTTTGTTTTACCACAGTTGGATGGTCCACAAAATATAGCTCGAATACTATCTGGAAGTAAGTCTCCATGTCTCTTTATCTTTTTTTCTTGCTCGACTATCGTATCAAAATTCACGATCGGAAGTTTAACCGGATGTTCTTTGAAATTCATGTTGATGCTATTAGATCTCAAACAAGAGTGATCAATTTAGTATAAATAGAGGCCTTATATACTCGCGCAAGCATCAGTCTTCACGTAACCTTCATAGGGTGATGATCGTACATTATAAACAGCGACCACGCGGCAGAGGTTTTATCAATAAAATCATCAACAATCTTCCATTCGAACTTCACATTCCAGGATATCAGTACTGCGGACCAGGTACTAAATTAGCTAAACGATTAGCTCGAGGTGACCCAGGAATCAATCTTCTTGATCAGGCTTGTAAAGACCACGATATAGCTTATTCTCAAAATCGTGAGAATATCGAAGCGAGAAACGCTGCAGACAAAGTATTGGCAGAGAAAGCTTGGCAGCGAGTGAAATCAAAGGACGCATCCATAGGTGAAAAAGCAGCTGCTTTTGCTGTTAGTAAAGCAATGAAACTAAAATCAACATTCGGTATGGGGATGAGAAAGAAGAAGAGGTCAACCGTTACATTGAGTAACGTGATTAAAGCAGCCTCTAAATCTGTAGTTCCCAACAAGTGTGCTCGCAAAGTCATTTTATCGGCATTGAAAGGTGCACGTAGAGCTGTTAAAGCAGCAGGTGGTAAGAAAAATGTCAAGATTCCACGTACACTACTGACGCTGATATCATCAAATATGCGAGAATTTTGAAAATTCCAAACTTTCGAGGGGTATTTATGCGCAACGCATTACCGAAAAGCGGTCCTCATTATCGTGAATCTGCTATAGTCAATCTTGATGATGCAGATGGGCCAGGAACTCATTGGGTAGCTTACCGCAAGCGAGGAAACAACGTAGTATATTTCGATAGTTTTGGAGATCTTCAACCACCTCTAGATTTGATGCTATACTTGGGTATCGATAGAATTAAGTACAACCCTCAGAGATACCAAGACTTCGATACATTCAACTGCGGCCATCTTTGTCTAAAGTTTCTCAGCAGAGCTCTTCGTATATAAGAAGAGAAGTGAGTGAATATTAAGTTATTATAAGTTTAACAGTCACCATGGAAGAATCGTTGACGTTAAGTCTTTCAGATACAACATCCGTACTCGAAGCACAATATTTTCCACCGATCGAACTATCTCCTGATAAAAGTTATGTTCTTGGTTTAGTTGCCTTTATGACCTTCAATTCAATACCAAATATTGATGAAGGTAGCAATCTATTTCACGTTGATAAAGAAGAAATCACTTTACCGACAGGTAGTTATGAGATCGAAGATATAGAGAATTTTCTAGGCGAGACATTGGCTCATAAAAATATCTCAATAATAATACTCTTCGTAGTGAAATAAAGTGCAATCGTTCCATTGATTTCCGACCAGAAAATTCCATAGGACCTTTATTGGGATTCGCTAAACGCGTTCTTGCACCAGACGTCACTCATAGTTCTGATTTACCAGTATCCATCTTGAAGGTCAACGCTTTACGAATAGAGTGCGATATTACCTGCGGTGGGTATATAAATGGTCAACGAGTGCACACGATACACGAGTTCTTCCCAGCAGTACTGCCAGGATATAAGATTATCGAAGTTCCTTCACAGGTCATTTACCTTCCGATCGTCGTCAAGAGCATAGATCACATTCAAGTGCGCATAGTCGATCAAGACGGACAACTTGTTAACTTTCGAGGAGAAATTATTACCATCAGATTACATCTGAAAGCAGCGTAATGGGAATCGTATTCAATTCCAAAGTTGGGAAAGGCTATAAAAGCAGATCAATATGGCGACCGACCATCAGTCGGCCAAGAGCAGACAAAGCGTTAACACGGCAAAACATACAGTTTCTAAGGAGTCTCGGCCTTCGAGTCGCCCCTGGTGGAAAATAACTTGTTTATTCTTTTGTTGTTTACAGAAAAATGGAAGAAATACTAAGCATAAAGTCAGCTGTGAAGTATGACGAATCAATTGAACATTACGAGATACATGCTCATCAACCATACTCAGCATCCAACTTCAACAACAGCGATGAGATTCGCATTGCCATACAACATCAAGATTTGTGTCTTCTTCCATCGCGCAGTTCGCTACATATTTGTGGTAGACTAGTGAAAAACGATGGAACTGCTGTAGCTAATACTAAATTAGTCAACAATGCCATCTGTCATATGTTTGAGGAAATACGTTACGAAATCAATGCAGTAGAAATCGATAAGTGTAAGAATGTAGGTTTGACTACTCTAATGAAAGGTTGGGTTTCGTTCAATCCTAGTCAAAACTTGATTATTGAAAATGCAGGATGGCTCGATGTCGAAGAAACACAGCAGTTGACTAACAATGCTGGTTACTTCGATGTTTCCATTCCTCTAGCCATGATTCTCGGCTTTGCTGAAGATTATCGTAAAATTGTAATCAACGTGAAACATGAGCTTATTCTCACAAGATCGAGAAATGATTTGAACGCTGTCGTACAGACAGCACCAGACCCTGCTCACCCTAACGCGTTTGAGAATTTTAAGATTGAATTGACTAGAATAGAATGGCTCATGCCTTACGTAGTAGTATCAAGTGCGTACAAGATTCAACTATTAAATCATGTTGAGAAGGATAAACCTATCGATATGAGTTTTCGTAGTTGGGAATTGTACGAGTATCCACTACTTCTCACAACATCTATGCATGTTTGGACCGTCAAAACTTCCAATCAGTTGGAAAAGCCACGATTCGTAATACTAGGTTTTCAAACGAATCGAAAAAGTCAGAGAACTATCAACGCGAGCCGCTTCGATCATTGCAATATCAGTAATGTGAAGCTGTTTCTCAATTCTCAATACTATCCGTATGGAAATCTAAATTTAGATATCCCTCATAATCAATACGCAATGCTATACGATATGTACGCCAACTTTCAAAGTGCTTACTATTTTAAAGATATCGAGCCTATGCTAAAAAAACAACATTACATCCAGTACTTACCTTTAATCGTAATCGATTGTTCTAAGCAAAACGAATCGTTAAGAGGAGGCCGTATAATTCTGTCCTTGTCTAATCTAAATTTTCTTTATTACTAATAAATTAAATATTTTCATAGAAAAGTAAGACAACCGCCCAATAGAGCAAAAGACAAGCAAACGATTCTTTTTTATGAAAAAATATGAAATTTTGATTATTTTTCGAGTGAACTCTGAAACGGAAAAACAGTTGAATCAACTCAATCAAGTTCGATTGTTTTTCCGTTTCAGACTTCACTCGAAAAATAATCAAAATTTCATATTTTTTCATAAAAAAGAATCGTTTGCTTGTCTTTTGCTCTATTGGGCGGTTGTCTTACTTTTCTATGAAAATATTTAATTTATTAGTAATAAAGAAAATTTAGATTAGACAAGGACAGAACTATACGGCCGCCTCTTAAAGAGTGCCCCTGTGGATGTTCGACTGGAATTCGAATCGAGAGGTAATTTTCCAGCCGGAACTTCTGCTTACTGCTTAATCTTACACGATCGCGTAGTTCAGTACAGCGCCGCGAGCGGTAATGTACGAAAACTTGTATGAGGGAATCATTATAAAAAGCTGACTCGTTAGTAAGAGTCTCATTCATGATGGAGTACTTGGTGGATATGCAAGGCTTTAAACAGCCAGGTAACGACTATATTCTCAAAGAATTAGCTATAGTTCCTCTGAAAGATAATTCCGACCCCGTTGTACTTTTATTCGAAAAGCCTTATCCTTGGCGTCGACTATCAGATAAGTACAAGAGAGAAAACATATGGTTAGAAGAACATTACCATGGTCTATCTTGGGATTCAGGAAATATTCCCTACACAGACGTAGGAAAGTTACTCAGAGAGGCATTACACGATGCTAGTAGAGTCTTAGTTATGGGCTCTATCAAGAAAGCGTGGTTAGAACGATTCAAGTTCAAA
Organism: Anastatus disparis; assembly: GCA_017163975.1. NCBI lineage: Eukaryota > Metazoa > Arthropoda > Insecta > Hymenoptera > Eupelmidae > Anastatus > Anastatus disparis. The sequence goes on along the minus strand of JAFFSR010000036.1, from coordinate 529,119 downwards.
GTCCACGATGTAGCAGAAATGGGCTTCCCACCGCTAGACAAGATCAAACTTGTCACGGTTTGCCCCCACCATAATGGAGCCTACAGAGCTAGTTGTGCGCTTCACAATGTAAGGCTCATGAAAAAATTCCTCACTGAGAGTATTACCGAGAAAATGGAGTGTGAGTAGCTATAAATAGCGGATGCTTTCCGATTTCACATTCATTCCAAAATGGGACAAGCTTCAACAAGCATGGGAGAGGGCAACTCCTCAAATTCCTCAGATCAAAACTCCTCTGATCAAAATTGTTCAGAGTATACCCCGCTTCTTCGTAACAGACGAAAGAAAAATGTAAACTGGAAAGAATATGTAGATGAAAAATATTCCAGTATGCAGCAATCATCCAAAACTCCCTCATCGAATATTAAGTATAAAAAATTATAATATAAAACTATAGTATAAAAAATATTTGAAATTTCAATAGTAGATAGGGCATAGCGCTCGCGGATATTGCTTTGCTCAGCGTTGGGACAGGTAGCCCCGAAATGCTATGGGTGTTCTGGCCCACTTGAGTTATTCGGACAGGTAGCCCCAAAATGCTATGGGTGTTCTGGCCCACTTGGGTTATTGGGACAGTCGTGCAATAGCATAGGTAGCCCAGAAACCTCGGGGGCTTCTAGCCCACTTGGGTTATTGGCCCAGTCATGCAATAGCACAGGTGGCCCAGAAACCTCGGGGGCTTCTAGCCCACTTGGGCCAGAAGCCCCTTTGCTTATCTACTCATCTTTTTAATACCGATGATAATCAAAATTATGTGGGACCTTTGCCAGATGCTAAGTATTACTCGCCAGATACAATGTCAACAAGCGTGAGAGAAGCATTTTTCAAGTGGTATAATGAAAATCGAGATACTACTGAATTCGACTTTCAGCATGAAATTGTTGAGTATTGTAAAATGGACGTTGAAATTTTAAGACTCGCTTGTACGGCATTCAGGAAGATATTTGTAGATTGTGGCAATACATGCCCTTTTACCGAGGCAACAACTATAGCTTCTGCATGTTCTGTTGTTTACAGGAAAATTTTTTTACAAAAATATACAATTGGATTGATTTCTACTGCAGGCTATCGTTTCATTCACATTCGGAAAAGGCGCTTCAATAGTTAGTACATTGCGAAAAAGAACTCGACAAAACAATCATTCATGCAGGAAAAGCTCGTGAATTCAATCTTCCTGAAGGCTTTCTTGTAGATGGCTTTTTGCCTCCTAGCGATCCTGCAATTTCGAATGAAAAAGGCAGAGTGTTTGAATTTCAAGGGTGCTATTTACATGAATGTCCTAAATGTTTCGTAAAAGATCGTGAAAAAATTATGGCTTATGGTAAAACATTCAACGAAGCATTTGAAAATACTTGTAGAAAAATTGAAAAAATAAAATCATGCGGTTATGAAGTGCGTGAAATGTGAGAATGCACATTTGACAAACTCAAAGCAGAAGATTTAGAAATAAAAGAATATGTTACAAATCATCCTTTAATAACTCAAGCTTGTTTAAATGCACGGGACGCTTTCTTTGGTGGTAGAACATAGAATATTGTAGCTCATTATAATATAAGAGATGGCGAAAAAATAAAATATACCGACATTTGCTCTCTCTATCCTTACGTATGTTAAAGAGGTCAATTTCCTGTTGGATACCCACGTATCTTTGTTGGTAAAAAGTGCAATGAGCTCACAAACGGAGATAATAATAATTTATTAAACTAGCAAAAAATACCTCGCTCCTAACGTCGCTCGGTTCAATTTTTATATATGATATTATTATGTATAAATTAGCCAATTTTAAAATAAAAAAGAATTGCCGCAACTTATGAATTTTAATATTATAATTTTGTACTGAATTAAATTTTTATATTTTTATAAAAAAGAATAATTAAAATTACAATACGCATAAAAATTGTTTAAATACAAATTATATCATGATGAATTAAGAATTTGTTCTACTAAATTGCATTAGAATCAATAAAAAAATATAATAGGAATTCATTCTTTTTAATCACGTGTTTCAATAACGAACCATGAAATAATCGAAAACAGTATTTGACGTTTACTGGGACTAACAACTACACGGAGAAAGGTAAGTGTTGTTAAAATAGGTGACCGATTCCATCTCAAATCATGCAGACCGACTGCACCTATCTCTCCGAACTGCTTAAAAATTTTTTATATTATTCTACTTTGAAAATAAGCGTATACGTATTTTTTTATTTTTCAATATCATCAAAAATGCAGTTTTTATGCACTTTTTAAAAATGACTTATAAATTTTCAATTCTCAAAAATCGAAAATTCTTTTTTTTTTTTTAATCGTTTTTATCCCTGTAGTGATCTTTATAAATAAATTTAGGCTCGTTCAATGCTACAGAGGATGCTCTTTTAATTCCACCGTCTTTTATTTTTTTTTAACAAAAAAACGGAAGTGCAATTGCACTTTTTGTAAAAAATGAAAAATGCATTTTTCTAAAAAAAGCCATTTTTTTGTCTCAAATTTTTATTATGGATAGGTGACCTTAAGACTTATATTTTGATCAGTGTGGAATTTGTAATATTTTGGTTTAGTAAGAGATATAAATAAAATTGAGAAAAAAATTTTAATATTTACATAAATGTAAATACGTCATAGATACAACAAATATTTCAGGAGTAAGCGCATTTCAGATATATATATATTTGTACGTACATAGCTTTTATGCAACTCATAGGTGTTGTGCTGTACATATATATATATATATATATATATATATATATATATATATATAGTGCATAAATTTTGCGTTAAGTATAAGAAATTATGTAAAAAAAAAGTTCTATTTTTTTTTCCTTTCTTATGAGTTTTGGACTTTTTTTTATTGTGCACATTCTTCTTTGACGTAATTTTTCTTTTCTTTTTTTTCTCTTTATTTAATAATTTTGTAAAAGGATGAGCAGCAGTTCGAGCCATATAAAATTTTTTCTTTGTCCCTACTTTTACTTTCCATACGTGGGTTTTTTGAATGCCGGCCAATTTAGGGGTCTTGAGCCACTCTTTTATTTTGCTTTGCCTAAAAACTTCAATATCTTCTTTTGGCAGTAAGATTAATTTAATAGCGTCAGTGTTAGGTTGAACTTTTTTTACAAAAGCATTTGCATCTTGTATTGATTCAACATGACAATTTTGAAGATTATGTCTGGTTGCATAGTGTTTTACTAATCCACCGACGCCATCAACCGCACCTTTTCCATGCCCCGTAGCTGAAAACAACCATTTTTGATTGTTAGAAGCTTTTTTCATTTCATGTAAACATGAAATGGTTGTTTTCAGCTACGGGGCATGGGAAAGGTGTGGTTGATGGCGTCGGTGGATTAGTAAAACACTATGCAACCAGACATAATCTTCAAAATTGTCATGTTGAATCAATACAAGATGCAAATGCTTTTGTAAAAAAAGTTCAACCTAACACTGACGCTATTAAATTAATCTTACTGCCAAAAGAAGATATTGAAGTTTTTAGGCAAAGCAAAATAAAAGAGTGGCTTAAGACCCCTAAATTGGCCGGCATTCAAAAAACCCACGTATGGAAAGTAAAAGTAGGGACAAAGAAAAAATTGTATATGGCTCGAACTGCTGCTCATCCTTTCACAAAATTATTAAATAAAGACAAAAAAAAAGAAAAGAAAAATTACGTCAAAGAAGAATGTGCGCAATAAGAAAAAGTCCAAAACTCATAAGAAAGGAAAAAAAAATAGAACTTTTTTTTTTACGTAATTTCTTATACTTAACGCAAAATTTATGCACTATATATATATATATGTACAGCACAACACCTATGAGTTGCATAAAAGCTATGTACGTACAAATATATATATATATCTGAAATGCGCTTACTCCTGAAATATTTGTTGTATCTATGACGTATTTACATTTATGTAAATATGAAAATTTTTTTCTCAATTTTTTTTATATCTCTTACTAAACCAAAATATTCCAAATTCCACACCGATGAAAATATAGGTCTTAAGGCCACCTATCCATAAAAAAAATTTGAGACAAAAAAAATGGCTTTTTTCAGAAAAATGCATTTTTCATTTTTTACAAAAAGTGCAATTGCACTTCCGTTTTTTTGTTAAAAAAAAATAAAAGACGGTGGAATTAAAAGAGCATCCTCTGTAGCATTGAACGAGCCTAAATTTATTTATAAAGATCACTACAGGGATAAAAACGATTAAAAAAAAAAAAGAATTTTCGATTTTTGAGAATTGAAAATTTATAAGTCATTTTTAAAAAGTGCATAAAAACTGCATTTTTGATGATATTGAAAAATAAAAAAATACGTATACGCTTATTTTCAAAGTAGAATAATATAAAAAATTTTTAAGCAGTTCGGAGAGATAGGTGCAGTCGGTCTGCATGATTTGAGATGGAATCGGTCAGGTTCTAAATCAAGTATATCGAATTTATGTACTAAGGTACTTGAAAAAAGAGTGGCGATATAATTTCAATTAGTATTATAGCTTGAATTTTATGAACCAATGTTGGTACTATTATATTATGAAGTGAGAGCATAAATTTGCGATGCTTACTATCTTTTTTTTTGTACTAAGACTGATATTTCACCTACTCGATTCAAGGGCAATATTTCGCAGAAAATGTAATTGTTTATCTCTATTCGGGCGGCTTTTCCTGTTACAAGAATTAAAAATTATTAAATATAGAATTATTTACATAATATATAACACTTCAAAATTACTAATAATTATTATTTTGATTCGTGATATTTAAGGAACAAAACGATACATGTTTATCTTCCATATTCCGTTTTGAAACAGTTACTGTTGAGTTTTAAATTAATTATTAGTAATTTAAAATTGATATATATATATATATATATATTATATGATTCACATTATATTTATTAACTGTTGAAAATTGTTACACAATTTAATGAGTTTTACGTTAATAGGAATTAATTATATTGAAGTTTTTCGCTCCTAACGTCGCTCGGTTGAATTTTCTTTTATTATATTATTATGTATAAATAACTAATTTTAAGTAAATAAGACTTGATTAATTTAATTTAATTTTAAGTAAACAAGACTTAATTAATTTAAGTTAATTTTAAGTACTAAATAAAATTGAAAATAATTTGATGAAACATAATATAAAAATATATGTACACATGTGCTTAAAGTAAAAAAGCGTATAATTTATTCCATCAAGTGACTATTTCTCACTCTACTTCCATAAGAAAAACAAAGATAGTACGATATTTGATATAAATAAACTGAGAACTGGGAACTGAGTAACAACTATAATTTCCAGACCTTAATCTATGACCATGAATTTGATTTATGAAATTAATTTTTACGTGAAACATGCTTAAAAAAATTTCGTGTTCATTTCTAATAAGAATATCTTCACAAATGTATTTTTAGGCACGACCGCTATACGGAAGTGCCTAATATTTTCGACATCGCGAAAAATGTAACCCTTTAAAATATGTTATTTTATGATGAAAAACTTATTTTTATAGCAAAATAAGACTATTACGAGGCTTCCTTAAAATGTATGTATGGATGTATGTGTGTGAGAAATCAAGTTTATGAATTTTCTCGACGAATTTTTATCCGATCTGAATAATTCAAACAGGGAATTACTTTAAATAATAACAAGTAAACGTTCCTATTTTAAAAAAAATCGTTAAGAGGAGGTCACGTATCTCTGTCCTTTTCTTATCAAAGCATTGAGTTTTTTACAAAAACTAATAACTTTAGCAAAAAATGAAGAGAAAGCCGCATCTTGTATCAAAAAAAGCAATCTTTTCTTTGATGAGAAAAAATTAATTTTATTGCTTCGTTTTCAAGAAAACCTTGAAAAACTTAAATCATAGAGGTTAGGTTGAACAATTTGGTTTTTCAAGGTTTTCTTAAGAATGAAGCAATAAAATTAATTTTTTCTTATCAAAGAAAAGATTGCTTTTTTTGATACAAGATGCGGCTTTCTCTTCATTTTTCGCTAAAGTTATTAGTTTTTGTAAAAAATAATTTCTTTGATTAGAAAAGGACATCAGATATACGTGACCTCCTGTTAAAGCGTTTTTAAATAGGCGCCTTTTAAATGGTCAAAAAAATGGATTTTTGGTGATAACTTGAAAAATACAATTTTTTTAAAAAAAGTATATAAAATAAAAGTTATAAAATATGAAAAAATTAATGATTTTTATATTATACATTTTTCTCTAAAGTTAATATTTTTCAAATTGTTCATGAAAAATGTTAAAATTAAAGGCTTTTTAATGATGATTTGATATTATTTAAAAATACATATATATGGAACTAAAAAGATGAATCTTATTTTTTTCTATAAATTTTATTTAATATACTTTTTTTCAAAATTCGTTTTTTTCAAGTCATCACCAAAAAATCATTTTTTCAACCTCTAAGGGGATAACTGTTTTACAACCACTCGAACGATTTTTTTTTCAAATAAATCAAATAAAAACGTTATACAAAACTATACTTTTAAGCTACTGAACTATAAAATAATTTTTTTTACTTGTAACTTTTGATAGATTATCCTATTCAAAACTTTAAAAAGTATACATGAAAATATGTCTTTTTCACATAACATGAATTTCTTCAAAATCAATCAACTTCATTCACAAGAAAAATTTAAATAATTATAAATTTGTTTTTTTAAATAAATACAATAAATCCAAACCTCCTGTTGGAAGTTGCGGTAAAAAATACAATGAAAAAAGAAATAAGATCAACATTTAATGCTTTTGCGTTTGTAAATGTTTTGTTTTGATATTCCTTGAATATTAAATAGCGAGTGCAAAACGCGAGCGTTAACGGTCGTGCCTTATATGCAAGAAGCGAAGCTTTTTGAATGCCTTGCATCGCTTCGCGATGCAAGGCATGAGGTCGTTCCAGAGCTGAGCGAAGCGAAGCTCTGAAAAGACCGAAGTGCGAGCCACAGCGGCCCAAAGGGCCGCTGTGGCGAGCTAGTATATATCTGAAATACGAAATTTAAATTAAAAAAACCATAAGATTAAAATACACATTTTTGGTTAATTTTAAATTTAAATATTTCAGAATAATAAAATAACTATTTGCAATTACTTAACAATCCTTTTGACATCTAATATAGAAATATTAATGAGATACAAATATTAAAAAATGTATGTATCACAAGTAAGGTTTGCATATCATAAATATTATAATTTTTAGAAAATTCTTGATATTAATAGAATATTAATTTAAAAAATTAAATATTTTTCATTAATGACAGGTAACTTTTCAAATATAGTTAAAGTAACACTGTAAATGTCAATCAAATAACATTTCCATCAAATTAAATTTCAACGCTATAATTATTAAAATAAACCTTTTTATTTAACTACAATCTATTGTAATAATTATTTTTTTAATATATATATTAAAAAAATAATAATTTTATTCAATGAACAGTTATATAAATATTATATATTTATGATTGTATAACTGAATACATTAAATAAAAATTTTATTTGGTTATCATTCAGAGAATAAAGTATTTAAATTAGTTTTCATGAAAATATATTATTTAAAAAGTTACTTGTTAACAATTTTTTATAAATAACATACATTTAACCTTATTTATTGACTTACTATTACAGTATTATTATCTATATTATGTTTTATGACTGTGATATCATATTGCACTATTTTAATTTTATATTTACAAGGTTATTTCAAGTATTTTATGTATTATAACTTTATTTGTAATTTTACACGCTCTTTTTGTAATTATAATACAAAATGAAACAATATCTAATCTAATCTAAACCTTAATTACATTTTCATTTGTACACATGATAGTATTTAAATGAATTGTCATTTATGTGAAAATTGTTAACAATTAAATATATTAAAATTTATTTCAATAAAGCAATAATATTTTTAATAAGAGAAACATTAATTTTCAAAATACATCAAATTAACTCATTTGAAAAATTATCATTACATGATATAAAAATATTTTTTTCAATATCGTTCAAATATAAATTTTATGAAATACAATTTGGAAAAATTATTTATTTGATATTAAATTGTTTTCAATAGTCAATTATAAAGATGGGAAAATATATGAAATACTAATAAATTTTCTGATTATGTCTGTAATTATGAATTTATATTCATGAACTGTCTAGATAGAAGGAGAATTTCCCCTAAAAAAGTAAACATTTCAAAGAAAAATTTACTTATTATTTGCAAAACACTTATTATAAATGTGGAAAAAAAATATTCTGTAATATCACTCTAAAATTTGTATTAAATATGATCATTGAAAGTACAATTATTATGTTGAATTTGTTGTCAAATTTTGTTTATATTTTACTATAAGAAGATATAAAAATTAACTGTCATATTTAACTGTCTTCCCATTCTACTATTGAATTTCCATAAAAGGAATGTATTAACTTGTTGTATGTACCATGATGATTATTTATTTAAATTTTCAAATTTTTCTAATCATTAGTTTTCAAGATATTTAGATTTCTGATGCCAAATGGAAAAATATTGGTAAATAATATTGGAAACCAAACTCCTCCATAATTAATGAATAGATTTATTTAAAAATTTAACTAAATAATCTTCGTGATACATCCTATATGTTAATGCATCTCTTTATTTAAAATTTTGAAATACAATGGAAATATAGTCAATATTTATGGGCGCAAGTGTACTGTCCATTTGACACCTCCTTAAATAATTTATACTTATAATATTTACATAATATTTTATAAAAACTATTAAAATGATAATCATATATTTAATATTATTTCAAACTATGAATAAAAAGTTTAAAAAATTATCATTAAGTGATAACTTATAAATAGTTATATTATTTTATTAAATACATTTCCAACTTGAATAATTATCTTCATTTTAAAACTAAATTTAATTAGCATTCGATTCCACAAGTTATTTAAAAAATTTACCAATATTCAAAGTTATTAAAAAGTTAATTATTAAAAGTATTCCTATATCAAAATTTCAAAATTCTATTAATTTAATTTTTTATTCTTTACATTAAAGAATTGGTTTTGATGTTGAAATTTTCTTGTGATATGCAACATATATATATATTTTCTTATAGTTAAATATTTCATCACCTTGTATAAAAATTATTTTTTAAAAGTAGAATAATACTGTGAATAAACAAATGATTATAAGAAAATATTGAAAACTATAAATAACAATAAAAAAGTGTTAGGCTGGAGATAAATAATGATTGTTTATTATCATTTATACATTTTTTAAATGTAGATACTGCGAATATCCGTCAATAACTGTAAATAAATTATAGAATACAATTATTAGAAATAACTCTAAATAATTTTCATTTTAGTTCTTTTTACAACAAACTTTTTTTAATGATTTATTATATATATATGCAACATTTCACACCAACTGGAAGAAAAGAAAAATAAAAATCCCTGAAACTTTAAGAATATATTCTTTTTGTTACCCAAAATATGTAAAAAAAATTTCAAGGATTTAGATTTGAAGGATCAAGAGCTATAGCTCCTTGAAATTTGGAAAATTATCAAAATTTTTGGAAAAGTCCCAACTTAATAATTTTTTTCCTGAAAATCTTGATGTTTTAGAGAGAAATTCATGAGAATACTTCTTGATGTGAATGAAAAGCAGAGTTCGCATGATTCTTTACAGACCTGAATTTTAAAGTTTTCTATCGGTTCTTATATGTATTACATGGTAATTGAAATCACTCATTGTTCGCCACTTCAGAAATTTCTTTTCGTGGGCTTATTTTTTTCTATTTTACATTAACTTTAAAATGAATTTTTGATCATGTAAGTCAGAGCCATCAATAAGGAGTTAAGACAGTTTAAAATATATATTATCATGTATCATTTATTTTCAATATAAAAATTAATCATACATTAAAATATACATTTATATTCAATATGAAAAATAAATCATACATGAATATATATATTGCAAACTTTTATAACTCCTTTTTAATGGCTCCTTCTTAAGCAATCAAAAATTTATTTTGAAGTTAATAAAAAATAGAAGAAAATAAGCCCTCAAAAAGCAATTTCTGAAGTGGCAAACAATGAGTAATTTCAATTACCATATAATACATGTAAGAACCAATAGAAAACTTCAAAATTTAGGTCTGTAAAATTTTATGCTAACTTTCCTTTTCATTTGCAACAAGATGTATTCTTATGAATTTCTCTTTAAAACATCAGGATTTTCAGAAAAAAACCATAAAGTTGGTACTTTTCCAAAAATTTTAAAAAATTTCCAAATTTCAAGGATCTATGGCTCTTGATCCTTCCAATCTAAATTCTTGGAAATTTTTTTACACATTTTGGGCAACCAACAGAATATAGTCTCAGAGTTTCAGCGATTTTTATTTTTTTGCTTTTCCAGTTGGTGTAAAATGTCCCATATATACATAAATGTATAATTGCCGAAAATAACCATTTTTTATCGTTATATTATTTCTACAAATTTTATTATTATTTATTTATCATATAACAATAATTTCTTTTATTTTTCAGCTTTTAAAGTAAAAAGGCAGTAAATTAAATTAGTTAATATAAAAGCAGTTCTTTTGTGAATATCTTTAAAAAGAGTTCATTAAAAATGAATTAAAATTCTAAGAAGAATTTAAATTTTTAATAATGGTTTTGACTGAGAAAGATAAATTGATTGTTAAGGGACAGGGATTGTATAGTTGAATTGCTTTCATGCTAACTGATATTCATGTATTAGAATTTAATAATAAATCAAAATGGTGCACCTTATTCAACATGCAATTAACTTAACTAATTCAAAGACCATAATATATTAATTCAGTACCGATTGATGGAGAATTAATACAGTTATTATTATCCGGAAATTTAGAAAAGGGTCAACGGATTTCTGTGTATTATAATCATAAGGTGATTCATATATATGACAGTTAGAATCTTAAATATCTATAAGATGAGCATAAGATTTATATAAACAGATTATTTCCAAACAAATCAGAATTGAGCATAGTATTTGAAACAGTATAATTACAAACAAATAATTATAAATGGGCGTTTTTGCAATTGTTTTTGCTGTTGCAATACTTTATAATTTAGGTCCATGTTGTTTAAGATATGATTTTTCTCAAATGCGATTACTTTATCAAGAATTTTTAAAATGCAACAGATAAGAATGTTTCCAGTTTTACAAAATTATAATAATGCAAATAATAATTACGATAATTCAACGGACATGATAAGGAGGAGTTTTTGTCATGAGCAACGTTTAAATCAAATGTCATTAAATTGAAATGTCGCCGAGCTTGAACTATTATAAACAAAGTCACAAACGCATTTATTGGCAGAACAAAAAAAGATCATGGAAATGTATCGTAAACAAAAGAATTCGAATCATGAAACAATTTTGATGGAAATTGACAATGACATTTCAGATAATGATATAATGGGAATCGATGATATCCACTTAAATTATAACGATAGTAAAATTAGGACAGTTGAGATTAAATTAAATGAAGGAAAAAAAAAATCAAAAGAAATAAATGAAAAAAAAGCTTTATTTGTAATAGGACTTAAGAGCATCACAAAGCTGCCCGCCTTCTAATAATATTTCCAATCCCAGCTTATAAATAAACGATGCGTTGAATCGAGTTTTTTTGCTACAAAGTAAAAATTTGTAAGATTAAACTCTAGTGAAGACAAGAAATCCACTAAAATATTATACATATAAAGTTATAATAAAAACTTTCAATGCATCGTATTTTATGGTTAAGTTTATCGAGTTGGATATCTAATTTCCAATCCAAGCTCATAAAAAAATAACAAGTCCAAATGATTTTTTATTTAGCAAAAATTATTTTATTAATATAGCTTTAGTGCGGACAAGACATTATATTTGTTTAATTTATAAATTAAAAAAAATATTGATAAAATAAAAAAAGCAAAACTTAATTGCTACAGCTCCGACATCCCGTTAATAGGAAAATAGTAACAGAACAATCACATTAATATAAAAAAATTTCAGAAAAAGACATTATTATGGAAATGCAAGAAAAAAAAAGTAATGATAAATTAGAACTAAGACGAGTTCAAAAAATTTTACGTAAGAAAAAAGCTTATATGAAAATGAAAAAAGGACAACCAAATAAATATAAGCAGAAATTAGAAAATACTAAGATAACAAAATGGCAATTCAAGGAAACAATGAGTACTGATAAATTTGAACAAATACGTGCGAATAAGACTTTACGCAGGAAAGAAGCTTATATAAAAATTAAAAAAAAACAACCAAAAAAATATGAAGAAAAATTAGAAGATACTAAGATAACAAAATTAAAATTCACGGAAACAATGAGTACTGATAAATTGGAACAAATACGTGCGAATAAAGCTTTACGTAAGAAAGAAGCTTATATGAAAATCAAAGAAAAAATTCTAAATAAATACGAAGTGAAATTAGAAAATACTAAGATAACAAAATTGAAATTCAAAGAAAAAATGAGTATTGATTAATTGGTACAAATACGTGTGAATGAAGCTCCACGTAAAAAAGAAGATTATATAGAAATTAAAAAAAAAACCCAATAAATATAAAGAAAAATTAAAAATACTAAATTAAAAAAATGAAATCAAAGATAAAAAAGGATATTGATAAAATGAAACAAATACGTACAAATGAAGTTACACGTAAGAAAAAAGCTTACATAAAAATGAGAGAAGAACAACCAAATAAATATAAAAAAAATTGAAAATATTAAGATATAAAAAATAAAATCATTTCAAAATAGAGATACTAATAAATTGAGAAACTGCATAAAAAAGAAAAATTACGCAAAAAAGAGACTTATAGAAGAGTTACTAGTAAACAATATAATGAATATGAGAGAATGATACAAATTAAAAATCAAAAATTGGAAATTGCCGATATTATTAAGAAAATACAAGTAAAAAATAATTGTTACCAATTAAAATAATTACGCACAAGGTCCAAACAAATAGAAATTGATGACAATAAACATGTTAATAATTATACTACAATAAATAAACCAATAGATAAAAAAAGCAAAAACATAAATATGATTCTTATCAATTAAAGACATTATTTATTAAGTGTAAACAATTAAAAATTAAAGACAACAATTATAATGAAAATTACAATAATAATAATTATAATAACAATCATAATATTGTATTGAACAAATTTACTGATAAAACAATAAAGGGCAAAGTAGAAAAAAAATTAAAGAAATCAAATAAAAAAATATTTACTGAAAAAATTAATTCGAAACTGATTGGTTGCACAGCAAATATATATTTCGATGGAAATCTCGTATCTGAAAATTAAATTAGTTTCATGACAAATACATGTGTTTATCGTGATGCGGAAGATTTTGCTTTCGAATATAGTAAAAGTAACGATTTGTCCAATTGTTGTCATAAAGGTCGAGTAGAATTGTTAGAAAATCCTCCTTACCCAGAACAATAGAAGTGTTTAGCAACTGAATTAACGGAAGAAATTATTGATTTTCGACGAAATGTTAGGTTGTACAATCATGCTTTAGCATTCGCAAATTTTAGTGTTAATTTTGATACATTGCCGGGAAAAGGACCACAAGTTATTAGAATATGTGTAAAAATTTACCATAATGTATATGCGTTACATTCTAATAAAGATAAAGCACGCAAATATGGACAATTATATATTCCAGATAATGAGATGGCAACGATTGAACGGAATGAGTTTAATATAAATTTAACAGTATTAAAACATTTAGATATCTTGATAAGAGACATTAACCCTTATGCTAAAGCCTATAAAATGATGCATAAAGTAGAAGAAGAAGAACTACAACGATGTGCAAAAATCTATTGTCCTCCAAGAACTGTTACTACGTCTATTGTCCGCAATAATATTTTGGATAAAAATAGATATAATCTATCTACCTGTAATGAAGTTGCAATAGTATATGTTGGAGAAGACGATCAGTCTCCTATTGAACGTGATATTGTCATTTACTCTAAGTATGATAAACCAATTAGTATACCGACAATTAGCAAACATACAGATCCTATGACATATCCGCTTATTCATCCAAATGGTGGTTTTGGATGGATGCTAAATATGAAAAGTAAATTTGGCAAATGTAATATTTTAAATTTTTAATTTTATAATTATAGACTTAGTGTTAGAAATGAATTCAATCCATTCCTTAATTTGGGAAAATTATCTCGACAGTTCATTGTTGATGCGTTTGAAAAAGTTGGAACCTCCAGATTATATTCCATACGAAAAAACCAAAACTTATTAAGAAGTGATTGTTATAAAGGTGTTATGGACTATTTACATAACAAAAAAAATTAGATTCTTCAAAAATTGGAAAAGAGGTAGTATTACCGTCAAACTTTACAGGAAGTCCACGATTTTTGAAACAAAATTACATTGACTCAATGACACTTGTAAATTATCATGGTAAACCTGACCTTTTTGTAACTATGACCTGTAACCCACATTGTAAAGAGAAAACTTGCAAATTTCTGAAAATGCAATAGATAGGCCAGATATTATAACAAAAGTATTTTATTGAGAAGTAGAAGAATTAAAAAATGTAGTAATAAAAAAGGGAATATTAGAAAAATGAATTGCATATAGCTATGTAATTGAATTTAAAAACGAGGATTACCGCATATGCGTATGTTGTTACTCTTAGATTAAAATGATAAATTTGATATTCCCGAAAAAATTGATAAAATAATAAGTGCAGGAATTTCAAATAGAGATATTTATCTAAAATTATAAAGTATTGTTAAACTATTTATGATACGCGGTCCCTGTCGTATGCAAAATATAAATTGTCCATGTATGGATAACAATACGAAACAATGTACGAAAAAGTTTCCAAAAAAATTTAATAATACAACAACATTTAAATTAAATGGATATCCACTATAAAAACGCAAAAATGATGGCGTCAAAATTATTTTCAAAAATAAATTTACAGAAAGAATTGCAGATAATGGATTTGTTGTTCCTTACAATCCTTACTTATAATTGGAATTTAATGCACACATAAACGTAGAAGTTTGTTGCACTGTTCAATGCATTAAATATTTATTCAAATACTGTTATAAAGGTCATGATTGTTCATACATTAAAATACATCAAGTAAATGTAGATTTTCAATCAGAAAATAAAGACATTTTTCAAAATGACAATAGTGGAAATGTTGAATATGAATATGACAAAATCCAACAATACATTGATACACGATATTTATGTCCACCTGAAGCAATGCACAGATTATTAGAATATCCTTTACATGTCATTTCACATACTATAAAACGTCTAAGCGTTCATGAAGAAAATTAACTATACATATTTTTAAAGAAGGGAGAGAAGAAATGATCATGCAAAAAAATGTGGGAACAACATTATTAGCATATTTTAAATTGAATAGGGAAGATTTTGAAGCACGAAATCACTTGTATTCAGAAATACCAAATTTTTATACATTTGATGAAAAACTGAAAAAGTGGAATAAAAGAAAAAAAAAAGAAAACCAATACTTAGTAGAATGTACTTAGTAAGTCCGAAAGATAGAGAACGTTATTTTATTAGGTTATTACTATTACATGTGAAAGGAGCCACGTCTTTTGAAGCTTTGCGTACTGTTGATGATGTGATGTACAATTCGTTTTATGAGGCAGCTAAGGCAAAACAATTAATTAATGAAGATGAAGAATGGGATAGATGTTTGGAAGAAGCATCTTCAACAGAATTCCCTTATGCTCTTCGTGAATTATTTGCTTTTATTTGCGTTTTTCATAATCCTATAAATGCACGAGATTTATATGAAGAATATAAAGATAAATTTTACCACCCTGAATACAAAAAAAATATAGGTGAAGATCATGCATTGAATGTTATTAAAAATAATTTACAAGTCAATGGATTTTCATTGAACGATTTTAATTTACCTAACATAAGCACATTTATAGAAGAAGATAATAATCAAACAATTTAAAATCATAATAATAATATTCTTAAAGAATCAGAAATGAAAATAAATTCTTTAAATGATAAACAAAGGCAAATATTCAACTCTACTACGAAAAGTTTAAACAACCAAAGTAAAGAAAAAAATATTTTTATAGATGGACCAGTTGGAAGTGGAAAAGGTTATTTACTTAACGTTTTAATAGCTTATTTTAACCCTTTCAGTCATGCAATTCAATTCACTTTTTCGGTATGTATTTGTTCATAATAATAATAATTAATAGTTATAAATTTATAAAATATCATCAGCATTATTAATAGTAAGGCTATGTGTATACGAAAATACAAAAAATCCAAGAATCAAGCATGATATTGCAAAAATATTGAGGTAAAAAAAAGAAAATTAGGTAGCCGATATATGGGCTCCTGTGACTGTAAGGGTTAAATATCATACCATACATTATTTATGTGCAGCTCGGACAGGTATAGCAGCGAATTCATCAGTCGATGAAAAAACCGTGCATACAACATTTAAACTTCCGTTAAATATAACAGATTGTACAACTTGTAATGTTAAGTCTAATTCTGCAGAAGGCAAACAATTAAAGAAAACACAAATAATTATTTGGGATAAAATATCCATGACTTCAAAATTTGCTTTTGAAGCAGTTGATCGTCTTTTTTAAGATTTGTGCGATGTAAACCAACCCTTTGGTGGTAAAACTGTAATTGTATCAGGAGGTTTCAGGCAAACATTACCAATTGTACGACATGGTAGCCGTATGAACATTATTAAAAATTCAGTTAAATTTAGTTTATCATGGCAAAATTTTAAGCAAATGAAGTTAAATTAAAGTCTGCGAGTTTCGGATAGTGATAATAATTTTAAACAATGATTATTAGATATCATAGAAGGAAAATACCGCAATGTTTTTAAAGATGATAATGAACTAAGTGCTATACCAGATAATTTTATCATTAAAGAAAATCTTGTCGAAGAAATATTCAGAAAAACAATAAAAGAAACAATACGAATCTAACGGAAAAAGTTATTTTGGCTCCGAAAAAAAATGATGATACTAAAATCAATAACAATGTTTTGAATTTAATGGAAGAAAACCATGTTGAATATTTAAGTATTGATACAGCTGAAGATGATAACAAAGAAAATTTAGATATTATGTTACCTACAGAATTTTTAAATAAGTTAACTCCTAATGGACTTCCACCACATAAATTACATTTAAAAGTAGGGGCTATAATAATACTTTTAAGAAATTTAAATGTCAATAAGGGACTTTGTAACGGAACAAGGTTGATAGTGAAAAAATTGCCTAAATATTCCATTCAAGCGGAATTAGCAACTGGTCAAAACAAAGGTAAATCAGTTTTTATTCCAAGAATAAGTTTATCTCCATCTACGAAAGAAATTTCATTCAATATGCAACGAAAACAGTTTCCTATTAGATTAGGATTTGCAATGACTATTAATAAATCACAAGGACAAACTTATGAAAAAATTGGTGTTTATTTGCCGTCACCAGTTTTCAGTCATGAGCAATTATATGTTGCTCTTTCAAGGACGAATTTTAAAAATAATTTAAAATTATTTTTAGGTGACCACGCTATTGTCAACGGAGAAAATAAAAATGATCAGAACACAATATATACAAAAAACATTGTTTATAAAGAGATATTATAAAGAATATGTCAAGAGATGTTGTATATGTTGTTGCATAATAGTTGAACTCGAAATATAATAAAAAATATAATATTTACTAAAATATATATATATGATATCAACTGACGCTTTCAAAATAGTTTGATATGATGTTGAATCAGCTATATAAGAGGACGCGCTGTTAAATCGGCTGCATATGGGAATGCGCTGTTAAATCGGCTGCATATTGGGATGCACTGTTGAATTGGCTGCATATTGGGGTGCACTGTTTAATCGGCTGCATATTGACTGCATATTTATAGAGCTAAATAAAATATAGGACCTGAAAAATTATTGGTCCCAAAAAAATATTAGGCCCAAAAAAAATAAGGCCTAAGAAAATATAAGGCCCAAAAAAATATAAAGCCCAAAAAATATAGAGACCAAAAAAATGTCGGGTCCAAAAAATTATTGGTCCCAAAAAAATATAAAGCCCAAAATAATTTAAAGTCCAAAAAATATAAAGACCAAAAAAATATTGGTTCCAAAAAATTATTGGGCACAAAAAAATATAAGGCCCAAGAAAATATTAGGCCCAAAAAAATATTGAGTCCAATAAAATGTAAGGTGCAATAAAATATAAAGCCCAAAAAAATAGAAAATCAAAATAAATATAGAACCAAAAAAAATATTGGATCCAAAAAAATATAAGACCCAAAAAAATAAGGCTCAAAAAAGAAGCTTATGACTAATGAGTACTAATTATATAGGGCCCAATAAAAAATTGCTACTTTTATTACCAAAAGATTAGACACATTTAAAAAATGCGGAGAACCGGAGAACCAGAGAAACGGAAAAAAAGTGGTTTCACTTTAATATAATATAAGATGTTGAGGGATTGGTCAAGTGTAAAGTTTTGCCACCACGAGATTTGTTTCTACCTCTGTTACCCGTGAAGATGCACGGTCGTTTATTTTTTGCGCTTTGTCGTTTATGTTGCGAGGAAAGACGTCTACGAGATTGTAACCATGAAAATGTCAAAGATCGTGAATTCAGCGGAACATGGGTGATCGATGAGCTACGAAAGGCAGTTGAAATCAGTTATCAAATTACAGAAATTTATACTGTTTGGCATTATAAGATGACCCGCTATGATCAAAGTACAGGTACAGGCGGTCTTTTTGCGGAATACGTAAACACGTTTTTAAAAACCAAGCAGGAAGCAAGTGGTTGGCCAGCGTGGTGTCACAATGAAGCTAAAAAACTGAATATATAGAACAGTATGAGAAAGATGAGGGAATACGTCAGGATAGAGAAAAAATTGCAAAAAACGCTGGACTGCGTGCAGTGGCAAAATTGTGTGTAAACTCATTTTGGGGAAATTTTGGTCAAAAAAGTAATTAAAAACTGTGACAACCTTGGGGATTAGGAGGTTGCACTAGGATATATGTTAGATAATACGTGAGTTTCAATTAATTGAATAATAAAAGAAAAGAGCTTTATTGTAATAGATACACAAGTATAGCACGCGCGCTCAAAATGGACGCCAGCCGCGTATAGCGTACGTGACGCTGCTTGCACTAGCAACGGAACTATCGGTAAAAGTAAAAGCAGATAGTTATATAAAAAAAACAGAAATACGCAAAAAGGGCACGAGCACACAAAAAAAAGAGTTATATTAGCACGAAGGGAAAATAGCACTAGAACGCGCACGAGATCGCCCAGCACACACGTCGCACAAATAAAGCACTTAATTAAGCTATTTGGCTTAGCAATAAGGCACTAGTAAAATTACGAGGCTTGATGTAAAAAAAAAATAAAAGGTGAAGCTAATTCGTCTCACTCAATAAATTATATTATTCTAGCGCACGCAAAAAAAAAGTACTGTATATGACAGTCGGTCGTAACGCTCCTTTCGCTCTTATGACGACAGAAAGAATGATGCAATGGCGGGTTCTTTCTGTCGACCAAGCTCATTGCTCTTACGGTACGCTGTGCGCGCCGCACGAGAGAGACAAACGATCCTTAACGGACCCCAAATTAGCTACTCAAGTCAAGCGGCTTGCTAGCCTTATCTGTGCACCTTGTACTGGCTTTATCAACTCGCGCGTGTGTGCCAACGATCTTGGGTATGGTGATACATATTTGACTCGCATGGTCTGCTTTCCGTCTTGCCCGTAGTTAGATGCTCCCTTCTGTCGTCTATATGCGCTACAAATGTACACTTAATTAATATGGCCAATCCGCCATGTTACAAAACAAACGGAGGTTGATAAATCTCGTCAAAATCTCTTGAAACTTTTAGCGTGTCCGGAAAAAGAAGTTTTCGAAATATTACCTGTAACGATGAAATTTTATACTTTAATTGGCAATACATAGAAAAAGCTGTCATTCCTATAATTTATACAAGTGTTGTTATAGCAGCCTATACGACTGCTCAAGCACGTTTAAAACTTTATGAGCATTCGGAGAAATTATGTAGACGGGTATTATATTATGATACGGATTCCTGTATATTCACGTCTTGTGAAACTAATACCGAAGAATATAATCCATTCATAAGCTCAAAGCTCGGTGATATCACAGACGAACTAAGATGTTATGGTGAGAATGCTTACTTTAAAAGTTTTATATCGGGAGGGCCAAAATTTTACGCATACCGCGTTGTTTTACCCGACGGTCAAAAAGCCGAATGTTGCAAAGTAAAAGGAATAGATTTGAATTTCTCAAATGGACGAAAAATTGATTTTGATAGTATAAAAAATTTGATTAGCGATGCGTTTAGCTTGAATAATAATCATGATGATAATGATGATAATGAATGCTCGAGTAATGAAATTCATAATCGTACTTAATAATAATAATAATATATAATATATAATATTATTATTATAATTTATAATTATAACAATAATATTATAATTTATAATTTACGTGTATCATCTGTGGACCCACAGGCTGTGGTAAAACAGTGTTTGTTAAGCGATTTTTGTTAAACCTATCAGATATTTGCGATGTAACATTCGATAGAATTTTATTTTATTGAGCAGAGTGTCAAAAAGCATACCAAACTAAGCTGAAAACACCATCTCATCAAACCATAGAATTTCACGAAGGATCACCGCAACCCTCCGATTATTCTTACAATAATGAAAAGAAAAAATTAATAATTATCGATGACTTGATGCGGGAATCTTCTAACAATGTTATTTTGGATTCGTTAACACAAGGTAGTCATCATAAAAATATCAGTGTCATCTTTATCATGCAAAATCTTTTTCACAAGGGTAGCGGTCAAAGAGATATCTCATTAAACGCGAATAACATCGTAATTTTTAAAAATCCTCGAGATCGGGCTCAAATTTAATATCTCGCACAACAAGTTTATCCAGAAGATCCAAAATTTTTGCAAGAAGCTTATTTAGACAGTACACAAGTACCAAACGGGTATCTTTTCATAGGCTTGAAACAAAGCACCAAGGAAGAATGTCGTTTTCATACCAGTATTTTTCCCGATGACATAGCACACTACGTATACTTACCAAAGTATCATTCCAAATTTCGTTGAGTTAGATATAAAAAGCAAACTTTGAGAGAATCATCAACAGTGCAACAGTTGCCATGGCTTCGACAACATCGAGGATAAAAAGGAGGGGGAAAAAGCAGAAGAAATTTAACCAGACCAGTGGTCAGTGTAGATGTTTACCGACAAACTTTAATAAATAGTCTATCGCAATTTTAAATTATCTTTACTTTTAGCACCGATCATAGGTAATTTAGTATCGAAAATATTTGGGTCAAATAACTAATAAACAATGGAACGAACGAGAAAAATATTAATCATTCCCGAAGATGAATTCGAAAAAGGCTTACGTTCAACGAAACAAAAGCAAGACAACGGTGAAACAGAACATACTGTCCAAACTAAGGGTGACAACTTGTCACGATTAGAGGCCGAAATGCATGATATCCTTTTTTAAAAAAGTATTACAGATGAACGCGAAAAGTATCAAAAATACATGCGGATACTCCAAAAATATCTTCACTTCAAGAATATAGAACGACACGAAAATGCAAATGATACGGAACATGAAATCGAAGAAACGGATGCTACGCTAGCAGCGCCACTCAACGAAGAAACCATTCTCGAAAATATTCCAAAGAGTTATAAGAGGGGTGCACGCCTGTTACTCAATCATTGGAAAACAAGCAGTGTAAGAAACCTATTGAAATGGGATAATACAGGACAAGTTACACTAGAGGGCAGTGTTATTCCAAATTCGAATATTATAGAGCTAGTTAATGACGTTGTACGAAGAAAAAAGGCAGATTCCGTTCTTCCTCCTCCTGGTAGAACACAAATCACAAGATTTGTAACCTTAACGGAAACACCAGCAAAACTCATTGGTAATACAGATATATTACATTTGTATAAAATATCACAACCTAATAAACCATACAATAGAAATCGTAAGCGAATAAATTCAACTGATATAGAAGAGTTGGAAAAAGAGTTTCACTCTCGTTACGAATACAACACTCGTAGAGATAAAAATAAAAAAAAATTTACTAAGGATAAGTGGAAAAGTTTTAGCTTCTAAGAAAACTTTTTTTAAAAACATATTACGATACTTCACACGCAGCTGGGTATGCTGGTGCACGTAATTTAATTCGTGTCAATGCAAAGAATAATAAACGCCGAAAAGCACGTATTTACGAGTGGTTAAGTAATCAAGACGCCTACACTCTACATAAACCTATTCATCGACGATTTCCAAGATTAAGGGGATATAAAACGGACACTACACCTGTAATCATGAATTTGGCCTATCCTTTTATTTTATTGCAAAACTTGAGGAGAAAAAATGCTTTAGCTTGTAGTATTTACCACGAAGATTATTCAGTTAAATTTTCAAATGAATTCATTCATTAGTTATCGAGAATTTCGGATTCCAATAATGATTATTATAATTTTTTGATTTTTTACCAGAATCCAAATATCTTAAAAACTAATAAATAAATTTATTTGAAAATTTAAGTAAATAATCATCAAGATATATACTACAAGATAATGCATTTATCGTCTGAAAATTCAACAATAAAATGGAAAGACAGTTAATATTTATGAGTACAGGTGTGGTGTCCGTTTTACATCTCCTTAAGTTATAACGTAACAAATATCGATGATTGTTGGGAGATTGATTTATACTATATGCAATCATTCAAGGAATATAATGATGGTTTTTGCTATATTCTCGTTGTAATAGATGTACTCAGCAAGTATGCTTGGGTGGAATCGCTTCGTGTGCTGTAGCTTTTGACAAAATTCTCAAGAGATCTAGTGTTTGAGTGCCCATCTCTCTTCAGTCAGACAAAGGAAAAGAATTTTTTGTCTCTGACTTTCAAGATTACTTGAAAAAGAAAAGTATAAAATTTCGTACTGTACGTAATCCTGATGTTAAGGCAGCTGTAGTGGAACGTTTAAATCGAACTCTCAAAGAGCGAATGTTTCGATATTTTACACATAAGAATACTAGCAGGTATATCGATGTCATACAAAACATCGTAAAAGCATACAATTATACGTTGCATTCGGGTATTAGAATGATACCTGCAGAAGTGACAATTTATAACGCTGCCAGAACCAGAATGAATTTAGAAAAAAGAGCGCTTGCCCAAAGAAAACCATCTCGAGCACCTATATACACGCTGGGGTCCTTTGTCCTCATCAGTCGTTCGAAAGGCACCTTCGAGAAAGGATATGAAAAAAATTACAGTGAAGAAATTTTCAAAATCTCGCGTATATCCAGATGCCAGTAGCTTTACACTTACGAGTTGACGGATTTGAATGGTGAAAAAATTGATGGGTTTTTCTATCCCGAAGAGTTGGTTAAAGTTGGAAAAAAACGCTTGGCTGAAACAGAGAAGTTTAAGATTGAGCGTGTAATACGCAGTAAAGGACGAGGACGGAATAAACAAGTACTCGTTAAATGGTACGGGTATCCTGAAAAATTCAATTCTTGGATGAACGCAAGTGAGTTAGCTAACCTTTAAAATGGATAAGGATGCTTTTTACTTGGTTCTACCCAGTAATAGTAGTATGAAATATTTTTCAGATAACACAACATCCTGCTTTACTACGCATTTATCGCACAAGATACGATTACATGGTGATTGAAGTTTTGGATTGACCGAAATTAATACACCCACTAGTATCTTGCACATTCAAGAATTTGAAGCAAAGTTCATATTCTATACAGAAGACGAAGAACCTCCTGAAAATATACTCAATATAGGAAACATAAAAGAGTTTAAATGTTCATTTCCCTCTGGAGTATTTGAAAGTATTGGTGAATTGGCTCGAGCAATTAATAACCACGCTGGCGAAATTAATAAGCATATAGTATTCGATACCTTGAAGAAAAGAAAAGGATTTTACCCTATACAACGAGTATGCGAGTGTAAAGAAACACATTACATTCAATTAAATTAAAAGCTCAGAAGTATTTTTGGAATCGCAAACGAAATTTATGGTAACAGAGAGTTCATTATTTTATAACCAAAGAAAAATAAGGAAAGCGCAAAGGATATAGCGGTTAGCGGAGATAGACCGGCATGTTTAGCGATAGCAATACCTGATTAATTCTATGTATATACAGATATATGTGTGCCTTACACAGTGGGTGATACGCAGCCTTCGCTATTACGTATAGGTTACATTTAATAATACAAAGTACACCTTTGGATCTAACGTCGTAAAACAGTTCTCTCCGATAAATTATATTTCTCTACTTAATAACACTTTTCAGAATATCATTGTAGATATAAGAGATCAACACGGCCACGGTATACCATTTGAGTACGGAACGTTGACGGTTACGCTTCACTTTAAGCGTAATCACTAATTTAAAAAAAAATGAGTCATTACGCCGCTTATTATTCAAAGCAGATTGGTGGCGGTGGAGTCCATCGCGTATTTAGCGGTTCACATTATCAACGTGGACACGGTATAGGCAGCTTTCTAGGAGGTCTTTTCCGAAGAGTTCTACCTTATCTTACCAGTGGAGCAAAACCAGTCGGTAAAGAAGCTGTACGCGCAGGTATACATGTACTAGGCGATGTTACCAGTAATGGTGCCAATTTTAAACAGGTTGTGAATACAAGAATGCGCGAATCAGGTCAAAATCTCAAGAGAAAAGCAGTAAATAAAATTTCTAAAATGATGAAGGGATCTGGATATAAACGACGTGTTGGCAAGCGCAAGCGTCAGTCTCCCAAAAGACGCTCAACAGCTCGTACTAAAGTTAAAAGAAAACAAAGTATTATAAAAAAGAAAAAAGGTGGTATTCGAAAACGCAAAAGAGTTGATAAAAAGAAAATACAAGCTTTACGCAGTGTGACGGACTTTTTTTAACCTAACTAGAAAAAACAAGATGGTGTTTTTACATGCAAATTCGTGCGAATGCATGAAATCAGAATTGGACTTATTTACGCTTCCACCTACGCAGACATCCTTGGAATCTTCACAATTTATTCAATATAAGCCAGTGTCATCGCTTACCGACGATGGCCCCATTGAATTTGTAGTACCTGGTGGTGAAGATTATATAGATCTAGCTCACACGATGCTCAATGTTCGTGTACAAATCGTGCCTAATGTTCCGGCTGACAATAGTAAAGTAGGAGTTGTTAACAATTTTCTTCACTCATTCTTTAATCAGATTGATATATTCTTTGACCAAAAGCTCATTTCACCGCCAAACAACGCATACCCGTACAGAGTTTATATAGAAACATTGTTGAATTACTCAACTTCTACGATGAATTCACATCTATCTACGTCTCTTTGGTACCTCGATACTGCAGGAAAGATGGAAGCTCTCCCCAACGTAGGGCGTAATGAACCCGGAGCTAGCCTTGGCCTATTGAATCGACAATATTTTACAGAAGATTCAAAAACAATAGATTTAATTGATCATTTACATTGCGATGTTTTCAATCAAAATAAATTTTTATTAAACGGTGTTGAAGTGAGAGTACGACTTGTTCGAAGTAAAAACGCATTTTGTCTCAGGGATGCTTCTGAAAATGGTACATTTAGCGTTAACATAAAAGAAGCTTCTTTGATAAGGTAAAAATTAGTCTAGGAATATTACTGGCCCATGCCAAAGCTTTAACAAAGGCAACCGCAAAATATCCTATTACACGTGTTGAAGTAAAATCGTTTACTATGCATAGAGGTATACATGGTGACACTCTGGACAATGTTATTTCAGGCCAGTTACCTAAAAGAATTATAATTGGTTTTGTCGATAACAGAGTATTTAATGACAATAGATGATTCAATCCATTTAACTTTCAACATTTTTCTATAAATTATTTCTCGCTCTACATTAACAGTGTACAAGTACCAGATAAACCTCTACAGCCAAAATTCACTGGTGATAATCCTCAGTTCGTTGAAGCTTATCATGCGCTATTTTCTGGTACTGGAATACATTTTCTCAATGAGTCTCTTTGTCTCAACCGAGCAGATTATTCTAGAGGTTTCTGTTTATTTGCATTCGACCTGACACCTGATCTTTCTGCAAATTCTGCTAAACACTGGAATCTAATTGAACGTGGAAGTTGAGGAAGAAGTAAAATTTGATCAGGCCTTGGAACAAACTAATGCGATGAATTGCATCATTCACGCCAAATACGATAACGTTCTAGAAATAGATTCACGTCGTAATATTATAACTGATTTCTCTGCTTAAACTGAAGAGTAGGGATGAAAAAAAGTGGGGATACTTGGTATAAAACTTATTTACTGTCTTGCATCAAACATCAGTTGGCTTTCTGAATACCACGTTATACGTTGTAGAGCCTGTAAATAGTTGAGATGGATTTCGTCATAGACATTCAAGGTCTCAAAGACCAAAATAATAATTTTTTTCTAAAAGAAGTGGCAGTAATAAGTTTGAAAACAAGAGTTTTTTCACACTGGATCGTAAAATCACCGCATAATTTTTCCGAGTTACCTGCAGGTGTTAAAAACACAAACGAATACGCAATCAATCATCATCACGGAATTTAATGGATAGAAGGCGATGTTTCCATCGGACAATTGCTACTTAATCCATACGACATTGCAAAAGTGGCTGTAACAGTTTATACTAGAGGATACGAAAAAGCAAAGTATCTAGAAGCAGTCATGTCACGCGAAATCATTAACCTAGAAATATACTTACCGTCATTCAATGAACTCTTAACAAGATATCAAAGGGATCAATTTTAATGCTTCCCTCACAGTACGAAAGATAAGTATGGAAGAAGTGTATGTGCTCTCAATCAGGCATATATTCTGAGGAAGTGGTTGCACACAAAACTGTCATTGTGTATCACAGCTGACAACATCAAAGACGACCCATTGAGATTAAGCGACCGACTTCTTGAGCGTGTAAGAGCAAAAAGATTAGCTTGTGCAGTTGACGACGGAGATGAGGATGTGGTTGATGATCTCCATGCATCATCAACAGACTCTACTAAAGCCAATAAAGATAGCGATTCAGAAGATGATGATTCTGATGAACAATGAATATTCGAAAAATAATCAAAGCACTAGCCTCAGTCAACGCTAAAACAGTGGGTGTTTACGCAGCAGATCTAATCCCGAACATTCTCGAACATCCAACAGCTATTGTTGCAAATATCGACGATCATACGAAAGGTGGCTCTCATTGGATTGCCATATATATATAAATAAAAATGGATATGGAATCTACTTTGACAGCTATATGAGTGGAACAGACAATCAAATCAGAGCTACGATTCGCAAGTTTGTGGTCAATATTGCATTATATTTCTATATCATATGTGTAATTTTCATTATTTACGTGCGTTTTGCAGTAAGTTTTCAAGAAATATCAAAAAGAATGACAAAATAGTTGAAAGATTTTATAATAAACTTGTAAAAAATAAATTTAAGCGCAGAAATTCTGTAAAAACTTTTAGTAACGAACGTTCATGAGGTTTTGGCTTTTGTAATCAGACATGTACTTCGAGAATATCATATCAAATCTATTATTGTAACATGAAATTTATATTCAATAAATATTAATAAAAAATGTACATTTTTTTGTAACAAATTATTTACCTTTTCCTTCCTATGACCAAAAACTTATTTATCTTGAATTTTATATTACTTATTTATTTCTTATATAATTTTTCTCATGCATATAACTTGATTCTCTTTTATCTATAAAAAAATATATTTAAGAAACACAATCGTTGTATTCTGCTTATCATTTGAAATATAATATTCCATAGATTATGATGAAATACTTTAACAGGAAATGATGAAATTTTATATTACATACTAAGATATCAAAGGGGTATAATAGGATGTGATGAAATAATCAATTAAACTTAAATTTATTTTATACCAAGAAACGTTGCGTCTATATAATATTATATTGAAATATAATATTGCATACTAAGGAATCATAACCGTCGTTGTTATCGTTTAAGATAAATACACGATTCTTAGAAAATACGTGTCAAAACCCATGTGCACTCCCACATACTTAAGAATTCTGTAGAGGGGGATTATGGATATAAAACGAGAGCGAGTACTAGTGTCAGATCAGTTCCACTGCAACCACGATCAAAGTAAGACTCAGACGCACGTAAGTTAACAGTTTTATCAAGTAATACATACTATTCAAATATGGCTGAATCTCACTGCCGTGAGAGTGGTCAATTGAAAGAGCATACTATTGTTCTGGATAATATGCTCCTTTCGACAACATACGTTCTTAACAAGTCGCAAAGCGAACGAGCATCTGTCGGATCATTATACGTGGGTGGACATTTCAAACCATGAGTTAAACTTTGAACAAGTTCTTTTGCAAAATGGGTTAATTTTGATGCCCATGAATGGAGGAAATTCAAGAAAGATTTCGATATGTATACTGCATATTTTGAAGACGCATATAGATTCAAAGCTGAATACGGAAGCCCATCAAAGGTATTCATATGAACTCATGACATTTTATTTACAAACTCCTATAATGCAAAAAGCATAACAATCGAGGAGCGGGCCATATATCAACCACTATTCAAATCTCAACCAGACAACGACAATGGAGAATCTAAAGAACCATCGTATGAAAAAATGAATCGTACATACGAAATTGCTGCAATACATTTTCAAAAAGTGACATTTGATGGTCTAAAACATATTGCGTCGTGCATAAGTGAACATCTTGTACAACTGGAACAACGTGCTGAAAAAATTAGTAGGATTGTATACTACATTCAAGAATATCTATTGGAAGAAATTAAGAAAGATGCAGGTGCAGAAGATCCTAAGATGAGTATGATGAAAACATTTGCTTCTTTTAATCAGTATTATGGTATAAAAATTCACGATGTAATGACATTTATTTTAACTAAAATGCTTGATGATAGAGATTTGGATAAATATACGTTGGAAATTGTAATTTTAGAAATTAATGCTCATATTTTACAATATATATACATATATATATATATATATATATATATATATATATATATATATATATATAACGATATATATGCTTCCACGTTTGATTGAATATTGTAATAAAAATGAAACGTGTACACTTTAAAGAAGGAAAACCAAATGTTAAAGTAATGTATGTGTAGGCTTATGCAAGCCAATGTGCGCGTCGCAGTGAGTGAGAACAAATAGGTCGTGGCAGAGAAAGATTCGGAATGAGAATTGAAAGAATGAAATCAGTTATCGAACCTGTATTGTTAAAGAAATATAATGAATGTATGAACAATAAATAAATAGATTAGCGTTTATTATTATTTTAACATATTTGTATTTCAAACTTATACATGAATAAATTTGACAAATGTTTATCAAAATTTATTTTTTTTATTTCACCCCTTCTTATTCCATTTCCTTAAACTTGTTTGGTATAAATACTGTTGCAATATATTAAATCTTTCATTTCAACTTTATCATCCAACAAGTACCCTGAAGACAGCAAAAACATGGGCCAATCTCAAGAAACGCTGAAACGACCATCTTACCTTGTTACCGATGGAACCAAGGAAGAGAAGAAACCTCTTCTGAAAGATGAAAAATCTGAGAAAATACAGTTTCATTCAAAATATTCAGCTAATATACATACATTCCCAAAAATGCAGGGTTATAAAAAAATATAAATAATACACTTACCGAAATCGGTCCTTTTCAGGACCACTGATAATAAACGTAGAAACTTATAACCTTTGTAGTAGTATAAAGTGGTATACCGTATGACGTCATCATCTTCTATTGATTAAAATAATCACTTATTCATATAAAACAGGTGATTAATTTTATTGATTGTTCATATAAATAAGTTTTTATCTTAATTGTTTATATAAGATGTCGTTATCTTAATTATTTGTTTATATAATTAAGTTGATATCTTAATTATTTGTTTATATAATTAAGTTGATATCTTAATTGTTTGTTTATATAAATATGTCGTTAACTTAATTGTTTGTTTATGTAAATAAATCGTTGTCTTAATGGTTCGTTTACGTAAATAAATCGTTATCTTAATGGTTTGTTTATGTAAACAAAGATAAAAATGTTAGGTATGGTGACGTCATTTGTTATGACTCCCCATACCTAACTATATACTACTATCGGCTTATCTATTTTTAATTAGAATATTTCATTAAACAAGTTCTTTAAAAATAGAATTTCGGTTAAAGCTTCAAAGTTGCTATGTATTCTGCGAATGTTGAACATTTTGCTACAGTATTTTGCTTACGCGATTTCTAATATACTACGTTTCCGAACAACCTAATTATATAGCCAAAATTTGACTTTCTATCTAAATTTTCACCTGCATAATCGGAATCTACCACGCAGTCTAGGTTTTCGTTGTAACCCTCTTCGTTACCGTACATTAACTTTAAGGATTTTGTTTTGATCAGACATTTTAATATTCTCAACGCGTATTTAAAATGTGTTTTATCATAACTGATTGAAATCTGCTCAAATAGTTTATACTGTATGCGACTGTACATATATATAAAAGTTCTTCCATCAAATTTCTATAATTTACATTTTCATCAATATTCGGGTTTGACTTTCTCTCTCTCTCTCTCTCTCTCTCCATTGGCGTTTCATACAGTTTCACATAGTTCAAATTATATTTCTCTGCCAATGAGCCGGTATGATTGGATCCTTACATAAAAAAATGCATTATATCCGTCAGGTAGAATACGAAAAAATAAAAGACCCGTATTTTTTTGTTTTTTAAAATATGATGAATTGCAAAAGTTATAGCCAGTAGAAATTAATACGATTTTCATATATATAGGTATAGCGCCAATGTATATAACGTCACGATTGCTAAAACAACCGTGACGTCACACGATTTCAACTGCCTCTATCGGAGCCGGTCTGTGGCACAGTCGGTAGGAGCGTTGGATTCGTATTCTCGGGGAACCGAGATCGAATCCTACTCTTGGCTGTTTTTCAACGAGCATTTCTGTTTTATGTGCTTTGTTCACAGAACACACTTACGAGCTCCGTCGCTAAGGGATGAAAAAGTGCAGTTGCTAAGGGCAGATGATCTTGCGTCCCAGTGGACCGGGGTTGGATTCCCAAGGAAAAATTAGAAAAAATAATTTTCAAGTTTTTCCTCGGGAATAAACCCAAAAAACGCACAATTAATTCAAGCAGAAATAAGACATAAGTCTTCAAATGCTAATAGAAAAAAAACTGCCTCTATCTCTTTGAGTTTTCATTTTTATGATATAAGAAAAAATACGTGTCTTTTTTTTCTTTTTTTTAATGGCGGATATAATGGATTCGAAAAAAATTTTTCATGCAAAGACCCAATTTTCTTGACTCAACGTCATTATACCTTTAAGTTTATCATAATTTATGTCAATGCCTAAGTAATTTTTAGTTTGACCTAGGTCTTTCATAACAAATTTTTCCTTAAGTTTAGTTTTCATTTTATTAATTTTACTTTTATCTTTACCACGGATTAGTAAGTCATCTACAAACACCAATACGTATATTGAATCATTGGTAGAGTTATTTACATATAAACGATAATCATATTGTTTCTAACAAAGTTTAATTTTCGAATTTGTTCATTAATATCTTATACCATACGTATAGACTCTCTCTTTAAGAGGAGGTCACGTATCTCTGTCCTTTTCTAATAGAAGAATTATTTTTTTGCAATAACTAATAACTTTAGCAAAAAATAAAGAGATAGCCCCATTTCGTATTACAAAAAGCAATATTTTCTTTGATGAGAAATAATTGATTTTATCTATTCGTTTTCAAGAAAACCTTGAAAAACTAAATTGTTTACCATAACCTCTATGTTTCAAGTTTTTTAAAGTTTTTCTGAAAACGGAGCAATAAAATTAATTCTTTTTCATAAAAAAAAATATTGCTTTTTGTGATACGAGATGGGGCTATCTCTTTATTTTTTGCTAAAGTTATTAGTTATTGCAAAAAACTCAATTCTTTGATTATAAAAGGACAGATATATTCGACCTGCTCTTAAAGATAAAAAGCTTTGTGTAATTTACATGCTTTATCTACATCTGTTTCGTAACCTTTTGGTTCTCGAATATATACTTCTGATTTTATTCTACCATACGAAAAGCGGTTTCTACGTCCATTTGATCAATGAATAAGTTAATTACAACGCAATAAGATAAAATACTTTTAACGTTTACATTTTTTCTACTGGTGAATAAGCATTCTCAATATGTTCCCATTGTTGAAGACCTCTTACGACTAATCTTGCCTTGAATAAATAATCGTTTTTTCATTAATAAATCCATTTTACACCAATAAGATTTACATTTTTTGTTTGTCCTCTTAAGTCCACGTTTCATTATTTTTAAGCATTCTATTTCAGTGTCCATAGCCTTGCGCCAGTTTTCACCCTCTTCGGAGTCTAATGCCTCCTCCAATATGTTAGATGTATTTGCATCAGTATAGTGAATGTATATCGACGTGCCGTACGAAAACTATCACTCATAAAGTATTTGCGACGAAAACCATTATTTAAATTTTTATGTAAACGAAGACTATTACTTCTGAACGATTTGCGACGAAAAGAATTAAGCTTCGATGTATGTTGACGAAAACTATTATTTTTGCCCTACGCCGCAAAATGACCATTTTGCGTCCTACGGAAAAACTTTAAATATCTTGGCCTCGGGATAAAAAAATAGTATATTAGACCATGGATGCATATTGATCATTCTAACTCGTGCAACTTTCGAGGCCTCGCTACGCTCGGCCCCAAAAGTTCGCACTCGCCGAGAATGATCAATATGCATCCTTGGTCAATATTATACTATTTTAATTTTTATGATAACGAAGACTATCACTCCTGAACAATTTACGACAAAAAGAATTGAACTTCAATCTATCAGATGAATTAAACTTTAATCTCTTGGATGAATTTTATTCATCTATTAGATTGAAGTTCATTTCTTTTTGTCGAAAATTGTTCAGGAGTGATAGTCTTCGTTTACATAAAAATTAAAATGATAGTTTTCGTTAACATACATCGAAGTTTAATTCTTTTTGTCTTAAATTGTTCAGGAGTCATGGTCTTCGTTTACATAAAAATTAGAATGATAGTTTTCGTCGTATATGGTGGAAATTATAGTCTTCGCCGAACGTCTGAAGGTAATAGTCTTCGTAAGCATCGTCGATATAAAATGAGAAATAGGGTTTCCATATCTCTGCATTAGACTTCTCTTTCTATTGGATGTCCTTCTAACATTTAAGTTTACATTTTCATGATTTTGTAGATCTTCATTGGAATTGATACTATCGTTGTCATCATCTTCACTTTTCTCATTTTTTTCATATGCCTGTTCATTTGTGTCATTCAATTCATCACTATTAATTTCTTCAACATTTGTTACTATGTTCTCGTCATTGGAATCATCGAATTCATTTTCTATTTTTTTTAAACAGATTAACTTTGTTTCATCTTCTATTATTCTTACGTGTCTTACAGTTATTACTTTACCACTTACTGATACTCTATAGCTATTATGGTTATATACTGAGAAAAAAATTTCATCAGATCAACTGAAATGTTATTGATTCAACAGATCTGCTGTTAATCTGACAGAATTCTTTTGATTTAACAGAATCTGTGCAGTTGAAATAGCCCGAATATGATTGTGCTGCCAATTTAACAGCACGGCTGTTGATATAATTGAATAACAGTTAACATACAAAAACATAAGTCAAAATAAAAGTATGACTTACATTTCAACAAAATTTTATGAATTGAATCAATAAAATGTGCATGCTCAAAATAACTGATGAATTATTTCAATACAAATGTTTCAATTTAATTATATCAACAGCACGGTTGTTGATATAATTGAATATCAGTTAAAATAAAAAGAACGTAAGTCAAAATAAAAGTATGACTCACATTTCAACAAAATTTTATAAATTGAACCAATAATATGCACATGCTTAAATTAACTGATGAATTATTTCAATACGAATGTTATAATTCAATTATATCAACAGCCCTACTGTTGATATAATTGAATAACAGTCAGCATAAAAAAACATAAGTCAAAATAAAATATTTATCATTTATGTCGTTGATAAATTTGTTTTATAAAGATTTTTATGTTATTCAATAAGTATTTTTAAATCTCCCGCTTTTCAAAACAGTTACGTTTCGATAGTACAATAATAGATGGCGTATTTCTTGTAACCCGCAAGTGGTGAGATTGCATGTCAGTTAGTATATAAGAACGAACGAATTTATCCGCTGTATGTATATGCGATGCGATGCGATGCATATCGATTATTAGCGAGCGATGTTAGATTTTATTTGTAAATATCAATAGTGTAGTGTAAAATATTAAAGAAAATGTTAAAAAATTTCTTTTAAGAATTTGTATAATAATCATTGTTTATAGTATGAATTATGTGTTAATTAATATCTAAGAATTGAAACACTGTGAGCTGTGAGTTTCAACTAAATAAAAAAGTTTTTATCATCTTTAAAACTTATTTGTTTGATACAATAAAAAGTAACAGCTATTTTGACTTATTTTGCTGTTAAATTAAAGTTAATTTTTAATTGAATCAATATTACGATATCCATCAAATTAACAGAACTCGTCTGTTAAATGAATAGAATATTTCATCGTGGTATATTAACAGAAGGATTCAGTTGATACAATCATATTTTTTTCTTAGTGTAGCCTACAAATACTCCTATTTTAGCCTTATTGTCCCATTTTGATTTTCTTAAAGTCTCGAGAACTCTGACAAATATCTTAATTCTATATTGGGAACTCACACGGAGGCGTGACCTATATATATATATGCCACGTTCTAGTATGTTAGTATACTATACCCTATATATAGTATACTAACATGGCGACAGCAATCAACAGTACAAGCCGGACTTAAATGTAATAACATTAGTTTTTTAGTCTAAACATGATCTCCATGAAAAATATTTGTAAATACGCTGACACCAATCGTGCACAACGTAAATTTATAGAAGGAAAAATGTTTTATCAGGCCCAGTCCAAAATAAAATGTGAAATAAATGAGAAATATTCATTTAACGGCGAGCTTCATTTCACAGCTTATTGCTTGTAGACGTATATTTGTCCACGCTCCATACAAATCTATCTTTACAGAATTGTCAAATATATTCCGCTTGTTTGCATAATCTTGATTTGTTCTCGTAAAGCGATGAAAACATTGAAATTCTTGGCTGCTTCAGTTTCACGATCCCTTACTGCACAATAATCTCTGTTATAATTTTTTTCACGCGTTTTGAACTCTTTGATTACATTGTAATTACTTTTTAATTGAAAAATGGAAATAAAACATCAATCATTGTTATTCAATGTAATGTTGTGTTTAAGATTAGTTTTACGCTTTTTCCACGAAAGGTCATCACAAGTGTGTGAGTTTCCCCTATCTTTAGGTACTTTACATTAGATTTAGTGTAATATCTCAAACAGAGTTTTGTTCTCTACAGTGTCAGCAATTGTTTTAATTTACAACAGATAACAGTTTTCTTTAGAATAGCACCTTTCTACCTTTGCTTCTCTCATGAAAAATCTGCCTATGTCCATTGCAGCTCTATTATATCTCTCTGCTACTCCGTTTGATTCGTGGACGTATGGAGGACAAGGCATTAATTTGACTCCTTTATTCCAAACAAAATAAAAAATTTGTTTTTTCAAGTATTCCTTTCAGTTGTATATATTCTATAAAGCAATTTGCAGTGTCTGATTTACCTCTTGAACAAAAAGTTCTAGCGCATTTACTGTAACCATCGTCAAACGTAAGGAGGTACTTCTTGCCATTAGAAACTAACGTATTATGTGGTTCATTTAGGTCTGTATGTATAAGTTCTACTCTAAAAGATTTCTTTTGATCCTTTGTACGTAATAAAGATTTTTTTAATTTAATTTACTTTCCCTTTGATATTGATTAAATGTTAGATTAATATTATCTAATTTTGTGGCTTCAAGTTCAGTGCCATCAGGCAGTTTTACTTGAGCTGGGGTTTTTAAAACAATTGGTTCATAAAAATATTTATCTGACTTTACAAGATGATCTGTACACCCTGAATCTACTAAACATTCAATTTTATTCTTATTTGTACAATAATTACTCTCACACATATTTAAAAATATTTCCATGGTCTCTATTTTTTACATTGTTCTTGTTATTCTTTTCGGTTGTCCAAACTCCTAGATCAACCCAATGCTCGTCCATTTGCTATGATTGTCCTTGGTACTGTTGCCTACTGGAACCATAAACTTTTTCTCCACCTCCTCGTCGACTTTGGTAGGCACCTCTACCTCTGATACTTTCTTGCTGTTGTTGTTGGTAATTTGGATCAGCACAACAATTCTTTTTATGATGGCCTAGCTTGTCACAATTGTAAAACTGTCCTTTGACTTTTATGTTGAATGTACTTACACTTGTTTTCTTGTACTCTTTATTCTGGCTCAACTCTTTTTCTTGAATTTTTGTTTTGAAATAATCTAAAATTCTTTTTTCTGGAGGTACAATGTCGATGAAGTCTTCTATTGCACTGTATTCATGAGGCAAGGCCTTGATCATGTACCTTATCTTTTTTCTTCAGTTATTATTGCACCTGTAGCTACGTATTTGTTACATAATTTTTTTAATTCTATGAAAAATTCTTTGATTGTATTATATTTATTTAATCTTGATTCGTCTAACTTATTTCTGCATAAGATTCGCACAGCTATTGATTGGTTTGGGTACATTTAGTTTAATTTGCTAATAATATCAAAAGCTGCGTTACATCCTTGGACGTATTCCAATTGTGAATTATTTATTGTGTTAATTACCATGATAAATGCTTTATCATCTAACTTTTTCCAAGTGGCTTCGTCTTCCTTTATTTGTTCCTAACTTTGTTGATGAAGTTTTATACTTTTTGAAACCTAATAGCTTTAGTATACTCTGAATCTCTAAGCCAAGTATTCTGTTCCATCAAAAATTGGTATTCCAAGATCATCAAATTTAACCTGTTGAGCCATTTTTATTTTTTTTTATTTTTAATAGATTCCATGTAAGCTTTATTTGAAATAATTCCTTTTAGTCCTTTAAACCAGCTTTCTTTTGAACAGTTTCTTTGATCTACTATAATAACCAATGGATTGTTTTTTATCTGTTTCGATAAATTTTTTTTACTTTTTTCACTTTTTAATAGATTTTCTATCCAACTCATATTATTTTCTGAAACAATTTTTTTTTGTATTTTGCCTTTATTATCTTTGAATTTTTATTTTTGAATTTGGAGCATTTATTTTCAAACACGAGGTCGTTAATCTAACCTCCTCTATCAAATTCGAATCGTTTGCAATCAATGTTGTTTTGTTGTTTTAATCTTTGAATTTTTATTTTCAAGTCTTTTTTAAACATTGATCCTTTTGTAATTCTATATATTTTTGTACGACACAGGTTTTAACATTCGAAATTTTTTCTTTTGGTCTTACACACTTTTTTAACGACACACTGCTACCATGTTGTATTTTGTATAAGTTTTAGGTAGATTTATAGTTTGGCTTTTCTTACTATATATTACATTTAAATGTATATTAAGCTACGGAATCCACTTCATAGGGCCACATTCGGAATAGTACCATATTTTGTCGCTAATTTGTCGCTAATTTGTTGCTCTATCCCGGATTTTGTCGCTCCAGCCGTTTCCGAGAAACAATGGCTACCGTAGCTTAATATTAAGCTACGGCATCCACTACAGTAACTCAGGAACGGCTAGGTTTAGCAACTCCATTCTGGTTGCATAATTTGTCGCTTTTTTGTCGCTCTAAGATAGAATAGTTCGTAAGTCCCAAAACCTGACCCAGATCCGGACATGGCCATTGGGCCCGAGTGAAAATGGAAACTTTTTTTCTTTGTGTATCTAAAAAGTCATGCGATGTTTGATAATTTGTTGCTAATTTGTCGCTAACATTTAATCCAACACTGGATTTTGTCGCTTCAGCCGTTTCCGAGAAACAATGGCTACCGTAGCTTAATATTAAGCTACGGCATCCACTGCAGTAACTCAGGAACGGCTAAGGCTAGCAACTCCATTCTGGTTGCATGATTTGTCGCTTTTTTGTCGCTCTAAGATAGAATAGTTCATAAGTCCCAAAACCTGACCCAGACCCGGATATGGCCATTGGGACCGAGTGAAAATGGAAACTTTTTCTCTTAATGTATCTAATAAGTCATGCGATGTTTCTAATACTAAAGTAGCTATAGAAAATTTGT
This sequence comes from Anastatus disparis, assembly GCA_017163975.1. NCBI lineage: Eukaryota > Metazoa > Arthropoda > Insecta > Hymenoptera > Eupelmidae > Anastatus > Anastatus disparis. The sequence continues at coordinate 490,556 of JAFFSR010000036.1, read as the reverse complement.
CATCTTCAATATCTTAACATCAGAGCAGAAAGAAAATTCTTTATGTGAAATGGATTTCAATTGAATTTATATGCGTTTGGGAATTTGTCGCTCATGATATTTAAATAAATTTAAACTTTTAATTCAATAAAAATATGATTTTAATTCAACAAAAGCTACAAGGATTTTGTCGCTCTAAAAATCTATGGTTCCTAGCACGCTAAAATAATTTTTATGCAAATTTTTGTGATTGAAATGCATCTAGGAATTTGTCGCTGTTGAAATTTGAAAAAATTAACATTTTAAACGCAATATAAAGATGATTCTGATACTACAGGAGCTTCAAGGATTTTGTCGCTCTGAAAATTTATGGTTGCTAGCACTATAAAATGATTTTTATACAAATTTTGTGATTTTCATGCATCTGGGAATTTTTCGCTCTTGAGATTGTTAACAATCAGAACTCTAAAAACCATAAAAAGATATTTCTGATATCACAGAAGCTGCAAAGAATTTGTGTCTTCTTAATTCATAGCATCCAAGCACATAGGAAATACTTTTATGCAAGTTTTTTGAATTGAAATGAATTAGAGAGTTAGTCGCTTGTGACATTTGTAACTATTAAGACTTTGAATGCAATTAAAAGATGTTTGTCACCTTACTGAAGCTTTAAGTATTTTGTCGCTCTAGTGATTCTTTAATTAGCTAACTCTAAATATTTTGTTATATCAGTTCTTCAATGTACATGCGTTTGGGAATTTGTCGCTCATGATATTTAAATAAATTTAAACTTTTAATTCAATAAAAAAATGATTTTAATTTAACAGAAGCTACAAGGATTTTGTCGCTCTGAAAATCTATGGTTCCCAGCACGCTAAAACAATTTTTATGGAAATTATTGTTATTGAAAAGCATCTAGGAATTTGTCGCTCTTAAAATTTGAAAAAATTAACACTTAAAAGGCAATATAAAAATGATTCTGATACTACAGGAGCTTCAAGGATTTTGTCGCTCTAAAAATTTATGATTGCTGGCACTATAAAATGATTTTTATACAAATTTTGTGATTTTCATGCATCTGGGAATTTGTCGCTCTTGAGATTGTTAACAATCAAAACTTTAAAAACCATAAAAAGATATTTCTAATATCACAGAAGCTGCAAAGAATTTGTTGCTTCTTAATTTATAGCATCCAAGAACATAGGAAATATTTTTATACAAGTTTTTTGAATTGAAATGAATTAAAGAGTAAGTCGCTTGTGACATTTGTAACTATTAAGACTTTGAATGTAATTAAAAGATGTTTGTCACTTTACTGAAGCTTTGAGGATTTAGTCGCTCTAGTAATTCTCTTAAAATTTAAAAAAATTAACACTTAAAAGGCAATATCAAAATGATTCTAATACTACAGGAGCTTCAAGGATTTTGTCGCTCTAAAAATTTATGGTTGCTGGCACCATAAAATGATTTTTATACAAATTTTGTAATTTTTATGCATCTGGGAATTTGTCACTCTTAAAATTTGAAAAAATTGACACTTTGAACGCAATATAAGGATGATTCTGATACTACAGGAGCTTCAAGGATTTTGTCGCTCCAAAAATTTATGGTTGCTAGCACTATAAAATGATTTTTATACAAAATTTGTGATTTTCATGCATCTGGGAATTTTTCGCTCTTGAGATTGTTAACAATCAGAACTCTAAAAACCATAAAAAGATATTTCTAATATCACAGAAGCTGCAAAGAATTTGTGTCTTCTTAATGTATAGCATCCAAGAACATAGGAAATATTTTTATGCAAGTTTTTTGAATCGGAATGAATTAGAGAGTAAGTCGCTTGTGACATTTGTAACTATTAAGACTTTGAATGCAATTAAAAGATGTTTGTCACTTTACTGAAGCTTTAAGGATTTAGTCGCTCTAGTAATTCTTTAATCAGCTTACTCTAAATATTTTTTTATATCATTTCTTCAATTTACATGCGTTTGGGAATTTGTCGCCTATGATATTTAAATAAATTTGAACTTTCAATTCAATAAAAATATGATTTTAATTTAACAGAAGCTACAAGGATTTTGTCGCCTTAAAAATTTATGGTTGCTGGCACCATAAAATGATTTTTATGAAAATTTTTGTTATTGAAATGCATCTAGGAATTTGTCGCTCTTAAAATTTGAGAAAATTAACACTTAAAAGGCAATATAAAAATGATTCTGATACTACAGGAGCTTCAAGGATTTTGTCGCTCTAAAAATTTATAGTTGCTGGCACTATAAAATGATTTTTATACAAATTTTGTGATTTTCATGCATCTGGGAATTTGTCGCTCTTGAGATTGTTAACCTTCAGACCTTTATAAACAATAAAAAGATATTTTTAATATCACAGAAGCTGTAAAGGATTTGTTCCTTCTTAATTAATAGCATCCAAGTACATAGAAAAAGCTTTTATACAAGTTCATTGAATTGGAATGAATTAAAGAGTAAGTCGCTTGTGACACTAGTGACTATTAAGACTTTGAATGCAATTAAAAGATGTTTGTCACGTTACTGAAGCTTCAAGGATTTTGTCGCTCTAGTAATTCTTTAATCAGCTAACTCTAAATATTTTTTTATATCATTTCTTCAATTTACATGCGTTTGGGAATTTGTCGCCTATGATATTTAAATAAATTTGAACTTTCAATTCAATAAAAATATGATTTTAATTTAACAGAAGCTACAAGGATTTTGTCGCCTTAAAAATTTATGGTTGCTGGCACCATAAAATGATTTTTATGAAAATTTTTGTTATTGAAATGCATCTAGGGATTTGTCGCTCTTAAAATTTGAGAAAATTAACACTTAAAAGGCAATATAAAAATGATTCTGATACTACAGGAGCTTCAAGGATTTTGTCGCTCTAAAAATTTATAGTTGCTGGCACTATAAAATGATTTTTATACAAATTTTGTGATTTTCATGCATCTGGGAATTTGTCGCTCTTGAGATTGTTAACCTTCAGACCTTTATAAACAATAAAAAGATATTTTTAATATCACAGAAGCTGTAAAGGATTTGTTGCTTCTTAATTAATAGCATCCAAGTACATAGAAAAAGCTTTTATACAAGTTCATTGAATTGGAATGAATTAAAGAGTAAGTCGCTTGTGACACTAGTGACTATTAAGACTTTGAATGCAATTAAAAGATGTTTGTCACGTTACTGAAGCTTCAAGGATTTTGTCGCTCTAGTAATTCTTTAATCAGCTAACTCTAAATATTTTTTTATATCAGTTTTTCAATTTACATGCGTTTGGGAATTTGTCGCTCATGATATTTAAATAAATTTAAACTTTCAATTCAATAAAAATATGATTTTAATTCAACAGAAGCTACAAGGATTTTGTCGCTCTAAAAATCTATGGTTTCTAGCACGCTAAAATAATTTTTATGGAAATTTTTGTGATTGAAATGCATCTAGGAATTTGTCGCTCTTGAAATTTGGAAAAATTAACACTTTAAACGCAATATAATGATGATTCTAATACTACAGGAGCTTCAAGGATTTTGTTGCTCTAAAAATTTATGGTTGCTAGCACTATAAAATGATTTTCATACAAATTTAGTGATTTTCATGCATCTGGGAATTTTTCGCTCTTGAGATTGTTAGCCATCAGACCTTTAAAAACAATAAAAAGATATTTCTAATATCACAGAAGCTGTAAGGGATTTGTTGCTTCTTAATTAATGGCATCCAAGTACATAGGAAAAATTTTTATACAAGTTTATTGAATTGGAATGAATTAGAGAGTAAGTCGCTTGTAACATTTGTAACTATTAAGACTTTGAATGCAAAATTGGTCATTAACTGTCGTTAAAATAAAATAAAAATTTGGAGACGGGAAAAAATTTGCTATTTCATAAAGATCGTCAATGTTGATTGATGGCGTTACACAATGAAAGCGAAGAAAAATTATTTTCACATCTACATACAGTGGGGTCCAATAAAAAAGAGCCACCCTTGAGAAAAAAAGTACTAATTAAAAAATTTTGTCTCTCAACAAATAAGGGTCGTACAGAACTCTATGACCACTCATTTTAAATGTATTTGTGAGGACTTTTTAATGGTGTATTGGTAATTTAATTTTGAGTACTTGTCTGGGAAATATTACGACTTAAAAATAGAAGAAAAAAAATTTTTTATTCGCCTGTGTTTAAATTTGAATCATTTTTCGGAAAATGGTGGTAGAAAAATTTTAGACGGCTACTTTTAAAGGTATTTTGCTTAACTTGAACTTTATATTTTATTTTTTTTCTAGGTTCAAAATTGACCATTTTTGGTTAAAAAAAAGGGTCTTTTTTATTTTTCCGATATCTGCTTAATGAGAGGAGATATAGAAAAATGCCAAATGAAAAAAAAGTGTATTTTTGTATGTAAAATAACTTTAAATTTTCTAAAAATTTTTTGTGCATTTTAATTTTTTTGATATTGTTGCGGTATTCTCATATACATGTATACCATACTCTTATATATATGTATAAGAGTACTGCAACAATATAAAAAAAAATTAAAATGCAAAAAAAATTTTGATAAAATTTAAGGTTATTCTACATACAAAAATACACTTCCTTTTTTCAACAAAAATCGCTGAATCTCGGTCAATTTTGAACCTAGAAAAAAAAAAAATATAAATTTTAAGTTAAGCAAAATACCTTTAAAACTAGCCGTGTAAAATTTTTCTACCATCATTTTCCGAAAAATAATTCAAATTTAAACACAGGCGAATAAAAAAATTTTTTTTCTTTCTATTTTTAAGTCGTAATATTTCCCACAAGTACTGAAAATTAAATTGCCAATACACCATTGTAAAGTCCTTATAAATACGTTTAAAATGAGTGGTAGTAGAGTTCTGTACGACCATTATTTGTTGAGATACAAAATTTTTTAATTAGTACTTTTTTTTCTCAAGGGTGGCTCTTTTTTATTGGACCCCGCTTTTTAAATATATATAAATATATATATATATATATATATATATATATATAGATAGATAGATAGATATTATTTTATTTTGTATAAGAGTACAAAAACGTGTAATACAATTTGTAAATACAAAAACAATAAATATTGCACAAAATGCTATAAAAAATTATAAATGTAAATATTGCACAATTAATATCACAGTCAGTCACTAAACCTAATAATACTGAATAAGTAAGTCACAAACAAAAATAAATAAAAGTGATATCACAAAGTAATCATAAAATACACGCAATATAAATAAAAATAATCATATAAATAAAAATCAGTCTTACAATATCTATCAGTCACAGTATTAAAATTTTTTTAAAAATTAAATTTAATACAAAATAAAATAAAATAACAAGCGTACGCAATAGCATGAAACGCAGTCAAAAATTAAATCAAATAAAAATTCTCACTCACCAACCATTTAGCCAACACTCATACAATAAATACACTTACACCTTAAACCTATATATAGGACGTTACAAAAATAAATTAAATAAATTAACATAAATATATAGTAAAAAAATATTAATCTAGGTCGAGCAAGTACCCTATCACCGCTGCTTTGAACCTGCTGAGAGATGGAAGATATTTAATCTCAGCAGGCAGGGAGTTCCAAAAATGCGCACCTTGAACTTAGAAGGAATTCCTTCCAGTCGCAGTGTGCATAAAGGGCACCGCAAGATCCTTAGTTTCTCCCCTAGTAGCCGCCCTAGGTACACGTCTAGTGAAGAGACTCACTAGATGCTCCGGAGTATTCATGCGCACGATTTTGTACATAAGCACAGCCAAAAAATACTGTCTCCTCGAATCAGTGCGCAGCCAACCCAACACGGTTCTATAAGGAGAGACATGATCACCCATTCTTAAACCCATTACATATCTCACACATGAATTTTGTAATCTCTGTATTCGTCTTCTCAACTCCTGAGAAGCATCGAGCAGAACTACCGAACAATAGTCAAGATGTGGAAACAGCAGGGCGGTTGCTAGCTGTTTACGCAGAGTCTCCGTGGTGTACCGACGGAAAAACCGCCGGGCATACAAAACTCTATTAAACTTTTTTGTAATCATATCAACGTGCGGTACCCATGAAAGTTTAGGGTCAAGCACAACACCAAGACTCGTCACGGAGTCAGAGAAAGGTATACTAATGCCTCCCTCAAGATCAATCGTACGTGACCTATCAGCATAAAAAGAATTTACAAAACGACTATTGCCAAAGACGATTGCCTTGGTTTTATTAGAATTCAAAGTGAGAGAGACATCAGCAGCCCACTCCGACACTGCTTTGGCCGCCCTCTGTAGAGTGAGAATACCCTCTTCCACATTCTCGCGAGGCACCTGCGTGTAAATTTGCAGATCGTCTGCATAGAGTAGGTGCTCAACTCAACTAGAGTCAAGAGCATCACGTACGTCATTAATGTGAAGACAAAACAACAGAGGCCCCAGTACTGAACCCTGCGGAACTCCAAGGTTGGTTGTCAGCCAACTCGATTCCTCGTTTAAATGCGTGGAAACCATTTGTTTCCTTCCTGATATATAGGAATTAATCCACAAGAGAGCAGCCCTGGAAAGCCCCATCGATCTAAGCCTAGTAAGTAACTTGAAGGGAGAGATCGTGTCGAATGCCTTACTGAAGTCAAAAAGTAAAAGTAACGTGACGAGTTTTTTGTCTAGACCCGATCTTATGTCATCAGTTAATTTAAGAATAGCTGTTTGTGTCGAGTTGTGCTTTTTGAAGGCAGTCTGCATTGGATCAAGTATTTTATTAGCAGTAATGTACTCTTGCAACTGGTCATGGGCGATCTTCTCAAGTACCTTCGAAAGAAAACATAAAATAGCAATAGGCCTGAAGTCTTTAGGCGATTTGGGTGCAGAGCACTTCTTTAATGGCACAATACGTGCCTGTTTCCAAAGGCCAGGGAAAACCCCCTGCGCAAAAGAAGAATTGAACAGAGTCACAAGATGTTCACCAATAAATGGTAATGCTTTAAGTATCACACTTTGCGGAATGCCGTCCTCCCCACGAGCCTGCGATGAGAAGTGAGAAACTGCAAGAATAACATCGTTAATATTAATTGATTTAAAAGCGAAACCATTTTCGCTGCATTCAGAAAGAAACTTCTTACGTTCCTCACCATCATCATGTGGCGAAACCGACACCCCAGCAAAGTGCGCATTAAGCTTATCTGGAGCAAATCCATTCAGATCCCCTTGAGGTCCGGATAAGAGTCCCAGCTCTCTCAACTCCTTCCAGACATTACCACCTGCAAGAGCCTCGAACACTCTGTTATGATAATATTCACTTCTTGCACGCTCAATCTGCTCGTCCAACGACTTACGTGAAATTAAAAATTCTGAAAAATATTTTTTGTCGTTTGTCCGATTGTATCGGCTATATGTGGCATCCCTCCTGCGCTGCATCTGTGACAACTCACCATCCATCCATGGTGGCTTCTTTTTCGTACATTTAAGTATTTTCACTGGTGGTAAGTCTTCAATAGCAGCAGTAAGATTATCACAAATGCAGTCAAGTGCAGACTCAGGATCCACTATATCAGTTGTCAATTTGGACCAATCATAGCCGGCCAATTTCTCCAATAATAATTTTTCACTAATATTTTTATAATTTCGATACTTAATTGGATCTTGCACTAAACTGCTAGCATTGCAGGCTATAGAAACTTCAATTAAATTGTGCCAACTAAGAAACTTCGCATCACTGCTTTCTCGCAGGAGATTGGCATTCAGATCTCCCATTATAATCTTAAAAGAAAAATCGGGAGTCAAACTTACTAATTTATCAATTAGATCCGAATCTTTTGTAAAGGAAATGACAGGAGGACGGTAAATGACGGAAACCAACACAGATTCAGAGTTGCCTGCTTTAACAGAACAAAAAATGTATTCAGGCTTGCCACTGGCAGTTATAGTTGTGGTATTCGAAAAAGCTAATATCTCACATTTCAAACTATCTTTGACGTAAAGAGCAACCCCTTCTCCATGAAGGTTTCTATCCTGTCTAAAAATTTTATACCCTTTAACCTGAATGACGTCATCCGAGACAGTCGGTCTCAGCCACTCCCAACAGATCATAAGAATGGTCGTCACATAGGAGCTCACGCACCTGTCCAATGTGAGCCCTCAAAGAAGTCACATTCAAAAAGCCCGCTCGCAGTGCACCCCTTCTCCCTTTTCGACTCACCGAGGAGATCTGGCTTAGTCATTGGGGAGAGAGTTCATTATTATTTAACTTACTTTTAATAACAGGACATTCATCATTGGAAGCTATCTTAACAACATTGTCAACCTTATTTAAACATCCACTAATCACACACGATTTGTCAGCAATAAAATTTTTGTCTACAATAACATTATTTGAATTACTTAAAATTTGATCTATATCATCTTTAGTAGCAAATGTGTATGCTCTCTGCCCTCTCGCCCGTCTTGTCAGAAATCTGCCACTTCTATGCCAAATAAATTTAATACCTTTAACCTTAGCATAATTCTTGAGATCTTTGAAATTCTTATATGTATCTTTTTGAAGGTATTCATTAATAAAAACCTTATAATGGTTTTTTATGACAGACAGACTGGCAAAATGAGAAAGATCAATGTCTGCCGTTGAGAAACTAGTGATTTTTCTTTTTACATTTAATATTTTTTGAACCAGACTGGCCTCGGAGAGTCTGAACTTTATCTAAGATGCCTCGCAAGCCATCATCAATACCCATTATGCTGCTCTCAACACTCCGGATCCGATCGAAAGTGCCTAAGACTGAGTCAAGCTTACGAGACAAATTTCCTTCAATTTCAGACAAAGCAGCTTGAGAAATGGAGATGTCAGCATTACTATTCAATTTTACATTGTTATTTGTTAAATTCATTGTTTCATCATTTTTAATATTGGCAGCGGGGGCAACATGCGCAGCGCCACCTTTATTATGCGCCGGTTGAATTAAATTGTTATTATTTAAAGTGTTACTTAAGCTAATCTTCTTATTTTTCGCCGCGCCACTAGCCTTCTGATGTTCTTGGTTGTTGATTGCCCCTGTATGACGATAACCGGTGGTACTTGCGTGTCAGTTCTCGATGGAGTCGATGTGCTGAGGGGCGACTTCTTCTTTGCCTTACCGACATCAAGTAGTTAACTATTATTAATGCTAGCATCACGAGCATGTGAACTGGAGGGGGTGCCTCTCTCATTCTTTGTCTTTGTCTTCACACATTTGTTGCAGGTATAGTGGTAACCTGTGCCTACTAATTGTATGCATGTCATACATTTAGCATGACAGCGCTGACGACAAGTCGAGCAATTATACAATCTCTTCGTTCCACATATGTCAGATGACGGCTGCTTACATATGGCACATCGATCCATGATAGCGACCTCTTGCAGCAAATTTGAAAAATTTCGTCGCTTGGCGTGTTCTGAAAACCACCAAAATACTGCCTTCCCTCCAAAAACATTCAATTTGTCACTAACCTCAAAAAAGCCCACCGGTCCAGAAAAACTCACATCAGCAAAGCAAGAACAGCATCACTGCTCACAAACTTGAAACAGACACTGTCTTGCATTAAGGCGCCTGCAAGTACCCTGAAACAAAAACGCCCAAAGGCAGCTTGTGGCAGAAAAAAGTCAAAAAAGTACAGAGCGTCTCAAAGCACGTCTGGCGCTACTTACGTCATATATATATATATATATTTATATATAAAGAAGGTGAGACAATTTTTGTTATTACAATTACTTCTTTTTTACTTGATCTACTATTAATTTTCAATAACAATAATAATAGATTGATATATTACTAATAATACTAGTTCATAGTAATAAAAATCTCCTCTTTTACAAAAATTATGGATAAACTCTGTCATCATGGAAAGACTGTATTTATTGGTTGAAATGAAACAATATCGCCGAATAGAGCGAAGTTATAAATTTAAAAGTTTCATAATGTATATAAATTTATTTTTTCATACTCAGGGCGTAAAATTCAATTTCTTATGGCTATTCTTAGGGGCTAAAATAGCTCTTTTTTACCCTAGGGCAAAAAAGTAATTTTCTCATAAGCGTGATTGATTTTTACCCTATTTTCAATAAGAAATTTACTTTTCGTGTCCTAGAGCTGTACTGAATGGTAGATGAGTCGATGTATAAATGAATTCATGGGTGGATTCATGGGGCGATGAAATGACAACTCAATGGTTCGATGGGCGGATCGATAAATATGACGATGGGTCGATGGGCGGATAAATAATTATGTAGATGGGTCGATAAATAAATATGTCGATACGTTGATGAATCGATGGGTTGATAGACTGATGGGTGGATAGATGAATTGGTCGATGAGTTGATGGGCGGATAGATGATTTTGTTAATGGATTGATGGGTGGATACATGATTTTGTTGATGGATTGATGGGCGGATAGATGAACTTGTTGATGGACTGATGGGCAGAGTCTTACTTTCACATTTTCATTTTGATTTTATGATCTATTAATGATGTTACTTTATGTATTATTAATGAATTTATATTCAATGTGGTTTAATTGGACCCCCTTCGTGTATGAAAAAGTAATATGTTATCCACGGAAGTAAAGGTATTTTTGTCCTTGTCTTTATTGTCGTCCTCACTTCGCTCGGGCAAGAATCACCTATTTTACTACCTCGGTTAACAATGTACTATTATTATAAAAAAAAATTTTACAATCTTAAAAAGCAAGTTTTTGGATATTTAGAAATATTTATATTGTTTTAATTGAAAATAATTTTTTTTCAATTGAGAAATTATTTCATTACATAAATTTTATACAAATATATATATATATATATATATATATATGCGACAGAGAGAAACGACGAGGAATTGCGGAAACGATCGAGCAACGTCGACGAAGAATTATAGCTCTTATAGAGTTTAACTTGTTTGTTTACTTTTCACTGCGCTCTTTTTTATCTGTTTTTGTCTTACTATAGCAGGGTGGAGAAGGTTTGCCTTCTTGTAGCAGCGCGCTGACTCTACTACCCTTCAAAAACATATTTTAGTGTATTCTTCCGAACGCTGTTCAACAACCCTATAGAATATTTGCCAATACACTTGAATGCAGTGTGGCGTATGCAATAATATTCCATAATACAGAGTATTTTAAAGTTGTATACTCCATTGTATAGTGTATTGCTAACTGAATATACTTTAGCTATGAACAGGGCGGTATAACACCCCAATACCCATTTAGCTAGCTCCATGGGTATTCTACCGAATACGACATACTATTAAATAAGTATATATATATTTATGTCATCGCAGGCCGTATTCGGTGGAATACCTATAGCCCATACTAAATTTGTATATGCATTGCACACGTTCATGCTAATATTCCGAAGATATTACCTCTGTCAATACTCCCTTAGAAAGTATTGACAGAGCTATACTCCCTAAGGAAATATTAGACAATTGAATATCGTCAAGATATCGCTCAGCATGGTCGTACATTACGCTAGTAACATCGATACATAGGTTAGTGAAAACAAGAGTATGTAATCAGATACGTAAATGCTCATACAAATTCTTATTAAATCTTAACTTTAGAGAATGTTTTGTTTGAAAAAATTTTAAAAATTAAGCAATTCATTGTAAAAATTAATTACTTATGTTTAAAAAAATATAAATCATTAATTTTAAAAAATCATTTTTATAGTTCCTCATACGGCCTAAAACGACATAAATTTATCTATGTGACTTAGGAGTACGAAGTATTCTGATTCCTGGCTTGACTACGGTGCTTGTTGCTTGATCAGCAGTCCGTCTCGAGCGCGCTTCGCGTGCCCTCGACCGTCTACCACTCAAGGGATAACCGCTTCAGTCCCACCTGTATTCATCCTTCTTACTCCCAAGTTACATGTATATATATATAAATTATTTATGTCCTTTGACCGTATTCAGGTGGACAATGAATCGAGGACCATGTTTGTCGTTTCAGCTGAGATTTAAGCTGAAGGTTATTTCGCGTCCGAGGTATTGAAGATATAGTATCGGAATCATCTTTTCATGGCGTTGAGAGTTTTATTGTTTTTAAATATCATGAGCGACAAATTCCCAGAGGCATCTAAGTTAAAAAACTAGCATAAAAAATTATTTGAAATGACCCAATTAAAGAATTACGAGGACGACAAACTCTTTTAAGCCACAGTAATGTCAGAAACATCTTTTAATTGCACTCAAAGTTATAATTGCTTCAAATATCAAGAGCGACCAACTCTCTAAATCATCTCAATTCAAGAAACATGCATAAAAATATTTCCAATGTGCTTAAATTTAAAGATTTTTGAAGCAACAAATTATATGTAGCTACTGTAGTATCAGAAACATCTTATTATTGCTTTTAAAGTTATGGTTTGTTTAAATATCATAAGCAACAAATTACCAGAACATTTAGGTTCAAAAACTTATAAAAAAAAATATTTAAAGTTAGCTGATTAAAAAATTACTAGAGCGGAAAATTCTTCAAGCTTCAGTAAGGTCACAAACATCTTTTAATTAAAATCAAAGTCTTAATAATTACAAATGTCAAAAGCGACTAACTCTCTAATTTATTCCTATTTAAAAAACTTGCATAAGAGGATTTCCCATGTGCTTTGATGCTATAAAGTAAGAAGCAACAAAATCCTCGCAGCTTCTGAGATATCAGAAATATCTTTTATTTATTTTCAAAGGTCTGATAATTAACAATTTCAAGAGCGACAGATTCCCAGATGCATGAAAATCACAAAATTTGCATTAAAATTATTGTATAGTGCTAGCAACCATGAATTTTTAAAGCAACAAAATCCTTGAAGCTTCTGTAGTATTAGAATCATCTTTATATTGCGTTTGAAAAGTTAATTTGTTCGAATATCATGAGCGACAAATTCCCAGACGCATTTATAATCGAAAACTTATATAAAAAAATATTTGGAGTTGGCTAATTAAAGAATTACAAGAGCGACAAATTCTTCAAGCCTCAGGTGACAAACATCTTTTAATTGCATTCTAAATCTTAATAGTCACAAATGTCACAAGCGACTAACTCTCCAATTTATTCCAATTCAAAAAACTTGTATAAAAGCTTTTCCTATGTACTTGGATGCTATTAATTAAGGAGCGACAAATGTTCTACAGCTTCTGTAATATTAGAAATATCTTTTTATTGTTTTGAAAGGTCCGATGGTTAACAATCTCAAGAGCGACAAATTTCCAGATGCATGAAAATCACAAAATTTGTATGAAAATCATTTTATAGAGCAAGGAACCGCAGATTTTAGGAGCGAAAAAATCCTTGAAGCTTCTGTTGTATCAGAATCATATTTTTATTGCGTTTAAAGTTATGATTTGTACAAATATCATGAGCGACAAATTCCCAGAGTATTTAGGTTCAAAGACTTATATAAAAAAAAAATATTTAGAGTTAGTTGATTAATGAATTACTAGAGCGAAAAATTTTTCAAGCTTCAGTAAGGTCACAAACATCTTTTCATTCTATTCAAAGTCTTGATAGTTACAAATGTCAGAAGCGACTAACTATCTAATTCATTCCAATTCAAAAAACTTGCATAAAATTATTTCGTATATGCTTGAATTTAATGAATAAAGGAGCAACAAATTCTTTCCAGATACTGTGATATCAGAAATATCTTTTTATTGCGTTAAAAGTATTAATGGTTGTCAATCTCAAGAACGACAAATCTTTAGATGCATAACAATCACGAAATTTGTATAGAAATCATTTTATAGATCTAGAAACCGTAGATTTGAAGAGCGACAAAATCCTTGAAGCTTCTGTTGTATCAGAATCATATTTTTATTGCGTTTAGAGTTATGATTTGTTCGAATATCATGAGCGACGAATCCCCAGACGCATTTATGTTCAAAAACTTATATAAAAAAATATTCAGAGTCGGCTGATTAAAGAATTACTAGAGCAACAAAATTCTTAAAGCTTTAGTAAGGTGACAAATATCTTTTAATTGCATTCAAAGTTTTAATAGTTACAAACGTTACAAGCGACTAACTCTCTAATTCATTCCAATTCAAAAAACTTGCATAAAAGTATTTCCTATGTAATTGGATGCTATTAATTAAGGAGCAACGAATTTTTTGCAGCTTCTGTGATATTAGAAATATCTTTTTATTGTTTTTAAAGGTCTGATGGTTAACAATCTCAAGAGCAACAAATTCCCAGATGCATGAAAATCACAAAATTTGTATAAAAATCATTTTATAGTGCTAGCAATCAGAAATTTTTAGAGCTACAAAATCTTTAAAGCTCCTTTTAGTATCAGAATCATCATTATATTGCGTTAAAAGTATTAATTTTTTCAAATTTGAAGAGCGACAAATTCCTAGATGCATTTCAATCACAAAAATTTCCATAAAAATTATTTTAGCGTGCTAGGAACCATAGATTTTTAGAGCAACAAAATCCTTGTAGCTTCTGTTGAATTGAAATCATATTTTTATTGAATTAAAAGTTCAAATTTATTTAAATATCATAAGCGAAATATTCCCAAACGCATGTAAATTGAAGAACTGATATAAAAAAATATTCAGAGTTGGCTGATTAAAGAATTACTAGAGCGACAAAATTCTTAAAGCTTCAGTCAGGTAACAAACATCTTTTAATTGCATTCAAAGTCTTAATAGTTACAAATGTTACAAGCGACTAACTCTCTAATTCATTCCAATTCAATAAACTTGCATAAAAGTATTTCCTATGTTCTTGGATGCCATAAATTAAGAAGCAACACATCCCTTACAGCTTCTGTGATATTAGAAATATCTTTTTATTGTTTTTAAAGGTCTGATGGCTAACAATCTCAAGAGCGACAAATTCCCAGATGCAAGAAAATCACTAAATTTGTATGAAAATCATTTTATAGTGCTAGCAACCATAAATTTTTAGAGCAACAAAATCCTTGAAGCTCCTGTAGTATTAGAATCATCATTATATTGCGTTTAAAGTATTAATTTTTTCAAATTTCAAGAGCGACAAATTGCTAGATGCATTTCAATCACAAAAATTTCCGTAAAAATTATTTTAGCGTGCTAGGAACCATAGTTTTTTAGAGCAACAAAATCCTTGTAGCTTCTGTTGAATTAAAATCATATTTTTATTGAATTAATAGTTTAAATTTATTTAAATATCATGAGCGAAATATTCCCAAACGCATGTAAATTGAAGAACTGATATAAAAAAATATTCAGAGTTGGCTGATTAAAGAATTACTAGAGCGACAAAATTCTTAAAGCTTCAGTCAGGTGACAAACATCTTTTAATTGCATTCAAAGTCTTAATAGTTACAAATGTTACAAGCGACTAACTCTCTAATTCATTCCAATTCAATAAACTTGCATAAAAGTATTTCCTATGTTCTTGGATGCCATAAATTAAGAAGCAACAAATCCCTTACAGCTTCTGTGATATTAGAAATATCTTTTTATTGTTTTTAAAGGTCTGATGGCTAACAATCTCAAGAGCGACAAATTCCCAGATGCAAGAAAATCACTAAATTTGTATGAAAATCATTTTATAGTGCTAGCAACCATAAATTTTTAGAGCAACAAAATCCTTGAAGCTCCTGTAGTATTAGAATCATCATTATATTGCGTTTAAAGTATTAATTTTTTCAAATTTCAAGAGCGACAAATTGCTAGATGCATTTCAATCACAAAAATTTCCGTAAAAATTATTTTAGCGTGCTAGGAACCATAGATTTTTAGAGCAACAAAATCCTTGTAGCTTCTGTTGAATTAAAATCATATTTTTATTGAATTAATAGTTTAAATTTATTTAAATATCATGAGCGACAAATTCCCAAACGCATGTAAATTGAAGAACTGATATAAAAAATTAATAGAGTTAGCTGATTAAAAAATTACTAGAGCGATAAAATCCTTAAAGCTTCAGTAAGGTGACAAACATTTTTTAATTGCATTCAAAGTCTTAATAGTTACAAATGTCACAAGCGACTAACTCTCTAATTCATTCCGATTCAAAAAACTTGCATAAAAGTATTTCCTATGTGCTTGGATGCTATAAATTAAGAAGCAACAAATTCTTTGCAGCTTCTGTGATATCAGAAATGTATTTTTATGGTTTTTAAAGTTCTGATGGTTAACAATCTTAAGAGCGACAAATTCCCAGATGCATGAAAATCACAAAATTTGTATAAAAATCATTTTATAGTGCTAGGAACCATAAATTTTTAGAGCGACAAAATCCTCGAAGCTCCTGTAGTATCAGAATTATCTTTATATTGCGTTTAAAATGTTAATTTTTTCAAATTTTAAGAGCGACAAATTCCTAAATACATTTCAATCACAAAAATTTGCATAAAAATCATTTTAGCGTACTAGGAATCATATATTTTTAGAGCGACAAAATACTTGTAACTTTAATAAATACTGTTTAAATTTATTTAAATATTATGAGCGACGAATTCCCAGACGTAACTGAATCCAAAAACAAAAAAAAATATATTTAGAGTGTCTAGTTAAAAGAATCACTAGAGCAACAAAATCCTTCAAGCCTCAGTAAGATCAAAAACATCTTTTAATTCCGCTTACAGTCTCAATTGTTTTAACTATCAAGAACGACTTATTCCCAAATGCATCCCAATTAAAATCCATCTCACATAAAGAATTTTCTTTCTGCTCTGATGTTAAGATATTGAAGGTGACAAATTTTCTATAGCTACTTTAGTATTAGAAACATCGCATGACTTATTAGATACACTAAGAAAAAAAGTTTCCATTTTCACTCGGTCCCAATGGCCATATCCGGGTCTGGGTCAGGTTTTGGGACTCATGGACTATCCTATCTTAGAGCGACAAAAAAGCGACAAATTATGCAACCAGAATGGAGTTTCTAGCCTTAGCCGTTCCTGAGTTACTGCAGTGGATGCCGTAGCTTAATATTAAGTTACGGTAGCCATTGTTTCTCGGAAACGGCTGGAGCGACAAAATCCAGTGTTGCATTAAATGTCAGAAAAAAAGTTTCCATTTTCACTCGGACCCAATGGCCATATCCGGGTCTGGGTCAAGTTTTGGGACTTACGAACTATTTTATCTTAGAGCTACAAAAAAGCGACAAATTATGCAACCAGAATGGAGTTGCTAACCCTAGCCGTTCCTGAGTTACTGTAGTGGCTGCCGTAGCTTAATATTAAGCTACGGTAGCCATTGTTTCTCAGAAACGGCTGGAGCGACAAAATCCGGGATAGAGTAACAAATTAGCGACAAATTAGCGTCAAAATATGGTACTATTCCGAATGTGGCCCTATGAAGTGGATTCCGTAGCTTAATATACATTACATTTAACACCTTTTGAATACTAATATCAATCTTTATTCTTTTGTATTATTAAATAAAGTATCTGCAATGATTGTACACCTTTATAATATAAACTATTCAGTTAACGACCTACAATATAACCTACTTATACATTACGTTAGTTCTATTTTGCTCCAATATATTATCTAGGTCTTTCTTGTTTGCAGTTAGTGACGCTCGGAGTATACACACTGCGCATCTTGCTATGTCTGACAGTCTCGAAACCAAGCGCGGTTGATACTAATATTATAACAGTTACTATGTAGACAAATACAAAATAAAGTTTGAGTAACAATCGTTTCTTGAGTAGGGTCTATGTCATTTATTATCTCTCTTACGCTAGATATCTTCCGAAAATTGTGAGACCAGCTGAAATTTTAAATAATGCATCGCTGACCGAAAAATATGAGCTAGTCATAGAAGAAAACAGCAAAAAAGACTGAATTAAGGGCAGGCCGGAGCAGATTCGATACCGACCGAGAACTGAAAATCCGTTGTTTAATTTTCTCCTACTATACGTAATGGAATACATTAAAATTTTTAATTTATTTTTCTATTACGCTCGCCAAATATAATTGAAGAAAATATTTAAAAAATTGAAAATTTTATACTACAACTGTTTATTAAACTTTAAGTACGGTTGCGTACTTTTTGTTTAAAATATGGTGAATTTTATGAAAAAACCATCTATTATACAATGATGTATGTATGTATAAAAAATTGCGCTTGATAACAATTTCTTTTGAAAACAGTATACTTGTTTTATTTATAATAAAATAAAATTTTCATTTCTCGGTTGGTAATCAAAACTGCTTTGGCCTACTCTTAAAAAAATTCAATTTTATGTTCTGAAATAAATGTTTATAATTCTTCTAGTAACCGACGCATTGGCCAAGTGGTTCGACGCGTGCCAGGCGATCTGCAAAGTTAAGCAGCATCGACCACGGTTAGTACTTGGATGGGTGACCGCTCAAGTGCCCCGTGCGGCCGGTTCTGACTTGCTTCGTAAGACAGTCGCTTGGGCGTGCTGGCCACTTGACAATGTGAGCGGGAGGTGTGGCAAATACGGTGTAGGTACTCTTGTACAAGGGTTACCCAATACCGAATTCGCTATATACACCGACCCATTCCGGAGAAGGTTTTCCCTAAGCATTTATCCCACTGGGTTTGGCTACAGGGTTTTTCCTTCTTCCCGGGCATTACCCCGGGCGAATGCGGAATGGGATCGGATGGGTAGGGGGGTAATTGGAATGAAAAAGATAAATAAAGGTGCAGGGGATACGTAAAAACATGTAAAAAATGTATGCGTGGAAACCACCAAAGTTTTTTTTTTAATTCTTCTAGTAAAATAAAAATTTGCTCTTATTTAGACAAGGGCCATTTTTATTCGAAAAAATAACTTTCTATTATTTTTAACATTAAATGAACAATTAATAAATATTTAAAAGTAGTAGAATCATGAACTTATTGAGGTAAGGAATAGCTTTTTTTTCTTCAAGGGGCTGGGCTAGTTTTTCAAGTGTGGAAAAAAGGTGATCTTCCAGGGCTAAAAAAAACCAAACAGACAAACATTTTTAGGTTCAGAGGATATATTGAGATTATTTCTGTAGGATGAAAATTTGGTGTTTTCCCTTGAGTCATTTGAATGGTATCGATCAAATTTAAGTAGCAAATCTAAGTAAGTGCTACTAAAAACTTTTAAATACATTTGAGTATTACTTAAATCGTTTTATTTTAAAGTTTAAAAATTTTAAAGTAAAGTCTTTCTTTTGAATCTAGTTTTATAATATAAAATCATTTTTAATACGTTAGATTAGATTAGATTAGACAATGATTTATTCGTATGAATATACAAAAAGGCGTGTAATACAATATTAGATTACAAATAAATATTGCACTTAAAGTTGATATCACAGTCAAATAACTAACTCTAATAATACTGAAAAAGTAAGTCACAATAAAAAGTGATATCGCAGATAAACCGCAGATAATATAAGAATTATCAAGATTATAAAACAATACACGCAATAATACAATAAATTGAAAACAGGCATTCATTATCTATCAATCATAATATTAAAATTCAAAAGAAAAATAAAAATAAAAATGCATAAAAAATATATAAAATGAAAAAATAAAAATCGTACACAATAGCATGAAACGCAGTCAATACAATAAAATCAAATAGAAAAACATTTACACACCAACCACTCATACAATAAATACATTCACACCTTAAGTCTATATATAGGACATCACATAATAAATTAACACGATAAAGAAAGTAAATATAAATTGAGGTCGAATAAGTACCCCTCACCGCTGCCTCAAATTTGCTGAGAGATAGAAGATGTTTAATCTCAGCAGGTAGGAAGTTAAAAAAATGCGCACCTTTGACTTGGAAGAAATTCCTGCCAGTCTAAGTACGCATAAAGGGCACTGCCAAGTCCTTAATTTCTCCCCTAGTAGCCGTCCTAGGTACACATCAAGCGAAGAGACCCACTAGATACTCCGGAGTACGTTCAGTCTAAACATAACCTACGCATAGTTATTCAGCTACATACCAAGACACCGTTTTTATTAATAATAATTAAATTGAAAATGATAAGATACTACTGTGTTTTCTAATGTTCTAATAAAAAAATGGAGGACATTTATTTTTAATATAAATACTTATATTGATTAATATTTATATTTATTAGTATAAATGTTTTGATTAAAATAAAATTAATAATCGAACTGTATAAATTTATAATATTTAAATACCGCTTTTCAACTCTGTACATTGGCCACGGTTGTCCTCAAATCATTTCAGGGTTGCGAAAAAAGTAATTAAAAATTATTTGAATCACGAATCATTTTTGTATTTGTAATTAAAGTTTTATTTAATTAACAATTCCTTTTAAATTAATAATTAAAAATATTTTAATTAACAAATCAAAATCTAATCGTGAATTGAAAGGGCTTTAATTACAAAATCAAAAGGAATTCTTAATTAAATAAATTTCAATTAAGAAATCAAAATTTAATCGTGAATTGAAAGGGCTTTAATTCCAAAATCAAAAGGAATCCTTAATTAAATAAATTTCAATTAAGAAATCAAAATGTAATCGTGAATTGAAAGGGCTTTAATTCCAAAATCAAAAGGAATTCTTAATTAAATAAATTTCAATTAAGAAATCAAAATTTAATCGTGAATTGAAAGGGCTTTAATTCCAAAATCAAAAGGAATCCTTAATTAAATAAATTTCAATTAAGAAATCAAAATGTAATCGTGAATTGAAAGAGCGTCAGTTATGATTATGATTTGTGAATTCGAGGGCTTTAATTAAAAATTCCACAATTCCTTTTTAATTAAACGTACTAAGGAATTTGTATCATATATATGTATATAGAAAAACATATGTGGACGCGCACATACACACGCACCTAGGCTCATATATATGCAACATTTCATGTCGACCATCACGCACACATACGGACAAGTTGATATATATATATATATATATATATACATGGTCCGTTTCATGTCAACTTGCACCCGTTGACCCGTATATATTTTGGTTTATATATATGTATATATATATACATACATACATACATACATACATACATGGGATATTTCATGTCGGTTAGCACGTACTCATAAGTACAGGTTTTCTTTATATGTGGTACATTTCATGACAACACGCACACACCCACTCGTGTACCCTTAAATTTACATATATGGGACATTTCATGTCGATTCGCATGCATGCACACGCACGTTAATAAACATAGGATTTTTCACGTCAATTCGAAAGCACACACACACAGGTTTATATATATGCGACATTTCATGTCTATTCGCATGCATGCACACAGACTTTAATAAACATGGGATTTTTCACGTCAATTGGAACGCACGCACTTACAGGTTTAGATATATGGGACATTTCATGCCAATGCGCACGCACACACACACACACACAGGATTATATATGGGACATTTCATGGCAACTCGTACATACTCATAATGACAGGCTTTTTTATATATGTGGGACATTTTATGACAACACGCACACACCCATCCTAGTAACCTTAGGTTTATATATATATATATGGAACATTTCATGTCGATTCGCATGCATGCACACGCACGTTAATATTTATAGGATTTTTCACGTCAATTCGAACGCACACACACAGGTTTACATATATATGGGACATTTCATGTCAATTCGCATGCATGCACACAAACTTTAATAAATATTGGATTTTTCACGTCAATTGGAACGTACGCACATACAGGTATATATATATATATATATATATATATATATATATATATATATATATATATATATATGAGATATTTCATGTCGTTTACAGCTTTATATATATATATATATATATAGGACAGTACATGTCGTTGCGCATGCATGCACACACACGTTAATATACATGGGATTTTCCATGTCAATTCGAACGCACGCACACACACACAGGTTTATACATATGGTACATTTCATATCGATTTGCATGCATGCACACACGTTAATATACATAGGATTTTTCACGTCAATTATTACCCACGCCTATACAGGTTTATATATATGGGACATTTCATGACAACTCTAACACACCTATCCAAGCGCCCTTAGGTTCACATATATGGGACGTATCATGTCAACACGCACGCACCGGTTTTCATATATTTGACATATCTTGTCAACTCGAACACGCAAACACATCTAAACATGTATTTGAAATTTGTATTTATATATATGGGACCGTTTCTGTCAATTCGCATGTACGCACATACATGGGCTTATGAATATATATATATATATATATATATACATATATATGTGTGTATATCTGTGTACACATATACATGGGATATTTAATGTTAATTCACACGCGCGCATACACACAGGTTTATATACACGGACGTTTCATGTCAATTTACATGCATGACACACGTACTTGAGTTTGTATATATTTTTCTTTATATATATATATATATATATATATATATATATATATATATGGGGCTGTTCCTGTCAAGGCGCATGCACGCACACACATGGGCTTATGAATATATGTATATACATATACATGGGATATTTTATGTCAATTCACATGCACACACACACACACATATATATATATATATATATATATATATATATATATATATATATATATATATATATATATATATGAGTGCCACCAGATTTTTTTAAAACAAGTGAGCAGTTTTTAATCAGTTACACAAACAGGTTATTTTTTCTATGTTACTTAAAATAAAAAAAATTCTGATTTAGGAAAAATTGCTAATATTAATACTGATAAAAATCTTAAAGATTTTTAAGGAATGGTTTTACTTTTTGATGGATAATTTGATTATATGATTTTATTTTCAAAAAAGTTTTTCCCATAATAGTTATCTGTAATAAAAAAATTCTTTTACAATGTTAATTACTTTTTCCTGACATTCGTTTTGAAAGTTTATGCTTAGCAATTTTAAAATTTGGTTGTGACACTGATGATGCTGCTATAAATTATTTTGGATGTGTTATAATTAGTGTGCTGCCTCAATTTCCAACTGAAGGATTATAAATTAAGGATATTTTGGATTGAATTGCGGAAATAAAATAAATGATTAAAGAATTACAATCAACAAATCAATAAATTCAATTATTAATAGTTAAAAAAAAATGTTACCATGTCAGTGAGTTTTTTCAACAGGGTTATACATAAATTAAATTAATTAAAATTAATATTTTCAATCAATCATATACCTATTTTTTTTATTAAAAAGATATATTTTTACAAAATATGTAACAGTAAAAGAGTAGTTCACAGAAAAAAATTGTACTTCGTTAAAAAATTTTATAAATTATAAAAACACAAGTTTTTTAAACTTCATAAAATAATGAATAGCGTACTGTACATATTGTTCTTGTAGCAAAAATTCTACATGTAAAAAATGTAATAAGATTAAAATACAAATAACGATTAATTAAACGTATTTATAAATTATGACATAAATTTAGCAAATGAAATAAAATTTTAGGAAAATTCTATTCTAATCTCTGCTGCACTGTAACAATAGTCTCATTCTAATATGAAAAATTGAAAAAAATTATAAAACTTATTCTTTTTTATAACTTTGGCATGAAAATTGCATGAAATAAGCGACAAAATGTTTTTTATTTGAAAAATAGACTTTTCAAATTTTTGGAAATTATATCATACAAATTTTCCTGGACATTTACCGACTTCACCCCTTTTAAATTAATGTTTAGTGACAAAATATATAAAAAAAATTTTTGGAACCGTGGACTTTGATGTTACTATAGCAATCTCCCCTATTTTCCGACCTGACTTTTTCATGTAAGCACCGTTGCGCGGTACTTTCTGAATAAGCGGTTCAATTATTCGTAAAAAATTTAAGGAAGACCGCAACCAGCCTAAACCATTCTTTTTTTATCAACAGTTGGTGGATTAAAGAATAATTTTAGCTAATTAAAATGTAAAAATTTTTAATTATATTGGTCACCAATGATTAGTGCAATAAAATAAAAAAAATCATTAAAAATGGCAAAATGAGTTTTTTTTATATTTATGATGTTTTTACAGAGAAGTGGTGCAATGTACGGCAAAATTGATAAGAATATTTTCGACTTAATATTTGATGAAAAACACGAAAAATTATGTTTTTCTGCGGAGAATTAACAACCAGAAAATTTACTTTAGAGATTTTCCTAACTATTTTCCAGCTATCCACCCTCGAAATTCGTGTTCAAGGCACCAAAATACATAGGAAAAACTTTGGTGGAGCCGTGGATCTCCATCGGCTACGGAAACTCTCCTAGCTACCTATATTAGTTATAAATGTCCTCCGTATTCAGGTGAAATACCCCGGTGAACATATACATTAAGGTTTGGAAAAATTCTGATGTAAAAGAACCTTTCTAATTTTTTGCGGTTTTTGATACCAGTCCATAATACAACTTTGTGAACTCTTATGAAAAAAATTGTCATGATTTTCGTTGATACCTTCTAAACTTTTTTGATTCATTAAGTTTTACTAAGGAATAGTAACCTTAATTTTATCGTATTCACAATTAATGAACAATTAAGATCGCTTTAGAATTGAACAGCACTGTAAAGTTTTCAGGAGAATCCTTCTAGATTGTATTTTCAAAAATTCTTCAGAAATATTTTTCACGTTTTATCATCGTATGAATATATTTATTAAATTATTGGTAAATAAATGATTATAAATCTATGAAATCATTTTTTTTTTTTTTTTTTTTAACGTCGCTATATTTATGCTATGCTATTATTGCTATGCTAATCAGCGACGGAGCTCGTAAGTGTGTTTGTGAACAAAGCACATGTAACGTACAGTGGTGCTTGTATCAATCGGCCGAGAGCGGGATTCGAACTCGGAACCTCGAGATTACGAATCCAACGCTCTACCGAATGAGCCACAGACCGACTCCTATGAGATCATTTAAGAATACGGATGAATCTTTATATTTTCTGTATATTGATTGAAAGGTTAATGAAACTTCACGAACTCTGTGAAAGTAAATCGAGATGAATTATTACAATCTTGTAAAGAGTTTAATAGCTATTAAAGATCCTTAAGAGGAGGTCGAGTATATATGTCCTATTGTAATCAAAAAATTGATTTTTTTACAAAAACTAATAATTTTAGCAAAAAATAAAGAGAAAGCCCCATCTTGTATCATAAAAAGCAATATTTTCTTTAATTAGGAAAAAATTTTGTTATCGATTCCTTTTGAAAAAAACATTGAAAAACATAAAATATCGAGGTTTGGATGGACAATTCAGTTTTTCAAAGTTTTCTTTGAAACGAAGCGATAAAAATAATTTTTTCTCATAAGAGAAAATATTGCTTTTAGTATACGAGATGGGGCTTTCTTCTTATTTTTGCTACAATCATAAGGTTTTGCAGAAAATTGAATTTTTTTATTATAAAAGGATAGAGATGTACGACCTGTTATTAATAAAATACCGTGAAAATTATTTATGATTCTCAGTAACGATCTTGAAGTTATAAAAAAATATACATATTATCAAATTTTTTTAACTCTTAAAATAGTTAAGCATACCATGGAATTGTTTGATAGTGGAAATAAAGCCATTTTACACGACTAAGCTATAAATTTTTTTTGTGAATAAATACAATAAATCGCACTAATTTATTAATACTAGGCAATTTTTCAGTTTATTAATAAGTTAATTTAATTAATACTATGATATGCCCTTCAAAAATCACTATTCAATATATTAGAAATTCATAAAGAATCTGAAGAAGTCATAATCATATTTTTTGATATATGGGGATATCCACAAAACTTTTAATTGTCTAGTAACAGGTCATATTACAGCTGTTACTCGGCTACCGCATGATGCACATTGTTTAAACTAGGTTCAAATATTTTGTGCTATCCTGTAACTCTATTTCTGATGTATTTTGTAAATGTTTAACAAACGGCGCAGTAGATATTTCTATGAAACATTCATTTTTTAACATAAAAAATTACCGTAATTTATCTTATGTGTAAATTTACTTTTTATAGAATTATCTGCTGCGCCGTTTGTGGCACATTTACAAAATACATCAGAAAGAGAGTTACAGGATAGCACAAAAGATTATAACCTAGTTTAAATAATGACCTGTTACTAGAGAATTTAAAGTTGGATGGATATCCCCATATAATACCATAGTGGTACACATGAAATTGGAAAGGTTCTAAAAATATATAAATTACAATAACTTTTCTGATGAGGATATATTATTCAGATTAATATTATTTTTAAAATTAGATAACATTATTTTTATTTTTAAGAGCATGACGAAGCTTCCAGTCTTCTAATAATATTTCCAATCCCAAGTTATGAATAAACAATGCGTTTAATAACATTTTTTTGCGACAAAGAAAAAATTTGTAAGATTCAACTCGAGTGCGGACAACTCAAGAAACCCACGAAAATACTACATAAAAGTAATAATACAAACTTTCAATGTAACGTATTTTAAGATTAGGTTTGTCGAGCTTGATATAATTTCCAATCCAAGTTCATAAAAATTTACAAGTTTAAATGATTCATAGCTTTAGTGCGGACAAGTCATTATATTTGTTTTTCTTATCCGTGCTGAGTAAGCGGCCTATAGCGCATGCGTTTTCGGGGTAGTAAGTAGCTAATAGCGCGCGCTGCGTGTGTTGTTTTTTGAGGGCGTGTGTTTCACAGCTATGTATAATATTATTTTGTATTAAATCACGTAAATATGTCACATTCTGTAAAATAATGTCACGCAAAAGCGTTAATTAATGTAAAATCGCAAAGGTTTATACAAGCGCAGCGCCCTCATACTGTATCTCATCGACCATATGATGAATTTTATACTCTATCTCGCTTTAACCTCTGACAAAGTAAATCGTATCATCTATTCTTGTATTATTTTTACATTAACGAAATCGTAATTATTCCGTATAAACGTGAAATTGGTGAACTAAAAGTATGTAATTTAATTACAAATAATAGTACCAAAAAGTATTGAAATATACTATTGCGAGTCAGTCGTACGGCAGATATGAGAGAGAGAGAGAGTCTCGGGCAATGGCGCTATTCGCTACGCTCGTGCGCCAACTTGCCCTCGTGCGCAATAGTCAACTAAACCTTACTCGTTACACAATATACTATTAATTTACGAATTTAAAATGATATTAATGAAATAAAAAAAGCAAAACTTGATTGCTGTAGCTCCAACATCAGATAAATATTACGGAAAGAAACATAATGAATCACCCAAATTCACAATTTTATAAATTACAACTGAATCACTGGAAAAATAGTTGCATACAATAGACTTTTCCAAATTTTATGAGTAACGGCTTATAATTGAAATTTCAATGTCGGAACGATCCGGAAAACTTGTAACATTTATCAATTTTCATTTCATAATAGTTCTTAAACATTCTTTAAAGACCGGAAAAATATTTGTTCCGATTCTTTTAGAAATTTTCGGGTCATTTTAACGAGGATATAACTGATGATGATGTAACAAAATTCAACTGCAATAATCACAAATTTTCCAATCGAAAACGTTTCCATAAATAATTTCCATAACTTTATAATTTCCGCGAAAATAATCATAATCTTCATAATTCTGCAAAAATGACGATTTATATTGACTTTTTCATAAATTTAAGTAACTTATAGAAATTTTCTCAAATTCAATTTACTTGTTTTTGTCATAAAAAACGAAATATAATTAGTCTCAAAGCAGACTTAACGTAGGTAAATATTATTTTTTTATATACGCTTTTCTTATATTCGCCTTCATGTCCGTTTGCATGTTTGTCTGTCTGTAATCAAATCTTGCGCGCTCGATTTCAGGCACTTTTCGACAGATATAAATTCTGACAATTGGCATAGACTTTGGTCTTGGATGACAATACAATAATCAGTTGTCATTTTGGTACCTGGACATCCAGGTCGATGATAATGGGTGTGAAAAGTCATCTCCGAGGAAGTATAAATGAGGAGGCTTTCTTTGGGTCAAGGCGAGTTTCTCGGGGGTTTTCAGGGTTGCTAAAACCGAATTTGAGATCAAACAATTGCCACAAAGTGATGCACGTTGTCCAGAATACGCATGGACGTCGTCTCCGAGGAAGTACAAGTGGGGAGGCTTTCTCTGGGTCAAAGTGGGTTCCCCGGGGGATTTCGGGGCTGCTAAAACCTAATTCAAGGTTTGAAAGTGAATCTATAATGCATAATAATGATTTAGGATGAAGAGGTCGAACTGGAGTACCAAGTCGCCGATAACGGATGTACCTAAGTGTAATCTTCGAAAAGTCTGGTTGCAATGTAACTCTAAATGATAATAAAAACAATTTTAACTTAAAAATAGAAAATACAAAATTTTAAAAACATGCTTTAAAAATAAAATACAATAATTGAATAAATAGACTAAAAAGTATAAAATAAATAAATTAACTTTTTTTAAATTTTTTAAATAATAGCGCTTATTACCTGTATATCGGAATGATGTTTGATGAAAAAATGTTAAAATTATTCACTAATTACAATAGTAATATGCTTTCTCGAAGTTAAATTTCGCTGGCATTATTCGAACGAAAAATTCATAAATTAGTAGGGATACTACCGCAAATTTATATGCGAGATGATTTGTATGAATGATCTTTATATATGGGTATCGACTACGAGTAAATCAACATATTTCATGGAACTTGCATGAATCTTAAACAATTGTTCTTTTAAAATCTTTTTATTTCCGAGTATTCTTCGACCTAATCAAACAACCTTAGAATCGAAATCTAAAAGAATCTCCAAGTTTCATTTGACGTAGTCCCTGCAAATATCTGTAAACTTCATAATCGGTATGGAAAATTTCAAAATTCATTCATATAGACGATTTCCAGGTAGCCAGGATCACCTGGATATTGTGAGATGTCATCTCGGGAAACGTACATGTTATTAATAAATAATGGCTAAATTTCAAAAGATATTCTTGTAGACAATGTTTATCTTACTCGGAACATCCATGTTTGGCTAGATAACATTTGAAACAACTTCAAAGTAGTTATTAAACTATAAGTTGAATTTCAAAAGTTTTAGCTGTAGATGATGTTTAAGTTGTCATTAACACCTAGGTATCCAAAGACGGCGATCGTGGGTACCACAGCATAATAAATAACTATTTTTTAAATATTGTCTACATCGATAAGGTAAAGTATCTATATATATATATATATATATATATAAAGTTAAATATGTGTTTGTATGTGTGAGCGTGTGCGTGTGCGTATGAGTTGAAATTAAATGTTCCATATAAACTTGAATAAACCTGTGTGTGTACGTGCGATTCTACATGAAATGTCCCTTATGTATATATAGATATATATATATATATGTTTATATCATGCTTGTAAGTCGACATGAAAAGTCCCACGTACATGAACGCGTGTGTGCATGCATGCGAATTGACATGAAACGTCTCATATATATAAACCTAAGGGTACTTAGATAGGTGTGTACAAGTTGTCATGAAATGTCCCATATATATATAGAAAAACCTGTGCTTGCGAGTACGTGCAAGTTGACATGAAATGTCCCATATATATATAGAACCAAAAAAATTGCGGGTAAACGTGAGCAATTTGATATGAAATGGACCATATATACATATGCAAAAACCTGTCAGTAAGGTCGTACATGAGTTGACATAAAGAGTCGCATGTATATAAAAGCGTGTATGCATGAATGCAAATTGACATGAAACGTCGCATATATGTAAACCTGAAGGAACTCGGATAGGTGTGTGAGAGTTGTCATGAAATGTTCCATATATATAGAAAAGCCTGTGATTATGAGTACATACGAGTTGACATGAAATGTCCCATATATATATATATATATATATATATATATATATATATATATATAATAACCTGTGTATGTGCATGCGCATTGGCATGAAATGTCCCATATATATAAACCTGTATGTGCGTGCGTTGAAATTTACAGAAAAAATCCCATGTATATTAACGTGTGTGTGCATGAATGAAAATTGACACGAAACGTCTCATGTATGAAAACCTGAGAACTCGGATAGGTGTGTGAGAGTTGTCATGAAATGTTTCATATATATAGATAAGCCTGTGATTATGAGTATGTACAAGTTGACATGAAATGTCCCATATATATATATATATATATATATATATATATATATATAATGCTGTGTGTGTATGTGTGCGTGCGCATTGGCATGAAATGTCCCATATATATAAACCTGTATGTGTGTGCGTTGAAATTTACATAAAAAATCCCATGTATATTAACGTGTGTGTGCATGAATGAAAATTGACATGAAACGTCCCATATATGCGAACCTGAAGGAACTCGGATAGGTATGTGAGAGTTGTCATGAAATGTTCCATATATATAGAGAAGCCTGTGATCATGAGTACGTACGAGTTGACCCGAAATGTCCCATGTATATATATATATATATACATATATAATCCTGTGTGTGTGCATGCGCATTAGCATGAAATGTCCCATATATATAAACCAGTCTGTGGGTGCGTTCTAATTAACGTGGAATGTCCCACGTATGTATGTATGTATGTATATATATATATATATATATATATATATATATATATATATATATATATATATATATATATATATCAACTTGTCTGTATGTGTGCGTTTGGGTCGACACGAAATGTTGCATATATATGAGCCCAGGTGCGTATGTATGTGCGCGTCCACATATGTTTTTCTATATACATATATATGATAAAAATTCCTTTAAAACGTTTAATTAAAAAGGAATTATGGAATTTTTAATTAAAGCCCTCGAATTCACAAATCATAATCATAACTGACGCTCTTTCAATTCACGATTACATTTTGATTTCTTAATTGAAATTTATTTAATTAAGGATTCCTTTTGATTTTGGAATTAAAGCCCTTTCAATTCACGATTAAATTTTGATTTCTTAATTGAAATTTATTCAATTAAGAATTCCTTTTGATTTTGGAATTAAAGCCCTTTCGATTCACGATTACATTTTGATTTCTTAATTGAAATTTATTTAATTAAGGATTCCTTTTGATTTTGGAATTAAAGCCCTTTCAATTCACGATTAAATTTTGATTTCTTAATTGAAATTTATTTAATTAAGAATTCCTTTTGATTTTGTAATTAAAGCCCTTTCAATTCACGATTACATTTTGATTTCTTAATTGAAATTTATTTAATTAAGAATTCCTTTTGATTTTTTAATTAAAGCCTTTTCAATTCACGATTAGATTTTGATTTGTTAATTAAAATATTTTTAATTATTAATTTAAAAGGAATTGTTAATTAAATAAAACTCTAATTACGAATTCAAAAAGGATTTGTGAATTAAAATTTATTTAAAGCCCAAAATGATTTAAATATTTGCAACCCTGAATCATTTTGACCATGAAGTTTTTGCACCTCAAATTTTCCTTCTGGATATGATTCTAGGCACATTTAGGATCAAATTCCAACGAAAACCAAAATCGAAGAATGAGCACTTTTTTATTTATTCAATATTTATTTTTTTTATATTTGTTTTTTACAGAAATAACGTTAAAATTAAGATTTTTTTGTAAAAAATTATAGTGATAAAGACTATGACAAATGATACGTTTTTAATTATTTAAAGGCGGCTATCGAAGTGATTGTGATTGGAAAATTCTATGTATTAATATTCTATAAGAACACTGCACGTATTTTTGGTATTTCTGTAACACCAAAAGTACAATTTTAATGTAAAAGATTGTATTGAAGAAAATCAAGGCCTAGATTTTTACAGCGAACAGACTATGGAAGCGGTCCATTATAATTTTCCTGCAACATGGGCTAATTCAAAGTATCATAAAATGATTCTAATTATGCAGATTTATATACATAATTTTTACTAAAATAACATACAGTGAATTATATTCACAGGCTGCTCATTATAATTTATCTGCGTAATGATAATCATTTTACGATACTTCGTATTAGCCCATGCTACAGAAAAATAAAAATGGACTGGTTTCGTAACCTAATACAATCTTTTATATAAAAAATGTAGACATTATAGGAGGGTTTTTTCAGATTTCGACCGTGTAAGTTTTGGTTTAGGATATCGACGTTATGTGAATATTACAACGATTGGTATCTTAAACCACAACTTACACGATCAAAATCCGAAAAAACCCTCTAACGATGTCTAACATTCACCGTGAAAGCTTTGAATCCAAACATGGAAAATGTACTTTTGGTGTTTCAGAAACATCAAAAGTACATGCAGTGTTCTTATGGAATATCAATACACAGTATTTTCTAATTACAATCACTTCAAATGACGTCTTATAATAATTTAAAAACGTATAATTTCTCATAGTCTTTATAGTTTTAATGTTTTACAAAAAAATCTTAATTTAAAAACGTATAATTTCTCATAGTCTTTATAGTTATAATGTTTTACAAAAAAATCTTAATTTTAACGTTATTCTTACATTGTTACATAACTTTAGATTTTCTTAAATATATTTACAATAATATTTGCTTAAAATCTGTAAATGATTCATAATTATATTCGAAATTGGCATTCTAGAAATTAAGCTTGTGAATTATCAAAATAAAATTTTTTTTTGTAAAAAAAAAAAAAATATAAAAAAATAAAATTTAAATGAATAAAAAAAAGCTAATTTTTAGATTTTGGTTTTTGTTAGAATTTGATCCTAAATGTGCCTAGAATTATATCCAGAAGGAAAATCTGAGATGCAAAAACTTCATGGTCAAATTTACTCGAGGACCGCTGTGCAGCGCCTCTCTCTGACGAAGAAATTGTTCTCATTTATCATTTTATTTAATGGCACCACTCGCCACTTGAGGACTTAATCTGAGAAATGAGCGTAGAACATCTTTTGATTTAGAATACGAAAAGTTTAGAATTAAAACATAATTCAATTTACATATTTTATTTGAAAAAAATTTTGTTTCATGCATAAGAGATAATTTGAATTTTTATTTTCATGTATTAATATTTTAACTGAAAAAATTTTGTTTAAAAATCTTTTACTGTTATTAAAAATGAAATCAAAGCTTTAAACAGCTTACCAATCCCTGAAAATTTTAAATATTATGAATTCTTTCCAACGTTTAATGAAATCCGAAAAGAGAAGATTAGAAAACTCCTCAATTCCATGCAAAATGTTATTGAAAAAGTTGGAGTTGCTGGTAATATTTGACGAAGGGATATAGAAGCAAAATTTGATTTGATTCTGTAATCAAATGACATTTTCTTAGACAGAGCAGTAAGTTTAAAATTTTTTATTTTTTATATTTATAAAATATCAACATTTGTGACGTGGTTCGTCCCAATAAAATTTTTTTTTTGTAACAATTAAAAATTTTACAAACCATGCGAGCATACTCAGACACACCATCGGTGCACTCACCGACCCGGGCGCATCTTTAAAAAAAAAAATTTTTAATGAATTATTAACAGAAAGATTTTTTTTGTTTGTTTAAATTTACCGGCACACGAGGAGAACGACGCGCAACAGCCATTACGCACACATTCGCAGACCGTGTGTGTGAGCTCCAGTACTGCTAACGTCGACCGTAGGTAAAGTGAAGATGTAGAAAGAGAGGGAGACCCAAGAGACAAGAAGAAGAAAAGAGATAGGAAGATCAGCATGCTAGAAGAAGAAATTAGAAATGATAGCGCGCTGTCTTCTCGCGCACAGCACAAAGAGAGAGACAAGAGATAACAGAAAGAGATGGGGAGAGAGCAGAGAGGGATATTACCACTTCCTTCTCTTTGCTTAAAGAGGCACGCGGTAGACACGCATATCTATATATATAGTATATCTATACATATAAGGCCTCTACATGTACGTACTCTCTCTCTCAAAACTTATATATACGAGAGAAATAAAAGAGGAAGCGAAGAAAGAACATACAAAAAGACTTGAATCTCTCTTATTAAAGGTGGCGCGCAGGTCGAAGACTTGCGTTCGAAGACCGGAAACGAGAGCAGCCAATGAAAAATTAATAAATTAGAAAGTAATTATTAATTGGCTAAGAAGAACATAAAAGAAGACAGAAGATAGTAAAGAAGAAGGAAGAGGACTTGAGACGAAGGGAGCGGCCATCGTGCAATTCATTCGATGACTGTCCTCGTGCCTGATCGGAACTAAATTCACTTAACTCATTCCTTTGAAAAAGTACAACTTAGAGATTTTCGTGCGCTTTGTAGCTGTGTAGAAATTGGAGTTATTGGATAGACTATGGAGCAGAGTAAAGCAGAAAGGATTTCCAGAGGGAGATTTTCGCTGACCTGATCCTCCAATCAACTCATTTCCGCAGCCAACGTCGACCAGGAGTTGCTTTTGTGCAGAGAGAGAGAGAGAGAGAGAGATAATACGATCCTGAGGCCCATCACCGCCATCGTCGACCAATTTCTTTGCTCGTCAACGATTTCTACAACGGTGAGTGGACTGTAGTCCGAATCGACTAATATTTTTTTTGTAAACTAGCGGCTCTCGCCGACTAGGTGTAAATTCAGTGCGGGCGTAAGATTTTAAATTCAAAGTGATTGTGACAACGTAGTTAGTGCGAATTAAAAATTTCTTTGTAGCGAAACGAAATTAAAGGTGCGAGAATTTGATTATAAAAATAAATTTTGTAGTTGAGAGAGTAAAATTAAAGTTCGACCACGTGTTCAGCGATTTCGTTGACCGGGTAAATTCGTTGTATTTTGATTATATTAAATAAGAATTAAAATTAAATTACACTTGATTGACCGGAATAATAATAATAAAATTTGAGATCGGTGGACATCGTGGTGAGTGTGTATGACGTAATATAGTTCATGACGCGGGCCTTAGCAGCCATTTTGTAAAGGAAAATCTTTGAATATTCTGCGTTGACTATTAAATTAAATTATTTGAAAAATAGATTCGTAAATCAGAAGCGATAGTAATTAAATATTAAAATTTCTTTCTTTAAGTATATTAAATTTCGAGAGTGCGGGAGTGAAAATCCGACCACGTGTCTAACGATTTCGTTGACCGGGTAATTTACTTAAATTAAAAATTTAAATTAGTATTTTTCACGGAAGTTCAACGAAATATTAGTTTTTTTTTCCTTAAATTGGACCGGTGATTAGACAAATTGGTAGACACGTGGGATTAGTGTGTGAGAGAGAGAGAGAGTGAGAGATAAGTGCGCGGGCTCTTGGTAGCCATATTGTGGAACGAAGGAAGAGCGAGGTCGCTTAAGTCGACCAGACCGTAAATTAAATTTTTTTTTGATACGATTAGAACATTAGTATTATTTCAATAAAACGAATTAAATTAAATTGATAAATTTCTATTGACCGGGATGTATGGGTGATGAGTGTGCGCGAGTAATAGAGTTAATAAATTTAATAGAAAAGAAATTAAAGTTCAGAGACCGAGCGTTAATAAGTTCAAATTTAATTTTTTTTTGTGATACATTTTTATGAATAAATTAATTCAAGTGTTATAAATTGAACAAGTAATATTAAAATTTTTTTTTGTGTGTAATACCTCTCCCAACTTCAACTAATAAAATTTGACACCAGAGGTCGCCCACCTCCCAGCCAAGACAGCCCGAGATTCATGCTGCCGACGAGTAAGCCGGTGGCCTGTCTGGCGCTCTTAATAAATTAAAGATTCTTTCTTTTCGACAGGCCGAACTTTGCATGCGGGGACGGGCAAGGTTATATTAACTTATTCGATAAATTAATTACTGAAATTTAAATATAACTAAATTCTCACATCGCACATTTTAATGATAAATATCTTTATTAAGAGGAGGTCGAGTATATCTGTCCTTTTCTAATCAAAGAATTAATTTTATTACAAAAACTAATAATTTTAGCAAAAAATTAAGAGAAAGCCGCATTTTGTATAAAAAAAAGCAATATCTTCATTGATGAGAAAAAATTAATTTCATCGCTTCGTTTCCAAGAAAACCTTGAAAAACTTAAAACACAGAGGTTAGGGTAAACAATTTGGTTTTTCAAGGTTTTCTTGAAATCGAAGCAATAAATGAATTTTTTCTTGTTAAAGAAAATTTTGCTTTTCTTTATACGAGATGCGGCTTTCTCTTTATTTTTTGCTAAAGTTATTATTTTTAGCTAAAAATTAATTATTTGATTAGAAAAGGACAGAGATACGTGACCTCCTCTTAAGGGAACATACATGGATATTAAATCTTGAGTCTCTAGAAATAATAACGTTGAATTGCTTGTTTTGCAAGCTCGAGTACCAAGCAATCTTAATGGATGTTTGAATAATACATCTTATATCAATGAACAAGCTTCAGATAGTACTATAGTCCTGCTCAAGCTGTAAGACTATTAGCAGCTGAAAATATTCAAAGGCCTTAATTATCATTTAAAGATGAAATAGATAATAGTTCAAAACCTTGGTAACTTAAAATTAAAGAAAAGCCGAATTCACTCAAACCATTGGTAATATTCATAAACTGTGGAAAATACGAAGAAGAAATATTCTCTCATTCCTACGAGTTTGAACTTAACAAATTTAAACCAGCAGAAAATCAATTAACAAAACAGACATTAATTAAATTCTTTCTAAACCTATTTTTTTAAAACTAATAGTTATGTGAATGGAAAACAAATTTTTGGTCTAATTTTAAAACCTGATGACAAATGTCCTGTAAAGGCTAATTTAAAAACTAAAGGAAAAGCTTATACTAGCAATGAAGAATTATGTAAAAATGATTCTTATGTTATAATTAAAAATCCTGAACTTTTAGTTGGTTCAATGGACAATCAACTTCAGGTTCAGAAGCATAACAAAATATATTTTATGTATTTCTTCGTGATTGGAGAGAGGATACAGCTGCACTTATAAAGTGACATCTAGCAAGAATAACTAGTTATTTTCTTATGAACCATGATTTTTCAATTAGCATTGGTGATGCAGTACCTGGACACAGTTTATTAAAAACAAAACAAGAATTACCTAATAATGGCCCTGTAACGTGTACTAACAAGGAGAGCACCACACCTCCACAAAACGGATTCAGCTGAAAATGCAGGTTATGATTTTTTGATGAAAAAAAATGAACCCCTGTTTTTTCTTTTCGTCGAATAATCTATGCTCCCTATGCAAGGATATAGACATTTTTTTTAAATATGGTGAATAAGAGCCTTTATAAGAACTTAAATAACCAAAGAACTAAGACTCTTACGAAAAAACGCAAAGAAGATGAAATGAAGCACGAATTAAGTGGTAATTTAAGCTTTGTTGCATTAAAAAATCTTTAGTGGTTCAAAAGTTACAGGCGATTAAAATATGTTAATGAAATAACGTGAAGAATTGATCATATTTTATATGCTGAAAATATTAAGTAAATAATAAGTATAGTCCCTCAGTTATGGCATTATCAGGATCCAAGGGAAGTTTTATTAATATTTCTCAAATAATTGCTTGTGTAGGACGACAAGCTATAAGTAGTCATCGCGTGTCTAATGAATTTGTAGACACAGTTTTACCAAACTTTGAAAAATATTATAAAATTCCAGTTTCAAAAGGTTTTGTTGAAAATTTTTAATTTTTATTCTTTTTGACTTCAACAGAATTTTTTTTTCACACTATAGGTGGAAGAGAAGGTCTCATAAATGCAACTGTTAAAATTGCTGAAACTGGATACATGTAAAGAAGATCGGTAAGAGTTTAGAAGATCTTTGTTTATATTATGATATGACAGTTCAAAATTCTGTTGGTGATATTATATTCTAGCAGTCTACAAGCACGCACCTCTAGAGGTTTACTCTCACGCTTCTTTTTGGAGTTTGTTTTATAGTCTGTTAGTGAAGATCTGTAGGATAGTTTTTTTGTGCTTTTGAAAAGTGACAAGTTTCTGCAAGGGAAAATAAACGGGCGTTTTCCTCGCAGATGTCATTTACTGGTGCCTGCGGTCGATCGTCTTGGCTGCTGCCAACGAGCTTCAGCGATCAGGTTTTTTTATTTGCGCTACGTTGGCCAATTTATAAGGATATTTAATGTACGATATATATATATATATATATATATATATATATAGAATACGCGTAGCTGTAAGTACTTTGTATATCTAATTAACTAAAAGTTTTTTGCCTCGCAGAAACTTTATTGTTAAAAGTGCGCGTATTTGTTCTTGCATCATAAAGCATTTTAGTTCGCGTCGCGTCCTCCTTCATCGCTATCTTTTTTTAGTGCGGAGATTTTTGCATTTGACTAAATTCATTTTTTTTGCGTTAATTTCAATTGATTTAATATCGTCATTTATTGAATTATGCTCAACTATTTTTTTGTTTTATAAATTTTTTAAAATTAAAATTAAAACGTGGTATCAATTAATTTACAT
Organism: Anastatus disparis; assembly: GCA_017163975.1. Taxonomy (NCBI): domain Eukaryota; kingdom Metazoa; phylum Arthropoda; class Insecta; order Hymenoptera; family Eupelmidae; genus Anastatus; species Anastatus disparis. Next base: position 452,196 of record JAFFSR010000036.1, on the reverse strand, counting down.
TACTTGATTATAATATATAGCATTAAATCTATTTTCCCTCGCTCACCCCGACGCCTACGCTGTCCTTGTGAGCAGTTTTAAATTAATTACCTGCAAAACATATATAGTTTAATGTAACGTATTTTCGAACCTGCATCACGAAGGAAAACTGCGCTACCGGCAACGCGTCTCTCGATCAAATGAGAGAGAGAGAGAGAGAGAGTCGCAATGAGTACTGCATGCGACAAGTATATCAAATAAGGTCTTGTTGCTCATCAATGATTTTACTAGCTAGCACAATCGGAGTTCACTGGGTAGTATTTAATAAAATTCTTATAGTTTTCAGCCACTCCGCAAATAATTAGAATCAATATTCAACTGAAGTTAATTTTTTTTGTAACGGAAGTAAAATAACCGTTCTTCCTCTAGGGGTTGTAGGAAATTGTAGGGTGCCTCGAAAGAGGACGGTGAGAAAGCTTAGCCTTGGAGGCTTGGGAGCCTATGATCTTTTCGTGCGGAGGATGTTGGGTCGGTGCCTCTCTGCTTGCGTCTCATCCTGCAAGGCTGGCTCTGAAGACGTGGGGTGGGGGGCGCTCGTGCTACTGGCGTTGACGGCTTCTGGGGGTCCTGGCGGTTGAGAGCCGCGGGGCGCTTGGGGTACGGGCATCGGGGGCGCGGGTAATCCGGCTTGGCATCGTCGGCCCGAGGGTTTGCCTAGCTGAAACTAGGATGGCTCAACAGCCCGAGGTGACCTAGAAACAACCCCCCAACCCTTTCTGGTGATGGAGCGATGTCGGGTGTTAATGAAATACATCTCTTCCTGACTGAAGATGTAATGCGAACCGAACCGATGTTGTTCGTGGCCCAGGAGTTCTAGTGGATCTCGAACAGTGCCTCGTAGATACCTGGCTCTTACTACGAGTATTAATGTCTTACCCTGTATGCGGGGCTCTATGAAGGTGGACCAACTTTTCCCTAGCTACTCGTGGGACTCAAATGGAAGTTACAGAAAATAAACTAAATCTCACGCAACCTGGTAGTGCGGAAGAAAGGAGAACCGCTCAACTTGAGCCGGTGACCCAACTAGAAGCGCATCCAGTGTCTGCTAACTTGCCGGTGAACCTGGAAGGGGGAACCAAAACTAATAAAACAAAGAGTCCATCAGGTGCTCCCATCCTAAAAGTAGAGGGAATGAAGCTCCTCCAGCGTCTAAGTAGGACCACGATCCGACTACCCTCGAAGGTAGAACCGGGAGTGACGCTGAAGAGGCTGGGGAGGCTCAATTCGTCACTCAAGATGGATGGCTGAAGGCTGTACGCGGTCTCGGAACTCCGGAAGCCTATCAAACTGCAACAATAATAGGGTCCAGCAGAACAGAAGGACTCGTCTCTTGAAAGTCTGAGTTTATCAGACAACAAAGCTTACTACGGTATGGGCAGAGTTAAATTTAGATACTCTGCCAAGACCGTGGAAGCATCAAGTAATCAATAGGGGAACGTCCCAATGGAGGGATCCTTAGAATTACTCAGATTAACTTGCACCACTTCAAAGACTCCTTGGCTCTTCTTGCGAGGAGTCAGTCTGCGGCACACACATATGTACCATTGATACAAGAACCATGGACGATCAAAGGCTCAATGAAAGGACTTGGAAGAGGTGGCAAAATTGTCAGAGATCCAACAACAGCCAAACTTAGAGCGTGTATCTGGATCAAAGGTCTAGAAAAAACGCCACTTATGGCAGTCATTACTCGAGATATAGTGGCTACAAAAGTGAAACTCTCCATGGGAAGTGTTTCAAAGGAGGTAGTGCTAGTTTCAGTCTATTTCCCTTATGAGGAAGAAATTCCTACAAAAGAGGTAATTAGGTTGGTGGACTATTGTGGCGGGAGGGGGCTCCTTCTAGTTTTGGGATGTGATGCCAATGCACACTATACGGTGTGGGGCAGCACGGATGCTAGGGGATTGACTCTAATCAAGTACTTAGCCACCACTGAACTAATTATTCTCCATAGGGGTTCGGAACCTACCTTCTTTAATATAAAAAGAAGAGAGGTGATCGACTTAACACTGGGTACACAAAACTTCACTCATGCCGTGCAGGATTGGAAAGTGTCGAAGAAATCGACGCTCTCTGACCATGCACAGATCACGTTTAATATTTGTTTTCTGTTTTAGGAGGTCAAATAGATTAGGAACCCAAGGAACACGGACTGGGGTACATAAAAAAAAGAACTCTCAATAGCGATGAGAGAATCCCCTAAAAATATTGGAAATAGTGGAGAGACAGAATAGGCAGCGGAAATACTCCAACAGTCTATCATCTTGGCATTTTCCAAGAGCATTCCTCTCAAGAAAACAAGGACAAAGTATTAGTCTCCATGGTGGAATCACAAACTGGAAACTCTTAAGGAGGCAGTCAAAAGACTGTTCAAAAAGGCCAAGAAATCGAAAGCAGAGTTACCTTGGCAGAAATGACTTTGACTTATTTATTTAGCCTTGGGGTAAAACCCTATCTGTCATTAAAGAATCGATTACAACGTCGTATTACAATTAATAATAATAATAACAAGTAAGAGATCAAGTTTAAGAACATAATATACATTTTTCTACTGATAATCAAATAAAAATAACAACAATGATTCAGATAATGAATATATAGAAAATCAATTAGAATTTTATATATAAAATAAGTAACTATATGCAACATAACATTAATTATTGCAATAAAGTATAGAAATATGAAAACAAAGTAATAAAGTTTTAAAAGTAAAATTACAAAGTAAAGCCTAACGCAGATTCAAATAAGTAACATTTCTAATAGTATATTATAGAAATAAATAATTAGCAAATTGTAATATTAACTTAATATGCAATAATAGTTAACAATTAATTGATTAAGTGAGTATAATCGCTGCTATATAATTCTATGCTCAATTTAAATTTAAGTTTTATGCAATAATATATCAATAAAATTCAGTAATGAAAATTAAATTTCATCTAATTATAACTACAATGAAACTCAGCCTGTACCAGTCTCGAGCTGCCACAACTCGTATTCACTCAATAAAAGCCTATCATACAAGGGATGCTTAAAAAAAAGTAACCTCAGGGAAAAAGACTTTAAAGAGGATAACTCTTTATTGAAACACTCTGCTCCCGAGAAGGCGAAAGAGTGTTGAAAAGCAGCAGTACATACATTTGGACAGATGAACAACCTGGGTGGTAGTCTTGATGATGAACGCACTGATGCATCAACATGTTGCCTTATAAACCTTGAGACTAAGTATGACGGAGTATTATGTGAAATAACATTAAAAGCAAGAGACATCTTAAGATATAAACGACTGTTCAGAACAGACAACCATCGGCAATCAAGTCTATAAGGCGTAACTACGCTACGCCAACCAATATGTCCACGAACAAATCTGATACAGGCATTGAAGGCTCTATGCAGACGTAAATTTTGCATTATCATAAGCAACTGAAGCATAATCGAGAAGTGGAAAAATAAGTGACTTTACTAATTGTTTCCTCGTATTCGAGGCCAGTGCATATTCATAGAACTTAAGAATCTTAAGGTGCCATGAATCTTTCATAAAGTGAAATCCACAAACCAAGATTTTTAACAAAAGAGGAGTAAGGAACAATGGTATTTCTTACATATATAGATGGAATAGATGTATTGTCATTCAAGCAAGAAATAAATTTTACACTGCCGATGAAAATGGCCTGAGTTTTACCTGCATTCAGAAGAATCCCATTGTTCTCTGCTCACCTAATAACAGATGCAACATCATGGTTGATAAAATTAATCTTATCTTCCAGATTTACAGGCAAAAAAGATTTATAAACCTGGAGATCATCAGCAAAAAGAATAAGCTTTGTCGATCATAAGGCAAGCGGAGCATCATTTATGAAAACCAAAAACAAGAGTGGACCAAGCACACTACCTTGTAGAAACCCAGTAGTTACCTGAGACCAAACAGATTATTGATTACTTTCATCTATAACAGAATAGGCCCGACCTCTTAGGTACGATGCAAACCATCTGATGACAACATCAGAGCAATTCATTGACCGAAGTTTACTGAGCAGTCTACAGTGTAAAACTCTATCAAAGGCCTTAGAGAAGTCAAACAGAAGCAATAAGGTGATCATTCTATGATCAATGGCAGACCTACAGTCATCAAGTAGATGTAAAAGAGCGGTCTGGTTTATATGACCTTTTCTAAAGCCAGCCTGGTAACAATTTAGTAAAGAGTTAGACTCAAAATGAGCCGATAACTGTGTGTGCACATTCTCTCTAGAACCTTAGAGACTTCACATAACTTAGCTATAGGACGAGTTTGAGAAGGGTCATCCATTTTGGTTTGTTTTGCCAGTGGTAAAAGAAATGCCTTTTTCCAGGTCTCAGAAAAATGGCCAAGAGTTACAGAGTCATTCACGATAGAAGCCGAACTTATAGACACAAAACCACCAATCATCTTGAGCATATCAGCTGATATGTGATCAGGACCTTAGAGCTGGATAAACGAAGAAGATTTACAAGGTTAGAGGGGTCAACTGGAGAAAAGTTAAACACCAGACGATCCATTCTAAGTGGTATGGCAAGAACCCGATCAACATCCGCATTGGTTAAAGCTGGACTCTGAGAAGAAACAGAAGTATAATGCTTTAGGAGCACTGATGAAAAGGAGTACTTGAGAGGTGAAGGCAAAGCACTACTAGCCAGGCCAAGCTTACGCAATTCAGACCGTTAGCTCTTGACTGTAAAAACCAAGAAAACTTTAGCAGCTATATAGTCGTTCTTTAGTTTACTAAGAGAATTAGAAACCTCATTCTCAAGTAACTTGAAACAAGCATAAGCGTAATCTGACCCAGTTCTCATAGCCAGTCTATAACACTTATCACGATTTTTCATAAGTAACCTGATATCATGATTGACCCAAGGCTTACGCTTACTGGTAATCTTTATTGACTTTTCAGGCGCAAACTTGTCAAAAGCCTTAACTATACCAGAAGAGAATATATCAACCTCGACATCAATAGTATAAGCACTTAAAATTCAAGGTGACTGCAAAATGTCGACTGAACTAGAACTAGGATTTAATGCAAAATTAAACAACAAGTTTGAAGAAGAGGAACACAAAAAAGAAAGACTCGCAGGAGGATAAGAAAAAAGGTTGGAACTCACAGCAGAATTGAGTGCATCAATATTACAGTTTGCAAAGCTCCTTGTAACAAAGGATTTAGTAATCCTTTCAGACCTAGAAAGCTTAAGTCTAAGCTTGATCAGATCATGACCTGCTATAAATGGAGCAGCAGACTTTTTATATGCTAGTAAAGAAGAACTATCATTTATGACAAATAAGTCTAACCAAGTATGGGATTCACAATCCGATGTAATTGCATAATCAGTAGCATCTGAAGGTACAACAAACAGAGAGAGAGATTCAAAATAAGATCTGAATGTGTCAGACGAGTAAGAAGTTTTTAAAAGATTAATATTAAAATCACCAGTAAATACGATATTCTTATAATTATAGGTATAATTAGAAAGAGCATTAAAAAAGGTATCAAATGAAGAGGCTTTAAGCCTAATGTAATCAACGCAACATAGTATAGAATTAACACCATCGTTAACATCTAGTAGGAGAAATTCTGGAGAGTTGTTGAATGTTGGGTCATAGTGGTATTGAATTCAAGTTCTAAAGCAACTACGAATGCAAACACCAACACCGCCATCTACTTTGCCTTTTCTATCATTACAAAAAAACTCATAACCATCAATGTTAATTATCAAACTTGAGTCTAAATCTGTTAGGAAGGTCTCAGTGATTGCAAAAATATCATAATCATCTGATTTGCACTTCTACTCAATCTCATTAAAATGAGTCTTAATTCGATTTACATTGGCTTGAGCGATAGATATGGAATTTCTTAAAGAACTATTTCTTACATCATTACTTAAATTACTAAAAGACAAAACATTAGACGACACAACCTGTGAGTCTTTAGGAACTCAGTTTTTTTTTTTTATCTGGCAACTTCTTTTTTTCATTAGGTACTAATGAGGCCAAATCAGAATCAGAAGCAATTAAAATGAGAGTGAAGTTTTTAATAGATCTCATATAGACCTTAAGGTCAGTAACGAAAGACCACTCGTATTTAAGCTCGCTAGAAGCAGTTTTCGCCTTAGCCAATGGAGAATAGACTTCCTTGGGCTATAACGCTCTTACAAAAACTTTTAAAGGGCCACCACAACCAAAAATACGTTGGCAAGGGAATTCATTCAGTCTGGCCGATGCTCCAGCAATACGATCACAATATGATTAAAAAAACACCGAATAACTACTGCATTTCCATGGTCAACTTCCATTTCAATACCATCAACAATCTTAGTTCTAGGAGTCTTAGAAGACCATTTGCGGGCATTAAGAAAATGAGACTTGTCAATATTAAGACCCATTGGAACAAGAATCTTCATGAAAGAGTCAATTTTAAGGGGGTAGATCTCTGCTGATAATCCTGTGACCAAAATTTCACAGAGGTCCTTATAAGGACACGAAATCAAGGTCGCAGTACGAGCGATGCGCCCTTCAAGCTGGCGTGTATTTGCAGCACATTCAATTCTAGCTTCGTTCATAGAAATTTCCAGATTATCCATCCTGAAGGTAATACCCTTAACATCCGAAGAGATCTCACCAAGAGTACCCATGATACTAGCCTTAAACTCGAGGAACCATGGAGGAAGAACCTCATTCTGTTTAGAAGTCTGGTTCTGTTTAGGCGGCATTGAGGCACCAGCTATAAGATCACTAAATTTAGAAAAAAGAGGTACAGGAGACTGTTCAGAATCAGTTTCTATTACAGGCGGAGATTGAGCGTCAACCAATACCGCTGATGATTCAAGTAAAGTAGGTGTAGATGCCTCACCCAGCTGTGAAGAGAAATTCGAGTGGGAGGAGCTATCGTCCACGCTGGGGCAGCGTCTACGAGGTAAAGGCTCAAGAGATGTATTAGGCGAAGCCACGCCCCTCTTACCACTAACTGAAGCGTAAAAGCAGCAGGCACAAGCGCCTACACCTGCTCTGCTTCAAGAGGAAAATTTTCAGAGCGAGATTTACGTGGCTTGTTATCTACGTGTATGACGAGTGCAGCAAGAACAATACGTTCGCCTACAAACCACTCTGATTTACAACAGGAATAATGATAAAGTGTACTGCAGTTAACACACTGCAGAGAGAGATCAGAGCGGTTTATCTCAAATACACACACTACACATGAAAACATTACACACACACACATGTCGTGTCAACTAAAGAAATAGCACAAACCTCGTAAAACAGCAGATGAAATGCAGGCTACCAGCAAAGATGCTTCAACAAGCACATACGTTGATATAAAAATATTAAGCAGCTACGGTTGGTAAAGTAGATGCCCACGTTAGCCGTCGTTAAGGAGTGGATGGCGTGTGTATATCGTTGTTGGCGGGCGATAGAGGCGCAGATGTCGAATAAAAATATTTTTCCCACCTTTTTCCACTTGACCTCCAAAAATGCAGTCCAAGGAAAACGTATAAATTAATGTGCAAGGCCAGATATAAAACTGCAGTCTATTATATCAATCAATGCCTGACAGTTTTGCGCGCAAGTTACCTGCAACAAAAACGCCTGTAGGCAGGATTAAGCAGCAACAAGTATAACTGAAGAGAGAGCACTACGCAGCACAACCAACTATACTCACTTAGAGAGAGAGAGAGAGAGAGAGAGAGAGAGAGAGAGAGAGAGAGAGGAACAAGCAAAAGAAATACAGAAGGGAGGTCAGAAGGGCCCACACAGAAGGATGGAGGAAGTTCTGTTCGGAAGTGGAGCAAGGTTCGGAGGCATCTCAACTAGACAAACTATTTGCACGTAATCCGGAGGCATGGTTAGGTGCCATTAGGCTTCCAAAGGGTGGTTACTCAGCGATGGACAAGGAGACATTGGGCTACCTGATGAGGACGCACTTTCCGGGTTTTATTAATCTGAAGGGTGGGAAAAGTGATCAACCCAATAACTGTTCAAAGATGAATTGGGGTTCTGGTCGCTTCAGCAGGGCACGAAGGTTATCCTCGGTCCATTCGAGAGACTGGCGAGAGTCTGTTTGTGGCTGGGCTACACACCGAAAAACTAGAGGAATTCAAGATTAGTGTTCATCCCAAAACCAGGAAGAAGCAGCTAGTCCACGGCAAAGGATTTCAAACCAATTTGTTTGATGTCTTTTATGTTCAAGTCAATAGAGAGGCTCATCGACAGATACATCAAGGAGACGATTCTTACGCAGAATCCGCTATTATCAGAACAACACGCCTACAAGGAAGGCAAATCTACTAAAACAACTCTGCACAAAGCAGTGTCATTAATCGAAGAAAAAATAGAAGCAAGAGGATTCATAGGAGTCCTCCTGGATGTAGAGGGGGCTTTAAACAATACCCCAACAGAGGCTATTTGCAAAGCAGCCGAGAATAAAGGAGTGCCAGCCATGATCACGGACTGGATCCGTGATATACTGAGTCACCGATTACTAAAAGTAACTAGGAGTGACACCACGGTCAGAGGCACAGTCGCAAATATCTGTCCTCAGGGTGGTGTAATCTACCCATCAGGATGAAACTTGGTGGCAAAAGATGCCTTAACCTGTGTTAAAGAAACTGGATACCATGTCATTGGATATGTCGATGATATAATGATAGTGGTAAGAAGGCATTTTCTCGAACCGCTGGCAGATATATTACAGGTAGCCCTGGACAGACTTTGGAACTGGTACAAAACTAACAAACTGTCCATCAACCCTAGCAAAACAGAGGTGGTGGTCTTCATGAGGAAGTACAAGTGGAAGCTGCACAAAAGCTTAAAGCTAGGATGCCAAGTATTAATTCCAAAACCCGAGGCCAAATACTAGGGGGTGATACTGGACAGCAAACCACACTGGAAACCCCAGGTATAAGAGTGCTGCAGGAAGCTCATTAATATGTTTTGGCTCAGCAGGAGAACTATTGGAAGGAAATGGGGGCTTAAACCCTCAATTATCCTTCGAATGTTTAGGACAATCTTCATTTCTAGACTAACCTATGCAGCAGTGATATGGTGGAAACACAACAGCCAAACCAAAACAGCAAAACTCCTAGATAGGCTAAGGGGACTTGTCCTGAGAGCCATGACAGGGGCAATGAGGACTACTCCCATAAAAGTCCTGGGCTTCTTGATGGGAAAGGCACCCCTACAACTATATGTACAAAAGGCTGCTACAAGTTCTGCCTGCAGACTGATTGCTCTTAATATGTGGACAGGGAGAGGTGGACACATTAACCCTTTTTGTCTTAAAAAGGATGTATTACTAAAGATGAGGTCTGATCTAATGGTGACGAAATATCACTTTGACAATAAATTCGAGGTGATTTTCCCAACCAGAGAAGACTGGCTGTTGGAAGAAGGTAATGACAGAATACCGAACTCAGGCGACATCTGGTACACGGATGAATCAAAGTCCGCAACGGGTACTGAAGCAGATATCTACTTAAGGAGGCTTAGAAAGGGTACTATGGTACCGCTGGGCAAGCAGGCTTCAATCTTTCTGGCAGAACTGGTGGCCATAATGATTTGTGCTCGGTTGGCACTGGATCTGAACAAATAAGATATAGTGAACATTTGTTTGGATAGCAAAGGGGCACTTATGGCTTTAAAAAGCTACAAAACTAAGTCTGGTAGAGAAATCCATCAACTCACTAATTATTTCAGAAGATAGATGCAGGAAACTCAAACTCTACTTAGTTATCAGTCACGTGGAAATTAAAAGCAACAAAGGGTGTTAGACGACCTAGCAAAACTGTCTACAAAAACACCACTAATTGGCCCTGAACCTGCGTTGGAAATTCAGATGAACCAAATTAAAGAGAAAATGTGTCAGTGGTGAGAGACACAACATAGAACAACCTGGATGAACACACCAAGTTGCAAACAAGCGAAAGCTTTGCTAGGTGTCGATTCCGATCATGCTTGGTTGGCACGAGGTCTGAACCTAAGCAGAGAAGACATAAACATAGTCGTACAAATATCGACAGAGCATGGTAAATTAAATTACCACATGTACAACATGAAAGCAGATAGTGCGGGACCGCCTTGGAGACGGCTCAGCACATCCTCTGTGAGTGTGAGGAACTAGTGACAACTAGAATGAAAAACATAGGAATGGAGTACTCTGATATTGATAAAATAAAGGTACTCCCCTTAAAAAATGTGATTTCTTTGTACAAAGAGATCACAGAACAATGCTTATCCAACTGTGTCCATCCGTACATGCCCGGAACCCATCCATAAGGTTGTGGTGAGGGGTTGCTGGTGGGACTAGACCATGGGGTTGCAAAAGGCCTTCGGTCCAAGCAACATCAGGTGGCTCTTTTCTTATAGAACTACCTACCCATTATCTTTAATAATAATAATAAAATAACCGTTACAATTACGAGATATAAAAGTGTAATTTTTTTAAAAAAATAAAAATAACTAATCTACAGTTAAAAATATTTTAAAAAGCTTGATGAATAAATACAATTTATAATAAATAATAGATTATTCTAATTCAAAAGCACAATTAGTGTATACATAAGCACGGTGCTCGTCACACATCGCCCGATCGCAGTCTGAATATTTCAGATAAGTTTTGCGGTCTTTCTACCTTTTGCACAGTACACATCTGGCTGTTTTTTTAAATCTGATGCGCTTCTTATTATTTTCAAACTTTTCTCTTAAACATAAAAGATCTGCGATTGCGATTCTAATATCTTTGCGGAGTGATGGAATTGTATGCCGTTCTTGCAAATAAGGCTTGGTGAAAAATTGAAAAAGACTAGTTAAACACTACTCCACTGTGATATTACTACTAAGCCTTCATTTGTTATTATAACATTTTATAAGTATTCTCACATTAACTGCAGCCTGGTCCAAAATGCTAAAAAAAATTTCATAGGCCACCTATTAGTTTTGCATGTTGTTGTGTATGTGTAACATACCATGTAAAAACAGTCTGTCCCACTTTTGTTACGTAGCGTTTTCTAACTCCGAGTCACTGCTACTCAATTCAAAATTCGTATCGGGGTGGTCAGATTAAATCGAGATTATCAACTTCATCTTCAGAATATTCACCTCCAATTGGTGGCTGCTCCTCGTTTTTTTTTTTTTTTGAATAACTGCTCTCCTATATTCTTTGAATGCAAATTATAAGACATCTAAAAACACATCATATGCTTTAAAAAAAATTCAAACTTTACATATTGTTATTTTACACTTACTTTTTAAATTGAATTTGAACAAATTTAAAAAACTTGCTCCGAAATTTTATATTTAAGCACAATGGTCACAGTAGATGTAGGATGCCCTAATATTTAAAGGAGTTCACTTTCAACAGCTGTCAAATAGACAGTAAGAGATCAACCAAAATAATACTTACCTAGCTTTAAAGTAGAAGAATCAAAGTGTTAGAAGATATAAGATTAAGTCATATTTACTGTTATTTAACGACTCGTATTTCAGTTCAAAAATTGCGTGGGATATGGGATGTCCAGTGCGACCGTTAAGGATTAAATTGCATTTCTAACGTTGTTTTTGACAGAATCATTTCATTATTCTAACAACTCTCATCATTCTGACGATAGACAATAACTAAATAAAAACATCACATACCCGGCGAACAAATGCGTGATTCAAAAAGTGTACTGGCGATTCCGTTTCAAAAAACAGTTGTTGCGCTTACTATATGGCACTGCTGACATACAGACTCGGCGTTTGAGGTATGCTAATAGAAGGAACTGCGACTCTTATTTAGAGCATAAAAGATTGGTGTACAATTTAGAGCCTAATCGATACTTGAGAAGTAGCAACAATGGCAAAAATATGCTATTAAACAATTTTCACGTAAGTTATTAAAGCAAGCATCTGCATAACTTATAATCTAAACAATATAGTAATAAAAATATTTGAATACATGATTGCTTTTTAACCTCTTTTTGATTATTTCATTTTTATTTTTAGCGACATGAATTTCAACTTCTTTTTCGATTTCTTCTGGTGTTATTATGATTCCAATACCGCAAGCCTTTTCAAATTTTTCAATATTGGGATGTTGTGTCAAATTATGAAGCAAATATTCAAGTGCACAGTCTATTCGTAAAACAGAATCTAATTTTCCTTTGGCAATATAAGATGCAATAAGTGGAATATGATTAGAAATCTGAGCTTTTATTTTGCAAGCAAGGTAATAGATGAGACATCCATTGACAGCATCAACCTTTGTATGATGAGAGATCTGTAATGAAAAAATTGATTTACATATATTTTTAAACTAGAAACTAAAATTTATATTTAAAATAAATGTAGTAGATTTGCATGATTTTCAAGTGTGCTTTACCTAAAACCCACATGAATTTTAGTATGAAATGGATCAAAGATTAGTATATTATATAAATTTCCTTCGAAATCTATGTAACTTTTTATCTCAAATACATCTTAGATTCAAACGTTTTTGGGTATATTATACTTTAAAAAAATGTAAACGTATAAAAATCAGAAATTAAATTTCAAAAATATGTTCTATTTGGTACCCAACACATACAAAATATTTTTAGAAGTCTTGGTTAAAAGGGTAAAAGCTTTTTCACCCAATTCACGAATTTTTCAAACTTTTTTGTTAAATTAATTCCTTAATAAATTTTTTTCTCGAAAACTATCAACTTTAGGTAAAAAGTTCATAAAATACTTTTTGTTAGAAATAACATATACACTCCCCTACACATGTTTTTGCCATCACTAGATGAAAATTTGATAACACAAAAAGTTTATAACTCCATAACCAATAGTTATAGAGTAAAAATTCCAACGCAATTTTAAATTTTAGATAAGAACCTTCAAAAAACTGTTTCTCTACAAACTAACTCCTTAAACAATATCATTAAGAAATGAAAAAATCGAAAAGATTTTGATAAATTTCGAACTTGAATAATTTCAGGTGCGATTGTCGAAGAGTAAGAAAGCAAAGTTGGTTTGAAAGAGTATTTATCCAGCTTTGAAATGGGATGCGTAACATTGAATTTGGTCTATCTAAACCAATGGGAGACTCTGTAAATCTATATTCTGTGCTCAGAAACACACCTTTTTCCTATTTACATTTTTTTTCTAGGCTGGTTAATTTTTTTAATATACGAATTTTGAAAAAAAGCCTTTTTTCAGAAAAATCAGTCTTCCATTGGTTTAGATATACCAAATTCAATGTTACACATCCGATTTTAAAGCTGGATAAATCCTCTTTTAAACCAACTTTGCTTTCTTACTCTACAACAATCGCACCTGAAATTATTAAAGTTCGAAATTTATCAAAATCTTTTCAATTTTTTCATTTCTCAATAATATTGTTTAAGGAGTCAGTTTGTAGGTTTTAAGAATAAGAAAAAAAAGTTTTTTGAAGGTTTTTATCTAAAATTGAAAATCACGTTGAAATTTGTACTCTATGACAATAGGTTATGGAGTTATAAAACTTTTTGTGTTATCAAATTTTCATCTAGTGATGGCAAAAACATGTGTAGGGGAGTCTATAAAGTACCTCAATTTTTTTTAATTACAATATGTGGATGTTTAAACTTATCTGATTAATTGGAACATACAACTTAACATACCCACAAACTGCCCAGGTTAATTTGCCTTATAGAAGATTCATTTTTCAATTTTTTCGTAAAAACAAAAATAATTTTGGCACTATCGGGGAAATTTTCTGAAAATCTTATAATCGGCGAGAGGTTTTGAAAAATGGTTATTTTTAACTTTTTCATTAGGTTTATGATTTTTTTCTCAAAAAGTATTGTATTTAGTAAACGATCCATAAAGAGGTTTTTTATTAAAAATTATGTGGAAATTATTTTAATTTTCATAGGTCGAAATTAAAGACAATATAACGTACGATCATAAAAGAATAAGAAAAAATATTTGAATATTTAAGGTAGCTCGCATGTCAACTATAGTCTGCTGTTCATAAAACTTACAAGGAAGTCCCGCGATCCTACTTCAACGATTTCAACCATTCTATGATATGCTGTGATACTCGAAAGAATAAGAGACACGTATTTTATTTGTGCTGACATCCGCTTTAAAGGAATGAAAATCACCCCTCAATGATACCCCGAAAAATCTTTTTTTGACCCCCAGGGCGCCAAATTCGATTTTCTATGAACTATTTTGCGCCCGCTTAACACGCATAGAAATCAAATTTTTCACCCTTTGCATAAAAAAACAATATGTGTACCACGGGCGAATTTAGCGCCTCCGCTTTACTCTGGCACTCATTTGCACTCTGGCCTTTTGCACCCTTGGTATAAAATGTACTATTTTATTATATCTCGGCTTCTAATAAATATTTTTCGATCAAACAAATTGCAAAATATATGTCAAAAAACGTAAGATACTAGATGTATTTATGAACCAAGGATGTGCAACCCTCATGTTATATTTTAAAAAAACTAAATTTTTATGCTTTTTTTTCTCTATAAAAACCAGGGTACGAGCACAAAAAAAGAAGTAATTCGTTTACTTTATCGAATATTTCAATTAACGTGTTTTAGCATTTTTTAAGTTACCACCCCAAACATCGTAAACTACCCCGTAAAATAATTAACCGCATGTAAATGATAAAAAATTAATTTATTTTTTAAGATTTGTTACATGTAAAAACGACTAGAGATGCAATGTCAACAAAAAATTTTCTCTTTTGTCTAGAAGCTATTTAAGTGTAGACTCTAATATTATATCATAATTGAAGTCTACACTTTAAAGGAAGGAGGAAATTAAAAAGGGTAGCTGAAAATGGAGGGGGTAAAAGAAAAAATGAAGGAAGAAAGAATAGAGAGTGAAAAAAGATAATAAAGCAAAATATAGTGAAACAGATGAAGAGAGAAATACATATACGGAAGCCCAAATAAGACCCAAAAATGAGGCCCAAAAAAGTGCTAGTATATGATTACTCATTGTATAGAACTCAAAAAAAATTGCTATTCTTATTACCAAAAAATGCGCAGATCCGTAAGAGCCAAGAACTGTAGGAAAAGGTAGTTCCACTTTAATATATATTAACTACTAACTATATAGGAACCAATAGAAAAGGCAAATCTTACTACAAAAAAAATTACACATACCCTTAGAGCATATATATATTATATACTATGGAGGAAGCATGCCGTGTTAAAAAATAGTGGCAAGTTTAGGTAGAGAGAAAGAAAATATTAACTTACATCCTATCTCTCTCGCGTAACGCTCCCGTAAGCGCTGCACTAGAGAGACGGTATGTAAGTAGTTATTTTCTTTCTCTCTCACATCATCGTTATAATAGCCACCACTTTTCCATATAACATGCTGCCTCCATGTATATATGCTCGAAGCACATACCTAAAAAATACACGAATCCAAAATACCGGAAATTTATAGAAAAAAGTGGTGAATATTTCAATTACAATAATATTTAAAATTTACTGAAGAGTAAATTAACTTTTGAATATTGAATTTAAATATACCTTATTTTATATGTAAACAAATATTAAAAAAACCAGGTGTGGCAGTCGTGGAGACTGGCCGACAGAAATTAATACTTCTTTTGGATTAGTATCAGTCTTTCTTCACATAGAATGAACAATTTTCCGTCACGCTTCGCTCAAAAATATATTTTATATTAAATAAATATGTATACCCACAATGAATTATCAACTCATGAAACAGAATAATGGTAATTCTGGGTGAAGAGAAGGCCCCTAAATACATTTGTAACTTACTAAGCTACTTAGAAGCATGCAGAAATTGTTTTAATAATAAACATATAATGATAATAAATATAAAACAATTCATTCATTAAAATTTTTTAATGATTGATAGAAAAAACTTTATAAAAAGTATATATGTTTACCCAATACAAATTAGTAACTCATGAAGTAAATAAGTGCGAGTTCTGAGTTAAGAGAAGGCTTCCTAAATTCATTTGCAACATATTTAGCCAAAGTTATGCTGAATAATTTATTTTCAAAATTCATAAAGCTATAACTTATCATGTTATAAAAAAATTAGAAATAAAGATTTACGTAATGAACAAAAATCTTTATTATCATAAAAAAAAATATGGTAAATCGATTATTACTAATAACAATTACAAATTTTTATGTTGTCAAAACATAGGTTAAAAACATAAAAAACTTAACTATTTCTTGTAGTACAATGACTATTATATATCATACATACACTACAAGGGTCAATTATTTGAAATAAGTAACAAATTTCTAAGTCGACAAATAAACTATTAATCGATAATCGAAATTATGACGTTAAAAAATAAGCATTTTTTATTGAATTCAACAAAATTTATTGTTTTTGTTATATTTGTACATCATAATATACTGTAAATATAAAAAGCTTTATTTGATGAATATAAAAAACAGTAACAGAAATGAAAATAGTTGAACATTAAATTAAATATTTAAAATAATCACAGTATATATATAAAAACTTATAGTTGTATATGATAATTATTATATTCAATATGGGAATTGCATATTATAATAATCTTTTTTATGCAAATTTAAAACTTAACTCAATAATAGCCAAAAATATAATTAATATTTTTTTTCATAGTTTTTTAAAAATATTTAAAAAAATGCACAGTGCGTATGTGAATTATAATTGCAGTTCTAAACTACAGTTTAGTCAATGTTTTTCTTGAAACTTTGGATGGAGTTCTAAATATAAATCATTTGAAAATTAATAATTTTACTGTAAGCATGTTAAAATATTAGAATTTAGCTTTTCAGTATATCTGCCACTGATTTTAATTAATCAATGACGGAAAATATTCGTAAGACTATTCTACACTTCAAGTATAAGCAGCGTGATGACATGACTTCTATTTGTAAGCTTATTCTTTAGAGCATATACTACTGGAGGCAGCTCTGAATGCACCGTGTGCGTGGTTAGGTTGGGAA
This sequence comes from Anastatus disparis, assembly GCA_017163975.1. Classification (NCBI taxonomy): domain Eukaryota; kingdom Metazoa; phylum Arthropoda; class Insecta; order Hymenoptera; family Eupelmidae; genus Anastatus; species Anastatus disparis. The sequence continues at coordinate 435,177 of JAFFSR010000036.1, read as the reverse complement.
AGAGAAAGATATACTAAGGTTGATAGCTATCTCTATCTCTCCGTCATGTGATAAAGGAGTAGGAAACAAAACAAACCAATCACGTGCCGAAGAAAAAGAGATATCTGTCAACCTCAATATACCTTTTTCTTTCTCAACTTGACCACGCGCACGGCGCATTTAAAGCTTCCTCCAGTAGTACACGGAAAAGAGTTTTCACCTTAAAAACTAGTGCTAAATAATAGAAGGTTAAAATTGCGTGTTTTATAATGAAAAAAACCATGACAGTATCATTTTAATCAATGCTAGTTTTACTATTTTACCTTCTAAGGTCCAGCACATTGATTTTCAATGATTAGCACGGTTTTTTCCAGTGCCAACATCAAAATTTAAGTTCTGCGCATTAGCAGAGAAATTCTAACGACTAGCACGGTTTTTTCCAGTGCCAACATCAAAATTTCAGTTCTGCGCATTAACAGAGAAATTCTTAATGCATGGTATCAGTTTTTTTACAAAATCAACTTATTGCTATCATAAATAATCTTTCAAGTCAGTTATATTTTATTTATTTATACATGTATGTATGTATGTATATATATATTTATATATATATACATGTCTGTGATAACATAATGACAGAGTTTTATGTTCAAAGTTCAACAAGATTTCTTTTTCAAGAAAAGTTATTTAGTTATTTTAGTACGAAATTATACGTGAAAACTGGTCGAAACAAACTTGCAATTTTTTCTCATTTTTTTTATGTAACTTCTCATAAAAGTAACATAGAATATTTAATATTTAACATTTAATATTTTTTGTATAAAATTATCCATTTGGCACTTATTTCCTATGCAATAAATAGAAAAACTTTTGTGTAAAACTTCACAATCGTGCACACTGCTACAATCGAAAATTCGTATACACAAACATACACCAGCGCCGTTATTTAACGTGCTTGGCACCCAAAAAAACCGTGCCAAAGGTGGCACTGTAAATTCACGCGTCAGTTATCGAAAATAAATATTTATAGCACTAAAAAATACGACACTGGTATGAATTTTATTTGTGCTGTCAATAGAGCGAAAAAAATTAATGCCATTCATTACTTTAGAACACACTAGCATTGGAATTTAAACATCTAATCGAATTTAGCATTAGTTTTACCGGTGGAAACTTTTTTCCGTGTATATGCTATAAGGCTTATTCGGGATTCGTCTACGTTCCCCTACTGACAACTAACCTTAGTCTACCATCAGAAATTCACAAGAAAAAATTTAGATGCGCGCTTTATATATATATATTGAAAGCTCATGTGGTAACCTAATACCCAAACAGCATATACACAACGATTTGTACGCTGATGTGCCGATGTGCCTTCTCTCTCCCCTCCTATACTTAGCTTGTGTAATGCGTATTCGATTGCTATACTCTCTCTCTCACTCTCTATCTCTCACACACACGCTTTTTTCTGCTCTTGCTTTTTTTCTTCTTAATAACTTTTTATCACTCTGCTGAGTGGAAATTTTTTTCAGAAAGTCGACCCCCGGGAGTCTTGAAGCCTTGGCTATATTTTTCTTGCAAATTGCAACTGCATTTCTTGAACTCTGGGCGATTTTCTGTTTCTGAAGCATAGATAGTCACACTACTGTTTGTTGTTTGCTGCTGTTGCTGTTCTATCTTTTTTATTGGGATTTGCTGCTTGGCTTGGTGCTCTGTGAAGTGTGGTTAGTGTCTCTGTGTGGTCATGGTGTCTCAATTGCATTAATGCAATTGTTTGTGTTTATTGCACCCTAACCTACAAATTACTTGGTGTCGGCTTGCTTCGTTCAATACATGCACAATTTTGATATTAGTGGCTCCACCTCTTGGTTGCCTTTGAATACTAAATTTGTAACTTGATTGGTGAATGACTGTGGAGTCTCATATTTAAGGTGCTTTTTCACTTGTCATTATTATAAGTTATTAACTATGTAAAATTCAGATCTGTATTATTATGCTGTTTTTCCACTTACTGGAAATTATTCACGAAGTTATTGACGGACCAACAACTTCATAGCATACATGTTATGCTGCTACTTCACTAGCATATTTAATACTACATCACTACTGTTTCTTTAGCGCTACAATTTTGTTTTCCTGGATTTCTTGAATTTCGATAATTCATTCTATTTATTTAAATGGATATGCAGCAATTTAATGATATTCTTACTACGATATTTGAGAAGATGGGTAAGCTAGATAAATTGGACTCAATGGAATCCTCTGTTTCCAATGTGAGCAGTCTGCTTACTGTACTATCTCATAAATTTTCTGTTCTTGAGTCGAGAGTTAGTGCACTTTCTACTGCATTTGACAAGCGAATCACTGAGAATGAAGCCAAACTTGACCAGGTCTGTCGCGAACAGGAAGAGCTGAAGGCGAGAGTTGAGAGTGTGCTTGCTACTACTACCAATACAACAACATCTGGAACAGACACTGCTATTAATATGGAGCATCTTAGAACTCTATCACAGCAATGTGATGCTTTGAAAGTACAGCAGCTTCGTATTCGAAAGGCTTCTGACTTGGTACTGAGTAATCTTGTGCCATCAGAATTTTCTAATCTTAAGGCAGATGTATCTGCTATCTTTTCTACTTTGGATGCTAGTTTCTCAATTGAGGATATAGAATCTGTTCAGCCACTAAGACGAACGGTTTCTGACTCTTTCACCTTAACTTCTTCTACTACTGCTGTTATTCATGCTGGTACATTATCTAAAGTAGTGGAGCGCGGTGGCATAAAGTGGAGCGCGGTGGCGTAACGGATAAAAATAGAGCGCGGTGGCGTAACAGATAGAGCTCTTGCCTTCAACGCGGTGGGCACGGGTTCGAATCCTGGCCAGGCACCTCTGACTTTTTTTTGAAAGAAAATTAGTGTATGTGCTATCCATATCGCGACTCTTAAAAAATCCGACCTCATTGAGTATCGATTGATTGTTGGTCACAAAAGTGGCTGACTAGCCATCGGTAGTCAAAGTTTTCGGTATGGTGGGTCTGACAGTCTAGCCTGATGTAATGTGTTAAACGGGTACCGGGCTGGACTCCCTCGACTTCACCATATAAAAAAGGTTAATTATATAGAGGACAATATTCTTTATATATTAATCTTTAAGAAAAAAAAAAAAAAAACATCATCTGAAGTGATGTCCTCATCAACACGGCAGCGTGATCGCCGCTTCTCAACTGTGCCACTGCTTGTAACAATTAAGAGTCCTGCATTTGCACGTGGGGTTATAGCTGCTAAGAATAAGGCTAGGAGACTTCATACTTCTCAAATTGATGAGAATCTTCTTTCCGGAGCTAAATGCGTCACTGCTCTTTCCCCTTTGTTAATCAACATCAACGAATTCCTTCCTCCCTCACTGCACCAGCTGAAGTTGAAAGTGATAACAAAAGCAAAGGACAAGAAACTAAATTTTCTTTCATTTGTGAAGAATGGAAGAATTTTTGTGAGAAGGAAGAATGAGGATGCTTCTACGTAAGTTGCTTCTGTCGAGGACCTAGATGCTTTTTTAGCCAAGGTGATGCTGGTCGGCGTCAGTCCAGCACCGTAGTTTCTAGTACTGGGGTAAATCCACTCTCGCCTCCACTCCTCTCTAATACATCACTTTCTACTAGTAACCCTGCTTCATCACTCATTAATAATCATTTCACTGCAAGGGATGGTCTCAGAGTTTGTCATTTCAATGCTAACTCTATTAGAGCATACATTGAGATGATATCACTTTTTCTGGCTTCTCGCCCATACTTCCATGTTATAGCTGTAACTGAGACCAAGCTGGGCCAGATTGTTGGTGACTCTCAGATAGAGCTTGATGATTACGTCCTTCACAGGCAGGATCATAACACAAGAGGCGGTGGTGTTTATTCTTCTTCTGGTAAATGGAGTGGTAAGCCTGGTCTTCCCGAATATCTGTGAGGTTAATTCTCTGGATTTGGCTTCACCTATCTTTGTTGGTTTAGTCTACAGGCCGCCACATGCTCACTTCTTGGCTATCACAGATTTCATTCCTGATTTAACATCGTATATGCACAATTATAGTTCGAAGATCATCCTTGGTGATTTCAACACTAACTTATGCGTTGATTCTGATGACTCTAAGTTTCTTAAAGGTCTGATTACTAAGAATGCACTTTTCTTGGTTCCTTATGGCACAACTCATCATACTTATTCTTCTGATACCTGGCTTGATTTCTGTCTTGTTGATGCTAACGACATTGTACTTGACTTCTGGAAGACTGATATACCATTCATTGACGGCCACGATTTCATAGCTGCGACTGTTAAGTCCTCTCTCTCTCTAAACCTATGCTTAAAGACTTTACCTTTCTGGATTATAAGTCTGTTGATGATGTTGTACTCCATCAGTATTTTCGCTTTTTAAGGTGCGATACATGTGATGGTGATTCCTCTCTTTCTGCTTGCCTTGAATGTCTTTACAACCATCTCAATGAGGCAATTGCACAATTCGTGCCTGTCAGGAAGGTCAGGCAGGGTAGGGCTCATCCTCCGTGGATCACCTCTGAACATCGTCACTTGATTAATAAAAGGGATCGACTTTATAGACACTACAAACGTACTCGAATGTATACTGACTTACTATACTATAGGACTGCTCGAGACAAGGCACATGAGTGCATTGAATCAGCCAAAGTGTTATATTACTATGACAGACTATCAGGTATTACGGACTCGCGACAGATCTGGAGAGAGCTCAAGAACCTTGGTATATGTTCTACTGATAATAACTCGCGACATTCATTTCCTATAAATGAGGTTAATCGTTACTTTGGTGGGATTGTGTTTGATCCACTTACCCCCTCTGTTTCTGAGTATGTGAATACTATTAATGTAGATGAGCCTTATAAGCCTTTATTCAGGTTTAATAAAGTTACTTTGGAGGAGGTTAGGATGATAATATGTCATTCTACTTCTCAGGCTAGGGAGTTTGATGCGGTCCCACAGTCTATTGTCAATGGGGCATTTCCAGTTATTGGGCCCTTGCTATGTCGTATTTATAATGATTCTTTTCGTTAGTGTGTGTTTCCCTCATGTTGGAAGATTTCGTTGACTACCACAATCAACAAGGTCTCTTCTCCACGCACTATGAGTGATATACGACCTATCTCCTTGTTGTCATTCATGTCCAAGGTTCTCGAGCGTCTCGTTCATAAACAACTGTATTACTACTTGTCCACCAGACATCTGTTGGATTCTCATCAGACTGGGTTTAGAACTGATAAGACTAAGTTTAAATATGTCATATATAGAATGTCATGTAGTTCTGTTCGATTACATGTATATAATTAACTTCACCGATTTTCAATAAAAAGCAAATATATGTAGTTTAATATTTGAAATAAAAGTATCAAAAACAACAACAAAAAATAAATTTCTAACATACTTTATACTAGAAATCAGTAAAACTAAATAATATAAAGTAATTAGATAGAACCGGGAACATTAAAAAAAAAATAGAAATCTTAAACTTTGTTTCCAAGAATATTTCACTTTAAATAGTATATTTTTCACCTAAGGAGAAAAGTAAATAATGTCCTAAATCGTATGTAAATTGTAAGGCACAATTCACAAAAGTCGAATATTAAGCTCGACTTTGTAGGTGACCGTAAGTATCACGTATAATTTCGAACTTGAGGATCGTTTCGATATCGAATTCAGTAGACATCGCATAACAAAATTTTAAAACGTGTGACGAGTAACGTGTAATATCATTGAAAAATGGCTCTTATGTTTCGGTTCTTAACCTTACTATATGATTATGAATTTAAACGATAAAATTAAAAATATCCTTTTTACATAAAACATGCTGAAAAAAATATTTGTGTTTATTTCTAATTATAATATCATCACATATGTATTTTATAAATACGAAATACTGAATTTAAATAGACAATTATAAGATTAAAATAAAATATTTTGGTTAGATAGATAGATAGATAGATAGAAATTATTTATTGTATATCATATCATTATACAAAGGGCGTGTAATACAATTCATAAATATAATAATAAATATTGCACATAAACAATGTATAAATATAAAAATATTGCACATAAAACAATGTAAAAATATAAAATATTGCAATTGATATCACAGTCAGTTACTAAACCTAATAATACTGAATAAGTAAGTCACAACAAAAGAAGTGATATCACAGATACAAAAAAATAGTAAAATACACGCAATCCTATAAATTCAAAGTCAGTCATACAATATCTATCAGTCATAGTATATAGAAATTTTTATTTAAAATACAAAATGAAAAATGATAAATAATGCAATGAAATAATAAAGCGTATGCAGTAGCACAAAAACGCAGTCAAAATAATAAAAACAAGTAAAGCATTCAAGGAGCGTCTGTGGCGTAACCGGCTAAGGCATACGCCTTATACGGTCTCTACACATTCGCTCCGAGTGGTCGGGGGTTCGATTCCCGGTGAAAACACCTGAAATTTTTTTCAGACGTTTTTTCATCGGAAAAAGAACTTCTGAGCGCGATGGGTAAATATTCCTGGCGTAGGTTTTCTCCTGGGGGAGTTTTCCCTACGTCACAGGCTTAGGCCTGGGCAAATGCAGGAATCTACCGTAGAAATCTACTTACCGACTGTTCTAGGAACGCGGCAGTCCGTAGACTTCTCGGGGATGTGGGAACTAATTAAGTTAAGTACTTTAGTTAGTTTATAACAAAAATATAGTTGCGGGGAAAAACATTGTTGTATCGAAAAAATAAAAATAGATAGGAGCACCTCCACACAAAGGTGGTAGAGGTGGCCACGCATAACAGTAAGATAGTTAGCCGTGGGCCACAGGGTAAAAGAAAGCGAAAAAAAAAAAGTAAAGCATTCACTCACTAACCATTCAGCCGATAAATACAATCACACCTTAAGCAAAAGAGTATATATACAGGACGTCACATTATAATAAATTAACATATAAATAAAAAATAAAATTTAGTTTATTGGAGGTCGAGCAAGTACCCCCTCAGAGCCGACTTAAACCTGCTGAGCGATGGAAGATTCTTTATATCCGCAGGCAGGGAGTTCCAAAAATGCGCACCCTGAACTTGAAAGGAATTCCTTCCAGTCTCAGTACGCATGAAGGGCACCGCGAAATCCTTAATCTCTCCCCTAGTGGCTACTCAAGGTACATGTCTAGTGAAGAGACCCACTAGATACTCGGGAGTATTCATGCGCACGATTTTGTACATAAGTACAGCCATAAAATACTGTCTCCTCGGATTAGTACGCAGCCAACCCAGCGCAGCTCTATGAGGAGAGATATGATCGCCCATTCTCACGCCTAATACATATCTCACACATGAATTTTGTAGTCTTTGTAATCGTCTTTTTAACTCCTGTAAGGCATCGAGCAGAACTACTGAGCAGTAATCGAGATGTGGAAACAGCAGGACGGTTGCAAGTTGTTTGCACAGAGCCTCAGTGGTATACCGACGAAAAAACCGTAAGCCATACATAGTTATATTAAACTTCTTAGTCAGCATATTAATATGTGGCTCCCATGATAGCTTAGAGTCAAGCAAAACACCAAGGCTCGTAACGGTATCAGAGAAAGATATGCCGACACCATCCTCAAGCTCAATCGTCCTTGGCTCACCAGCATAAAAGTCATTAATAAATCGACCATTGCCAAAAACGATCGCCTTAGTTTTGTTTGCATTTAGTGTGAGAGAAGCATCAATAGTCCACTCCGACACCGCCTTGGCCGCCCTCTGTAGAATACGAATACCTTCATTCACATCCTCATAAGAGACCTGCGTATGAATTTGCAGGTCATCTGCATATAATAGGTGCTCGACACAACCGGGGTCAAGAGTGTCACGTATGTTATTAATGTAAAGGCAAAACAACAAAGGCCCCAGCACTGAACCCTGCGGAACTCCTAAATTGGTTGTTAGCCAATTTGATTCCTCTTTTAAATGCGTGGAAACCATTTGTTTCCTACCTGATAAATAGGAGCTAATCCACTCGAGTGCAGTCCTGGAAAACTCTATCGATCTCAGCCTTGCAAGTAATTTAGAGTGTGAGATCGTGTCGAATGCCTTACTAAAGTCAAACAGAAGTAGTAGCGTGACAAGTTTCTTATCTAGACCTGATCTTATGTCGTCAGTAAGTTTAAGTATGGCAGTCTGCGTTGAGTGATGCTTTCTAAAACCAGTCTGCATAGAGTCAAGTATCCGATGGTTATTTTAAAATTCGAATATTTCAAAATAATAAATCGAATATTTGCAATTACCCAATTCTATTTGCATCAAATGTAAATTGTCAATTAAATATAAATATTACGAAGTGTATGTATCACAAGTAAGGTTATATTATTTTCAATTTTATATTTGTTTTTTTTTTATCTCCATATCATTGATATTATAATTTATGAATGAATTCTTAATATTAATAATGGATTATTATTTGAACAATAAAATATTTTTTTATTGATGACAAGTAACTTTTTAAATATAGTTATATGTGTATTAAAACACAACTGAAAATGTCAATCGGATTACATTTTCATCGAAATAAATTTCAACGCTATGATTATTAAAATGAAAATGTTTATTTAACTATCATCCATTGTAATTATTATTTGTGTAATATATATGTAATATATATGAAAAAATAATATATTTATTGAATAATCATTTCATTTATTGAACAGTTAACTAAATTTATATATTTACGATTGATAACAAAATTTATTTAATTAAAGTTTTATTCAGTTATCATTCAAAGAATAAAGTACTTAAATTAATTTCATGTAAATACATTAGTATTTGAAAGTTTACTTGTAAACAATTCTTTATAAATAACATTCATGTAATCTTAATTACACTGTCGCTAAGCTACTTCTGCCCCTTCGTCGAAAATCGACTTATCTAAAAAGTTTTATAACTCTGGAAAAAATGGTCGTAGTTTCAAAATTCCAACGGCATTTGAAAGATTATTGGAGATTCTTTCAAAAACCATTGATTTGATATGAAAAAAACTTTTTTCCGTATTTCTTATTCTTGTTGAAAAAAATTTTTTTTAACTTTTTTTTGACTTTGTAAATTAGTGTTCAATTTTAGTACAAATCGTTAGATTAATACAGAACTAAATAGATTTTAAATCTTATATTTTGACGATAAAAATGCAATGTCAAACGTCTTGATTCGACCTTTTAAACCGGAGTCATAAGATATATTAAAAATAAGGCTTTTTTTCGATGTATGAATATCTCTGAATTTAAGAGGAATAGAAAAATTTATCACAGGAAAAAAATGTTTCTTTTTGGTCAGATAATAATAATATATAATAAAAAATTTACTTCGGGAAAAAATTTTTTTCTCATTCTAATTTTTTTCTCTTCTTTTATCACTCTGAAATTTGTTTTAACTATAATAATTGAAAATTATAATTATTCCATTAAATTGGATGTATTGTCGAAGTTACATTATATTTCCCTCTAAATAATTTATACTTATAAAATTCACATAATATTTTAAATAAACTATGAAAATTATAATCACATATTCAACATTATTTCAAACTATGAATAAAAAGTTCACGTAATTATTACAATTAATAACTTATAAATTGTTATATTATTTTTTGAAACACAATTCAAATTGAATAATTAGCTTTATGTTAAAACTTAATTTTATTAGTATTTAATTCCACGAGTTGATATATATATATATATATATATATATAGGGTGATCGGATAACATCGATACATATTGGTATCGTTGGATTCAGCGTGACGAGCTGAGTCCAAATTCACCTCTAAAAAATTTTTATCTCAATTACAGTAGCCAAGATAATCAATTAAAAGTGACCAATGAGCTAAAGTTTTTAGAATTCAAAATGAGCGATGTTGCCATGTCGTGAAGGCTTCGAAAAGAATTTAACAAGTGTTTGTATTCGTAAACATATCGTCTTTTTTTTTATTGTGACATTTGAGACCTAACCCATCTTTTTAAATGATTGGTTATGAATCTATACTATACTGCTAATTTTTACATTCGAAGTATACTGGACGGACACTGATTCGCGACCCACTCCATATTCAAAAGGCACGAACATGGGGTCGCGAATCAGTGTCCGTTTAGTGTACATGACTTTCAGTGATAGATGGCAATGTTAGTCGATTATATTTGTTGTTTTATTTAATAATCAAACATAATAAATGGTATGAGAATTAAATAATCATTTTGAAATTATTAATTTAATAAATTGTTTTATAAATAATAATTCAATAAAATAACGATTGAGTATTAATTGATAATTTATTAGTTACTATTCAGTAATAAACAATGACTTAATATTGAAATTTATCAGTATTAAAATTCTGATTATAAACAGTACAGCAAATAGATGTAAAATAATAAAAATATTTGAAATGAAAATATTTATCAAGTTTTCAATATTTGCAGATATTGGTATAATTATTTATGTTAATGATAATAATCTAATTTTTTAATAGTTATGACAAAATAGTCTTTCTAAGAGAATTATTTATAATTTAATAATCATAAAAGTATTAATCGTATTAGCATTCATAATGATCCAATAATCATTTCTTTTGAATCTAGATTCGGTCGAATCTTCTCTTGGGTGACCTTGCAGAAATAGTGGCTTAATTTTTACTATTTTAATTATAAATTTATTAAGATAATGATTTAAGGGCTTTGGGGGTCAAGGAATCGAATGATGAGGTCGTTTTTATCATAAAGTTGATATTTTGATAATGATAACTCTATTTTTTGAGATATTGAAGACCTCTTGATTTTCATTTAAAATTTTGTAAGCTGACTAAATTTATATTCCTATTGACGATTATATGACGTTTATTTATTAAATAATCTTTTTTAAATTGTATGATTCATGAAGTATTTTAAATTAATTATTGTAAATTAATATTTCATTAGATGTTTTTAAAATTATTGATTTTCTGCACAAAGGAACGGAATAGAACGTGTAAAGTTACGCAACAACTTCGCAGCGATCAACGTCACACATTCAACTCGATTGCTCGAGATGCGGGTTATGTTTCTGTTATTGTTTACAAATGCGAATACCTAGTTTTTAACCATAGATGGCAATATAAGCTTAAGTAGAACTATTATTGTAAGATGTTTTTAATTAACAGTCAGTATTAAATATAGATAAAATGTAAACGCAATATTAAAAAAAAAATTAATTAATTCATCATATGATATATTAAATTTCACGTAAATATTTTGTTGTATATTTATTGATTAAATATTAAGTTTTGCATGATTTAAAAAAAAATAAGTGCTTAAAAACAATTTTCCATATTAATTTACATATAATTTTAGTCTATTTCAACACAGTATTTATAATAAAAAACAATACCGTTCAAAAATTCGATTATAAATAAATGTCTGGAATAAATGATCATATCTTAGAAAAAGTGTTGTAGGAAATAAAATATTTTCAAGTTCTCTTCAAGAACTTATGTATAGAATTATTTTTAAAGTTTTCTATCGTATAAAAATAGTAACTTGGAAATTCACCCTTTTTTAATTTTATATTTGCTCAGACAATTTTTTGAATATGATATAAAAAATATCTGAAAACAATAAAGTACCCTAGAAGAGCTTTCTAAAATGGAATAACAATTTTCTAAATGAATAAATATTTTGTAGAATGAGTTTCCGTACAGTTATGAAGCTTTAAAGTTGGGGATTTTTAATGTTTTATACAGAAAATTGACCAATTAAACGATCCAAAACCTTAAAGCTTTATAACTTCCTAGAAACTCAGCGTAGAAAATGTTTATAAAATGCTAATGTAAGCTTTTTTTACAGTATTTTATTATTTTTTTTTATTTTTTTATATTACATTAAAAAAATTGTCTGAGCTAATCTAAAATAAAAAATGTCTGAAAATAATGTTTATTTTTACGGTAATTTTTTTATACGGTAAAAAAATTTGGAATTAATTTTATAAATCGATTTCCAATGCTCTTAAATTGTACTTTAAAATCTTTTTTTTGGAATTCTTTTACAACATTGTTTTCAGCAATACGATCATTTTTTCAAGACTCTTTCTTTTACACGATAGTATCGAATTATTGAGCGGTAAGGTAAATGTCTTAATAGATGGCCACCTTAAAAATGATATCTTTTGAGTTTTACCATTCTTGAGAAGGCAATGTATTACGACATTTTCTACAGTATGTGAATAAATAATTTATTGATTTTTACATAATGTAATGTGTTTCATTAAAAACACTTGCGATTATTGAAATTACGAAAAATGTTTAAAATGTATTTTTTGTATAAAACTGAAGCAGAAATATATATTTTTTATTCACACTAGGGCGTGAAATTCAATTTTTGATGTCTATTCTTGGGGGCTAAAGTAGCTCTATTTTACCCAAGGGCAAAAAAGTAGTTTTCTCACAAGTATGATTGATTTTTTCCCTATTTCCTATGAGAAATTTACTTTTTCTAATAACAAATGAACATTTGGTATGCAGAAAATGAATTAAGCAAACGTAAAATAAATGTAATAATTATAAGTGCGAGTATTCGATTCTATGAACAACTCAAATGAATTACTCGACTCTACGAGTTCGTGTCTCAAATTAATCGAGTTACTCGAAAAAAATATAAATTACTCGAATTGCTCGAAAAAATATGAGCTACTCGGAGTACTCAGAAAAATCGAATTACTCAAAGAAATATGAATTACTCTAATAACTCAAGTTACTCGAAAATATAGGTGCTTTTTTTAATAATATTTTCTGTAGAAACTAGTTTATCTTTTATTTTTTTTTTTGAGCGATGGGCTTCCCCTCCCCCCCGACTCCGGCCGGTTCTTTACCACATTTTTATTTTCATTTTATCATATATTGATGCCGTTACTTTACGTAATATTAACAAATGTATACCCAATGCGGCTGAATATAACGCCCGTCGTGTATGAGACAGTAATATATTGACCACGGAAGTGAAGGTGCTTTCGACCTCGTCTTTATTGTAACGTCACAAGCATAAATTACCTATTTTACTCCCTTAGTTAACAATGTAATATTCTCCTTTTTCTTTAAAATCGACATTTCTTTTGACTTCGAAGAAATTTTTCTAATATAAGTTGTTTAAGATTGTACAGTTTGACAATTCAAATATAATTATTACTACGTAAGTATGATCACATATAAACATGACTTAAGTTTTACAATAAAATATAGTTATTACTACGTAACTATAGTAATGACTATGATCACATGTAATAATCACTACAGTTTTACAATCAATAATAGTTATTACTACGTAACTATAGTGATAACTATAATCACCTATAATCATCACTACATTATTATAATCAATTATATTATCATCGATACCGTTTTACAATCAAATATAGTGATTACTACGTAACTATAGTTATGACTATAATCATGTATAATCATCACTACATTTTTACAATCAATCATAGTTATTACTACGTAACTAGAGCAATGACTATGATCACCTATAATCATCACTACATTATTATAATCAATTATATTTATTACTACGTAACTACAGCAATGACTATAATTACCTACAATCATCACTACATTGTTATAATCAATTATAGTTATTACCACAAAACTATAGTAATGACTATAATCACCTATAATCAGCACTACAGTTTTACAATGGATTATACTTATAACTACGTAAGTATAGTTATGACTATGGTCACCTATAATCATTACTACAGTTCTATAATCAATTATAGTTATTACTACGTAACTATAATAATGACTATAATCACCTATAATAATCACTACAGTTTTATAATCAATCATAGTTACTACTACGTAACTATTGTAATGACTATAATCACCTATAATCATCACTACAGTTGTATAATCAATTATAGTTATAACGACGTAAGTATAGTTATGACTATAGTCACCTATAGTCATCACTAAAGTTCTATAATCAATTATAGTTATTACTACGTAACTATAATAATGACTATAATCACGTATAATAATCACTACAGTTTTATAATCAATCATAGTTACTACTACGTAACTATTGTAATGACTATAATCTTATTAGTAAAAAAAACTAGATAGAGGTTGTATTAATGTACTCTCTAAACGTTCTTGCTTTAGAAATTTTTATAATTGTTATTTTACTATTTTATACCAAAATGTGCATTCATTGATTGGCAAGATGGATTCTCTTAAGGTTAGGTCTCAGCAGCTAGGGTCACTTTCTGATGTAATGGCGTTCTCAGAGACTTGGCTTAGAGGTGATATTGATTCAAACGAGTTGGGTCTAATGCAATATAATATTTATAGATGTAATAGAGACTTACAAAATACTAAAGCCATAAAGGGGGGAGGAGTTTTGCTGGCAGTTAAAAAGTCACTTAATTCTGAGTTTTTGCTTTCTGTTGACAAATGCTCTGAACAGATATTTGTTAAGATGAATTTTAATAATGAAAAATTTATCATTGGCTGTGTTTATTTTCAACCTAATGCACGATTTAGTACATATGAGGCGCATCAATCAATCATTTAAGGATTAAATCAAAGGTATTATGATTATAAATTAGTTATTGTTGGTGACTTTAATCTACCATACGTTAATTGGAGGAATGACCCGCTCCACTATGAGCTGCCAGCTTATCTTGATTACAATAGAGTGCAATGTACTGCTCGTATTTGTGCAACCTATGCGCAGTTAAACTATGGTCAATACTTTCCATGTCATAAGGATAAGGGATACACTTTGGATTTGTTATTTTGTCCATCAAATATGGTCAGGGTTTCAACTTGGGATGAATTTCTTCTGGATGCTGATACTCATCATGAGATTAAATTGTTCAACATATATTCTTCAACAACGGGCTTACGTGATAGTGTCTTTGATAATGTAACTGTTAGGAGAGATTTTAGTAAAGCTAATTTTGATAATATGATTTTTATGTTGAATGAGGTTGATTGGAATGGAATCATGGTTGATGATGATGTTAATACTAATGTAGAGAAATTTTATAATATCATGGATAAGATTATTGATGCAAACGTGCCTGTTTCTAATTTTGGTTTGTGTAGTTATCCGCCATGGTTCTGTGATGATCTTAAGTCGTTGATTTTACAGAAAAAACAATGTCACTGTACGTGGAAGAGGTCATCTCGCTTGGATGATTATTTTAGGTTTAGAAAACTTAGAGCTCAATGTATTAGGCAGTCTAGAATTAATTACAAGCGTTATATTGATAATATTGAAAATTCTGTTAAAGTTAATCCTAAGAAATTCTGGTCATATGTAAATTCCCTTAAGAATAATAATGGGATTCCTGTAAATGTTCATTATGAAAATAAAAACTCTTGTAGTGAGAGAGTCGGTTAACCTGTTTGCTGAGTACTTTGGTTCAGTTTATAATGATTGTAAGTTGAATGATTTTTGTCATGAATCTTTAAATGTTAGATTTATGTGCCCTGTAACCGAATCACCTATAATCATAACCACAGTTGCATAATTAATTATAGTTATTACAACGTAAGTATATTTATGACTCTAGTTACCTATAGTCATGACTATAATTTTATAATCAAATATAGTTATCACTACGTAACTGTAGTTATGATTGTAATAACCTATATTCATCGATACAGTTTTATAATCAATAATAGTTATTACCACATCATAGTTTTGAAATCAAATTATAGGTATTACTGCATAACTATAATAATGACTATAATCACCTCTAATCATCACTCCAGTTTTATAATTAATTATTGTTATTACTAGGTAACTATTTTAATGACTATAATCACCTATAATCATCTCTACATTTTTTAAATCAATTGTAGTTATTACTATGCAAGTTAGTTATGACTATAGTAACCTATAGTTATCTCTATAGTTTTATAATCAAATATAGTTAGCACTAAATAACTTTAGTTATGACTACAATCACCTATAATCATCAGTACAGTTTTATAATCTATCATAGTTATTACTACACTTCAGTTTCAAAATCAATTAGAGTTATTACTGTGTAACTATAGTAATGACTATAATCACCTGCAATCATCACCACAGCTTTACAATTAATTATAGTTATTACTACGTAAGTATAGTTATGACTATAGCCACCTATAGTCATTACTATAGATTTTAATCAATATAGTTATCACTACGTAAATAAAGTCATAACTATAATTACCTATAATCATCACTACATTTTAAAATCAATTATAGTTATAACCACAAAATCATAGTAATGACTACAATCACGTACAATCATCACTACCGTTTTAAAATCAATTATGGTTACTATTACAAAATTATAGTGATGATTATAATCACCTATAATCATTGCTACAGTTTTATGATCAATCATAGTCATTACCACAAAACTATAGCAATGACTATAATCACCTATAATCATCACTACAGTTTGACGATCAATCATAGTTCTTACTACGTAAGGATAGTAATGACCATAATCACTATAGTTTTACAATCGATCATAATACAGTAATAATGATTATAATTAATTGAATATAGTCATTACTAGTTTTTCAGAAGTTACTAGAATCTATTTTATTTCTATTGTAATGATTTTAATTGTTTAGAAATTAGCATAGTAATCGCTGTAGTTATCCAACAGTTAATATAATTGATTATAAAAGTGTAGTAATGATTATAGATGCGTAGTAATGATATGAGTTAAATATAGTCGTCACTATACATATGTAGTAATCACAATCGTTATGTAGTAACTAGTATATTTCGTAAAATTTACTGCTTACTATTTTTTCCAAATGTATATGTTACTATCAGTGATCCTAGTCATGTAGTAATAATTATTTTTTAATATAATGATTACTATGGTTATGTAGTAACTATAATTATTGATTATAGTGACCGATTGCTCCTCTAAAGTAAAAGCCTGCTACCATAAATATCATAATCACGTAGTAATGATCACAATTTAAAATAGTAATCCTCTTTAAAAAAAATAATGTATGATTACTGTTATCGCGATTGGTATTGGTTTAAATAAAACATTATGGTGTAACGGACCGAAGTTTAAAATTTTAAAATTTGACAGTTATTACTGAAAAAATTAAAAACATTAAGTTAAAATTACATTCAATAAAATTATAAATACAGTAAGGCGCACGAAGCGCGCTTAGAGCTGCTTGTTACTACAGTTATGTAATAATTGAATAATTGATTACAATAGTGTAGTGATAATTTTAGATAAATATAAGAATCACGATAGTTATGTAGCTATAACTACAATTGTTCAGATGCGTGTAGGTATTATTATAGTCGATTACAGTAATTAATGTAGTAATGTAGTAAATACTATAATCAATTATATAACAGAAGTAATAATTATAGTTCAATAGAATAATTACTATAGTTATATAGTGGTTACTATGATTGATTAGAAATATGTAATAATGATTAGAGTTTATTATAGTAATCACTATAGTTGTGCAGTATTTACTATGATCGATTATAATACTGTAGTAAGAATTATAATTAATCACAATAGTTGTGTAGGGACTAGTATAATAAAAGTATGTGCAATTATCAGTAATTATAGTCCTATTGTAATGATTATAGTTCTACACATCATCCACTATAATTATCTAATACTTACTATAACTGAGTATAAATATGTGTGAATTATCATAGTTGATTACAGTAATTACTATAGTTGATTGTAGTAATTACTATCATTGATTTGAAGCTAAACTTAAATTCTTTTGAAATAGCTCCTCTAGCATATTGAAGTATTATTTTTGAAGCTATGCTTCTCACGCGAGGTTAGGCGGGCAGGGGTCTAACGAATAAAAACCGACCTGCCACGAAAATGACGCTCTAACACTACTTTGAATTTACTATGCATATGGATCCTATACACATCATGCTGGTTGGTGCTACGAATATACACACACTTATATTCTTTACTCTCTCTTTCTTAGTTTAGGATTGTGCGTGTATATACACGTTACTCACAGTATATTACATTACAAGGGACGAATATCGTTGGTTTCTTCCCGCCGAAAAGAACCAACAATATTTGTCTTGCGTAATGTATACTCTTTTTCATACTATCCTGCCGAAAATTATTATATTATTAACATAAAAAGTTAACATTTACGAACCGAGCGAATGCGAGGGTTGTAGGTTAACGGACATTAAAAAGCCCGAAGCAGAGAAAACAAATGAACGATAAAACGTGCTCACGCGCATTCGTTGGACGGCATGATCAGTCGCGCGCTGGGTTGACTATAAATCTTATAATGACACGACTACGCGTTTCTTCTCTCTTTCTCTCTTTTACTTCTAGTACACTCCTATATACACTTCTATATACACTCCTACTACTAATACACTTTTAATACACATCTATAACAACAAGTTGCCCGCCGCGACTTGTTGTTTCAGATATACACGTCGGAACGTATTAGTTAATGCAAAAGAGAAAGAATCTTCACCGTATATGCTTACTTTTGCATCTGTCTTTCTCTTTCGCAATAACAATTTCTTTAAACGCGCTCACTCGCACTCACTGCATGTGACACCCGAAAACACATACACGGACTTTGATTTTCTTCCGTCTCTGTGTGCGCGCGCCATCTAGTTAGCCGGCAAGGAAATCGCCGTTTTGGCAAAGGTGCACAAGGACGAACATCGCATTTTCGGCAGAGATGGTATGAAAAAGTATGTGTGCGTTGCAAATACTACAGTTGATATTGACGTATATCGCATAACAATCACATATATATTCATTACTCTCACTCTCTCTCTCTTTCATTTTCTCTCATATGCTAACTTTGTTTTTATGTGCGTACTTCTAAGTAGTTGCTCGTGTTAAACTAATATGAGCAACAGAGAAAAAGAAAAAGAGACGCTAATACTTTTAATGTCTATCTGTATTTCTTTGATTATTGCGCACTTTGTTTACTATTTTTTAAATTACTATTTTCTGTATTACTATTTTTTAAACAAGTTACAAATAAATAATTCTAATAAAAAAATAATTATGATTTTCAAATGTCACACTTTCGAATTTTTATTTTTATTATATCTATTGTTAATAATTAGTATTATTATTAGTATATCAATCTATCACTATTTTCATTCAAAATTAATAATAGATCGTTTCCTATTTTTTTCTAATTAATAATTGATCAAATTAAATATAACGAGTTCTAATACAAAAAAAATTACAATTTTAGCAAATGCCATACTCCCTAGTTTAGCTTCTGTCGGCCAGTCCTCACGACTGCCACATTTTTTTTGCCATAGCTACAGTGTTAGAAAAATTATATTATATTTTAGCATTTATTATTAATTAATATTTTTAAAAGGAAATTCAGCTCAAATTCTTATAACGCTGTAACTTTGTGAAAAAATAATATTTTTATATGCTATAAAAAAGTTAATTTATAAGGATGTAACATGACAAAATTGCTATGTTACTTAAACCCCGCTTTTATAATACGATAGTATATGCGGCAGAAGGAAGACCTTAAATTCGCGCGCGGTTAAGAGAAAGACAACGCCGGTCAAGCTAAAGCCAACCTCAAGCCACTAACTATATCCGCGTGCACAGCACATCACGAAGCCGTTAATATACAGTAAAGCTTAACTAATGTGCCTAGTCTACGCATAACCTGACTCTAGCAGTCAAGTAGACGGAAAAGGCAAAAGTATAAGGTGGCGCGCATAGCGTGCCGCATAAAGAAGGAAAAGCATCCATCTTGAGATGTTCATTCCTTCTGCCGTTCGCCTACAGGTCGGTCGACGTGAAGTCTTTTTTTTGTATTAGCGCAGCTAAGTGTGTCGAACGAAACTCCTTTTAACAACTCTCGGATTGCGATCTTTGTGAGGATAAGAGAGTAGTTCTAGCGTGAGTGTGTGAAGGCATAAATGCTTTATTCTAGCCTTGATTCGTATTAAGCTTTACGAGTAATATACAACGTGATTTTTCATTATTCTGTGCGCGTGTGTGCTGGTGACCACGTGCGCGGTATTAGTTAGTGCGCCCGTTTTTTTTTTTCTTTCTAGCTTCCGTCAAGCTAAGGTGTTATGTAATTTCCCAGCTAAATACCCCATATTAATTTATGACGCGCATCGTTGGCTCTCTTTTCGCCGCGTTGCTTTAATATTAGCACAATTAAAATAACGTACGGAGTCGCGTCTGTTAACGCGACTGGCGCCCTTTTTAGTGTATAGCTAGTAGTTGTGAATTAATAAAATACATAAATTTCTGATATTTCAGCTAATTTCTTTTTTTATGTTATGTGAATATTTTTTGTGTAATAATCAAGTATACCTCTAGCTATACATTTAGCTAATCTTGTACGGTATCCTGATCCCCATGGCCGTTACAAGGATATTGTACTCTATTTGTTAATTTTTTTTAATATGATGATATCGAGAGAATCCGACCCGTTACCTGTTTAATACATTACATCAGGCTAGACTGTCTGACACATCATACCGTAAACTTTGACTACCGATGGATGATCAACCATTTCTGTGACCAGCAATCCACCGATACTCAATGAGGTAGGATTTTAAGAGTGGCGATAAAAATGACACATAAAATAATTTCGTTTTTAAAAAAAGTCAGAGGTACCTGATCGGGATTCGAACCCATGTCCTCCAGTATGGAAAGCAAGAGCTTTATCTGTTACACCACCGCGTTCCACAAAAATCATTATTAATACAACCCGAGTAGAAATGATCGTAAGGATGCCTTACGTAATCATGAGGCCCTGGCCAGGCATCCTGGCGAGGCCCTAAGCGGGAATGTAATGGCACGCTGACGAGGCCCTTACGATGCCCTTGTCTTTATAATCGAATCACGCGGTCTATAGATAAAGAACACGTGATAAATAGTCGCTGAAGATTGTAGAGCAATACTTATTTTTAAAGTTATCTTTTACTTGACTTTAAAAGTAAATATTTATATATTTTTTTGTTATTTTATGCGTGCATACTATTTATTAACTATTTGTTATCAAAGTACCATTTAAAATGCACAATTTATTTACTTTTGTAGTTTAAATTTTTAAACCTAATTCTAATAACAGCAGTTATGAATAATTAAATATAAACAAGAAAATTTAATTTTATGAAAAAATTATTTAGTTATGGATTTTGATCTTTCAAACGAATTTAGATCTTTCAATATTATCGATTTAAATTATTTAAATCGATAATATTTTAAATGTAGTTTTACTGCTGCCCATATAATAATAATCACTTTTATATTTACTTTAAAATATTCTAACCTCTTTTATCACAAAAGTATTATAATCTTTATTTTTGAAATCTTTTGTGCACGTGTGCATACGTATTTTATTTAATAATTATTTTTTTAATTATATTTAAAATATTTAAATATAATAATTTTATTTTTAAATATAGATTAATTGCTATTCAAGCAATCATAAGGATTCCTCTAAATTACCTTATAAATACGTCTGCCTTACGAGGTTCTGGTCATAGCACCATTACATCCCTACACCGTTAAAAAAAATTGAATATTCAGTAACTTTCAGTTACCTTTGGTGAGTGAAAATTCATTTTTCTGTGATTGAAAAAAATTTTCATGAATGTGTGACTAAAAAAACCTATAAATTGTATTAATTTAACCCATAAATTTTTATTTTGTAACTGAATTTTCATTTATGTTGTAAATGAATTTTCATGTTTTTGTGATTAAAAAAAATTCAGTTACTTGTTACTGAAATTTTTTAAATTTTTTTAACAGTGTACTCAAAACTAATGGAATATCCTTACCATGGCCTTGTCTCAATCGTAAGGACCCTGGCCAGGCCCTCGTGATATCCTTAGTTAAATTTCTACTCGGAAACTACAAGTGGCGCGTTCTTTTTGCTAACTGGGAGAGTATCACAACTGCGGATCACGGATTTTGTTCTAACTTTGAGATAGATTTTCAGATGTTAAAATATGGAAAAACCAGAGTTATAGACCCCAACGCTCAATATTTCTCTAATTGCAGGAAATTAAAGAATATCACTAAAAATTTTACTAGATTTTCAAACGCTTATAATTCTTAAGAATTAATAGCTACACGCTTGTAACTATTTTTAAATGGGAGCTGAGTTCAAACCCTTTCGAAAAAGCACCTACAACATATCAAAATATTATTTTTTCCCAAAGTTACAGCGTTATAAGAATTCGAGCTGAATTTCCTTTTAAAAATATTAATTAATAATAAATGCTAAAATGTAGTACAATTTTTATAACACTGTAGCTATGGGAAAAAATAATATTTTGATATGCTATAGGTGCTTTTTCGAGAGGTTTTGAACTCAGCTTTCATTGAAAAACAGTGACAAGCGTCTAGCTATTAATGCTAAAGAATTATAAGCGTTTGAAAATCTAGTAACTTTTTTAGTGCTTTTCTTTAATTGCCTGCAACTAGAGAAATATTGAGCGTTGGGGTCTATAACTCTGGTTTTTCCATATTTTGACATCTGAAAACCTATCTTAAAGTTAGAGCAAAATCCAAGATCCGGAGTTGTGACACTCTCCTAGTGATTGTAATTATCACTACAATATTAAAATTGCTAATTAGATATAGTTGTGGTGCTTATTATCATAATTTATTTATAATTTATTTGAATATTAACATTACTACAGAATTGTAATTGCCAATTATTATGAATTATAAATATCATTATAACAATTATAATCGGTAATTGGTTCTTAGCATGATAAAATGTATTACAGTCATCCCTCCGAATAAGCGCATCCGCAATAAGCGCATACCCCTATGTTTGCTCGCGAGTCATGCCCCCACTGCGACTACCAAGTCCGAGTTCACTAAACTTTTGCGGACTGCTTTTCAATAAGCGCAATCGCTCATAGAGGATTTAAAATTTAAATTTTAAATAAAATCTTAATATTTTTTATTATTAATAACGACATTTTTTATTGAAGCATAAATTTTTATTAAAAATGTTTATAAATATATTTATAATAAATATTTATAGTTTTATTAATTCTAACGTTTATTTACTTTTATTAAATGTTTTCTGACAAAATATTGTAAGCTTTTGTTATGAGAAATTCATTTTGAAAATCATTATGAAAATTGTTTTGAATTGCGTTTTTTTTTGCTACAGGTTCTTCGACACTCACTTTCACGGAATCACTTTCATTTTTTGCATCACTAGCACCTGGTTGAACAAAAAAATTTTCGCGTTTGATTTTTTTAATCGAGTCTGACATTTTTACATATTTACCGAGTGTTTCTGTACTTTTGACACGTGTCTGCTCTCAAATAGTAGCCGTTAAAACAATAAATGTACGAACATTTAAGGGACTATCGCCAATACGCTTATTGAGAAGTACTAAACCTAAAATGTGCAAGAGAGACAGCAAGTCAGGAAAAAAGGATCTATGTATGCGGGGTGGGGGAACCCTGATTCGTGGAAAACCTCTTCCCCTTGGGGGCTTCTATGCGCTTATTCGGAGGGATGATTGTATATCCGTCAGGTAGAAGACGAAAAAATAAAAGACCCGTTTTTTTTTGTTTTTTTAAATATGATAAATTGCAAAAGTTATGGCCGTTGTAAGTTAATACAATTTTGAAATATATAGATATAGCGCCATGATACATGACGTCACATTATTATAATAACGTGACGTCACATACAATTTCAACTGCCTATATCTCTTTGAGTTATCATTTTTATGATAAAAGAAAAAATACGTGTCCTTTATTTTTTTGTGTTTCACCTGACGGATATAATGGATTTAAAAATAATTTTTCATGCTAGGACCCAATTATGGGTAATTATCATTCCGACTACAATATTGTCAATTTTTACAATTTAATTACTATCATAACTACATAATTTTAACTATTATACTATAATTTTTTACTTTGGTTATAATCATTACTACAGAATTATGATTGTTAAAGATAATTAATTATATTTATCATTATAGTATTAAATTTTTTTAATTTATTTCGATATAACTACTATTATTTTAGTTTCAAAGCTTCTAAAATTAAAAACATAACAGAACTCATTCTCTCTTAATAATATTTTCATTTAAAGTTTACGAGTAAACAGTGCGTAAAATCAAGTTTTTATCGCAATAATAAGAAAATTTTTTAAATTAATCATAAGTACTGACAACTCGACATTCATAAAAAATATGTTGATAAAATAAATTAAACAAAAATCAATTTCAGCAGCTCCAACATTCCGTTAACGGGACAGCCTGTTCCAACAGGAAATACCAGATATAATGAAAAATTATGAAAAAATTCAAAGAGGAGAACATCAGTATGAGTCTTGAAGAAATATAGCTGTAACTAAACTAATGGATAAAAAACCTGTGGCGCTACTTACTTTTGCTTCTGATCCAGCAGCTATAATAGAAATCTCCAAAATACTATTTCTAATATCTTTATGAAAACTTAAAATAATTTTATAGCACTGCGTGATTTAAATCTGTGCATCTCGCTTGGCCATAATTTAAAAAGTTGAATTTTACACTATGCAATAATGAATGTAATTTTGAATTTACTTAAACCACGCTCTTATAATAAGCGATATTTTTATATCTAGATTATTTCTAAGAGTTTATTCATCGATAATAATAAGTTGTAGATTATTACAACTCTTTTATATCGATATTTTTAAAATGAATAACAATTATAAGCATGTAAAATACGAGTAAAACTAAAGTTAATATCAGTGTAATATGTAAAGCCTATAGGCAACTTGTTGTTATAGATGTGTATTAAAAGTGTATTAGTAGTAGGAGTGTACATAGAAGTGTATATAGGAGTGTACTAGAAGTGAAAGAGAGAAAGAGAGAAGAAACGCAAGGTCGTGTCATTATAAGATTTATAGTCAACACAGCACGCGACAGATCAAGCCGTCGAACGAATGCGCGCGAGCACGTTTTATCGCTCATTTCTTTTCTTTGCTTCAGGCTTTTTAATGTCTGTTAACCCACAACCCTTGCATTCGCTCGGTTCGTCAATGTTAACGGACGTTAGAAAGCCCTTCACGCTTAGCTTTTTATGTTAATAATATAATAATTTTCGGCAGGATAGTATGAAAAAGAGTATACATTACGCAAGACAAATATTGTTTGTTCTTTCCGGTGGGAAAGAACCAACGATATTCGTCCCTTGTAATGTAATATACTATGAGTAACGTAATATACACGCACAATCCTAAACTGAGAAAGAGAAAGTCGAGAATATAAGTGTGTGTATATTCGTAGCACCAATCAGCATGATGTGTATAGGATATATATACATAGTAAACTCAAAGTAGTGTAAGAGCGTCATTTTCGTGGCAGGTCGGTATTTATTCATTAGACCCCTGCCCACCTAACCTCGCGTGAGAAGCATAGCTTCAAAAATAATGCTTTAATATGCTAGAGGAGCTATTTCAAAAGAATTTGAGTTCAGCTTCAAATCAATGATAGTAATAACTACAATCATCTATAGTAATTACTGTAATCAACTATGATAATTTACACATATTTATACTCAGTTATAGTAAGTATTACATAACTATAATGAATGATGTATACAACTATAATCACTACAATAGGACTATGATTACTGATAGTTGCACATACTTTTATTATACTAGTCACTACACAACTATTGTAATTAATTATAATTGTTACTACAGTATTATAATCGATCATAGTAAATACTGCACAACTATAGTGATTACTATAATAAACTCTAATCATTACTACACATTTCTAATCAATCATAGTAAACACTATATAACTAAAGTAATTACTCTATTTAACTATCATTATTACTACTGTTATATAATTGATTATAGTAATTACTACATTACTACATCAATTACTATAATCGACTATAATAATACCTACACGCATCTGCACAATTGTAGTTATTGCTACATAACTATAGTGATTTTTATATTTATCTAAAATTATCACTACACTATTGTAATGAATTATTCAATTAATACATAACTATAGTAACAAGCAACTCTAAGCGCGCTTCGCGCGCCTTACTGTATTTGTAAATTTCATTGAATGTAATGTTAACTTAATGTTCCTCATTCTTCAAGCAATGGCTGTCAAATTTTTAAATTTTAAACTTCAGTCCGTTACACCATAATGTTTCATATAAACCAATACCAATCGTGATAACAAAAATTATACATTATTTTTTTAAAAGAGGATTACTATATTAAATTATCAGTTATTCAATTAATACATAACTATAGTAACAAGAAGCTCTAAACGCGCTTCGCGCGCCTTACTGTATTTGTAAATTTTATTGAATGTAATGTTAACTTAATGTTTCTAATTTTTCAAGCAATAGCTGTAAAATTTTAAAATTTTAAACTTTAGTCTGTTACACCATAATGTTTCATTTAAACCAATACGAATCGTGATAACAGAAATTATACATTATTTTTTTAAAAGATTACTATATTAAATTATGATCATTACTACGTGATTATAATATTTATGGTAGCAGACTTTTACTTTAGAGGAGCAATCGGTCACTATAATCAATAATTGTAGTTACTAGATAACCATAAAAATTATTATATTCAAAATTCATCATTACTACATGACTAAAATCACTGATAGTAACATATACTTTTAGAAAAAATAGTAAGCAGTAAATTTTACAAAATATAGTATTCACTACATAACAATAGTGATTACTACATATGTATAGAGACTACTATATTCAACTGAAATCATTACTACTTATTACATATATAATCAATTGTAGTAATTCTAATATAACAATAGAAATTACTATAATCATCTAAAATCATTACTACACTTTTATAATCAATTATATTAACGGATAACTACAGCGATTACTATATTAATTTGTAAACAATTAAAATCATCACTATAGAGATATAATCGATCATAGTAACTCCTAAAAAACTAGTAATGACTATATTCAATTACCTATAATCATTATTACAATATCATGATCGATTGTAAGACTGTAGTGATTATGGTCATTACTATCGTTATGTAGTAAGAACTATGATTGATTGTTAAACTGTAGTGATGATTATAGGTGATTATAGTAATTGCTATAGTTTTGTGGTAATAACTATGATTAATCATAAAACTGTAGTAATGATTATAGGTGATTATAATCATTACTATAATTTTGTGATAATAACCATAATTGATTTTAAAACTGTAGTGATGATTGTATGTGATTGTAGTCATTACTATAATTTTGTAGTTATAACTATAATTGATTTTAAAATTTAGTGATGATTATAGGTGATTATAGTTATAACTATAGTTACGTAGTGCTAACTATATTTGATTATAAAACTATAGTGATAACTATAGGTGACTATAGTCATAACTATACTTACGTAGTAATAACTATAATTGATTATAAAACTGTAGTGATGATTATAGGTGATTATAGTCATTACTATAGTTTTGTGGTAATAACTACAATTGATTATGAAACTGTAGTGATGATTAAAGGTGATTATAATCATTACGAAAGTTACCTAGTAATAACTATGATTGATTTTAAAAATGTAGTGATGATTATAGATGATTATAGTCATAACTAACGTTACGTAGTGATAACTATATTTGATTATAAAACTATAGTGATGACAAAAGGAGACAATAATTATAAGTACACTTATGTAATACTAACTATAATTGATTGTAAAGCTGAAGTGATAATTATACGTGATTCTAGTCATAACTATAGTTACGTAGTAATAACTATAATTGATTATAAAGCTATAGTAATGATTAAAGGTAGCTATAGTCATAACTATACTTACGTAGTAATAACAATAAATAATTATAAAGCTGTAGTAATGATGATAGGTAGCTATAGTCATAACTATACTTCCATAGTAATAACTAAAATTGAATGTAAGACTGTAGTGACAGTTGTAGGTGATTACTGTCTTGACTATAATTTTGTGGTAATAACTATAATTGATTTCAAAATGTAGTAGTGATTATAAGTGACTATAGTTATAACTGTAGTTACGTAGTGATAACTATTTTGATTAAAAAACTATAACAATGACTATAGGTGACTATAGTCATAAGTATACTTAGGTAGTAATAATTATAATTGATTATGATGCTGTAGTGATGATTGCAGGTGATCGTAGTCATTACTATAGTTTTGTGGTAATAACTACAATTGATTATAAGACTGTAGTGATGATTATAGGTGATTATAGTCATTACTATAGGTAGGTAGTGATAACTATAATTGATTAAACAACTGTAGTGATGATTATAGGTGATTTAAGTCATTACTATAGTTACGTCGTAATGAAAATAATTGATTATAAGAATATATTGATAATTATAGGTGATCATAGTCATTACTATAGCTTCGTAGTAATAACAATAATTAATTATAAAACTGGAGTGATGATTGGAGGTAATTATATTCATTACTATAGTTATGCAGTAAGACATAATTTGATTCTGAAACTGTGATGTGGTAATAACTATGATTGATTATAAAACTGTAGTGATGATTATAGGTGATTATAGTTATTACTATAGTTACGTAGTAATGACTATTATTGATTAGAAAACTGCAGTAATGATTATAGGTGATTATAATCATTACTATACTTAGTAATAACTATAATTGATTATAAAACTACAGTAATAATTACATGTGATTATAATCATTACTATATTTTTGTGATAATTACTATAATATATCATAAAACTGGAGTGATGATTATAGGTGATCATAATTATTACGGGAGTTACGTAGTAATGACTATAATTAATTATACAACTGTAGTGATGATTATAGGTAATTAAAGTCATTACTATAGTTACGTAGGAATAAAAATAATTAATTATAAAAATATAGTGATGATTACAGGTTATTATAGTCATTAATATAGTTATTTAGTAATAACTATAATTGATTAGATAACTGTAGTAATAATTATAGGTGATTATAATCAATACTATAATTTCGTGGAAATAAGTATAATTGATTATAAAACTGTAGCGATTATAGATGATTATAGTAATTACTATATTTTTGTGATAATAACTATGATTGATTATTATACTATAGTGATCATTAAAGGTGTTTATAGTCATTACTATGGTTATGCCGTAATAACTTAAATTGAATGTAAGACTGTAGTATAGATTGTAGATGATTATAGTCATGACTATAGTTTTGTAGTGATACCTAAAATCGATTATGAAACTTTAGTGATGATTATAGGTGATTATGGTTATTACTATAGTTACGTAGTAATAACTATGTTTGATTATGAAACTTTAATGATGATTATACGTAATTATAGTCATTAATATAGTTACGTAGTAATAACTATAATTAATTATAAACCTGTAGTGATGTTCATAGGTGATTAAAGACATTACTATAGTTACGTATTAATAACTTCAATTGATTATATAATTGTAGTGATTATTATAGGTAATTATTATCATTACTATAGTTTTGTGGTAATAACTTTAATTGATCATAAATCTGTGGTGATGATTATAGGTGATTATAGTCATTACTATAGTTACGTGGTAATAACTATATTTGATTATAAAACTATAGTAATGATTACAGGTTATTATTATCATTACTAATTTTTTGGTAATAACTACAATTGATTATAACACTGAAGTGATAATTATAGGTGGTTATAGTCATTACTATAGTAAAGTAGTAATAACAATAATTGATTATAAAATTGGAGTGATGATTACAGGTGATTATAGTCATTACTATACTTACGCAGTTATAACTATAATTGATTTTAAACAGTAGTGTAGTAATAACTATGATTGATTTTGAAACTGTAGTGATGATTATAGGTGATTATAGTCATAACTACAGTTACGTAACGATAACTATATTTGATTGTAATACTATAGTAATGACTGTATAGTTATGACTATAGATGACTATAGTCATAACTGTATTTACGTAGTAATAACTATAATTGATAATAAAGCTGTAGTGATGATTATAGGTGATTATAGTCATTGCTATAGTTACGTAGTACTAACTATGATCGATTATAAAAATGTAGTGATTATTATACGTGAGTATAGTCATAACTATAGTTACGTACTAATTACTATAATTGATTCTAAAGCGGTATTGATGATTATAG
Organism: Anastatus disparis; assembly: GCA_017163975.1. Taxonomy (NCBI): domain Eukaryota; kingdom Metazoa; phylum Arthropoda; class Insecta; order Hymenoptera; family Eupelmidae; genus Anastatus; species Anastatus disparis. Next base: position 404,932 of record JAFFSR010000036.1, on the reverse strand, counting down.
GTGATTATAGTTATTACTATTGTTACGTAGTAATAACTATAATTGATCGTAAAACTGTAGTGATTATTACATGTGATTATAGTCATTACTATAGTTATGTAGTAATAAGTATAATTTTTGGTAAAACTTTAGTGATGTTCATATGTGATTATAGTCATTACTATAGTTACGCAGTAATAACTATTATAAATGTAAAACTGTTGTGATGATTATATGTTACTACAGTCATATAGTCCCGTAGTAATAATTATATTTGAATCATAAAACTGTACAATCTTAATCAACTTCATTGTTAACCACGGGAGTGAAATAGGTGGTTCATACTTGAGACGCGGCAATAAAGACGAGGTCAAAAACACCTTCACTTCAGTGGTTAATATATTACTGACTCATATACGACGGGCGTTATATTCAGCCGCATTGAGTATACATTCGTTAATTTTACGTAAAGTAACGGCATTAATATATGATTAAATGAAAACAAAAATGTGGCAAAGAACCTGCTGGAGTCAGAGGGATAGGGGGAGCCCCCACTCAAAAAAAAATAAATAAAAGATAAACTAGTTTCTACAGAAAATATTAATAAAAAAAGCACTTATATTTTCGAGTAACTTGAGTTATTAGAGTAATTCATATTTCTTTGCGTATTTCGATACTTCCGAGTACTCGGAGTAGCTCATATTTTTACGAGCAATTCGAGTAATTCATATTTTTTTGAGTAACTCGATCAATTTGAGACACGAACTCGTAGAGTCGAGTAATTTATTTGAGTTGTTCATAGAATCGAATACTCGCACTTTTAAATTTATTTTCTGCATGATAAATGTTTATGTGCTATTAAAAAAAGTAAATTTCTTATAGGGAATAGGGAAAAAATCAATCATACTTGTGGGAAAACTACTTTTTTGCTCTTGGGTAAAATAGCCCCTAAGAATAGACATCAAAAATTGAATTTAATGCCCTGAGTGTGAATAGAAAATATATATTTCTGCTTCAATTTTATACAAAAAATACATTTCAAACATTTTTCGAAATTTTAATAATCGCAAGTGTTTTTAATGAAACACATTACATTATGTGAAAATCAATAAATTAGTGATTTAGATACTGTAGAAAATGTCCCAATACATGGCCTCCGCAAGAATGGTAAAACTCAAAAGATACTATTTTTAAGGTGGCCATCTATTGAGACATTTACCATACGGCTCGAAAATTCGATACTACTGTGTAAAAGAAAGAGTCTTGAAAAAATGATCGTATTGCTGAAGACAATGTTGTGGAAGAATTCCAAAAAAAAGATTTTAAAGTACAATTTAAGAGCTTTAAAAATCTATGTATAAAATTAATTCCAAATTTTTTTACCGTATAAAAAAATTAACGTAAAAATAAACATTATTTTCAGACATTTTTAATTTTAGATTAGCTTAGACAATTTTTTGAATGTGATATAAAAAAATAAAAAAAAAAAAAAAAATAAAGTACTGTAAAAAAGCTTACATTAGCATTTTATAAACATTTTCTACGCTGAGTTTCTGGGAAGTTGTAAAGCTTTAAGGTTTGGGATCGTTTAACTGGCCAATTTCCTGTATAAAACATTAAAAATTCTCAACTTTAAAGCTTTATAATTGTACGAAAACTCATTCTACGAAATATTTATTCATTTAGAAAATTGTTATTCCATTTTAGAAAGCTCTTCTAGGGTACTTTATTGTTTTCAGATATTTTTTATATCATATTCAAAAAATTGTCTGAGCAAATATAAAATTAAAAAAGGGTGAATTTCCAAGTTACTATTTTTATACGATAGAAAACTTTAAAAATAATTCTATACATAAGTTCTTGAAGAAAACTTGAAAATATTTTATTTTCTGCAACACTTTTTCTAAGATATGATCATTTATTCCAGACATTTATTTATAATCGAATTTTTGAACGGTATTATTTATTATAAAAACTGAGTTGAAATAGACTAAAATTATATGTAAATTAATACGGAAAATTGTTTTAAAGCACTTATTTTTATAACTGTACGAAAACTCATTCTACGAAATATTTATTCATTTAGAAAATTGTTATTCCATTTTAGAAAGCTCTTCTAGGGTACTTTATTGTTTTCAGATATTTTTTATATCATATTCAAAAAATTGTCTGAGCAAATATAAAATTAAAAAAGGGTGAATTTCCAAGTTACTATTTTTATACGATAGAAAACTTTAAAAATAATTCTATACATAAGTTCTTGAAGAAAACTTGAAAATATTTTATTTTCTGCAACACTTTTTCTAAGATATGATCATTTATTCCAGACATTTATTTATAATCGAATTTTTGAACGGTATTATTTATTATAAAAACTGAGTTGAAATAGACTAAAATTATATGTAAATTAATACGGAAAATTGTTTTAAAGCACTTATTTTTATAACTGTACGAAAACTCATTCTACGAAATATTTATTCATTTAGAAAATTGTTATTCCATTTTAGAAAGCTCTTCTAGGGTACTTTATTGTTTTCAGATATTTTTTATATCATATTCAAAAAATTGTCTGAGCAAATATAAAATTAAAAAAGGGTGAATTTCCAAGTTACTATTTTTATACGATAGAAAACTTTAAAAATAATTCTATAAATAAGTTCTTGAAGAAAACTTGAAAATATTTTATTTTCTGCAACACTTTTTCTAAGATATGATCATTTATTCCAGACATTTATTTATAATCGAATTTTTTGAACGGTATTATTTATTATAAAAACTGAGTTGAAATAGACTAAAATTATATGTAAATTAATACGGAAAATTGTTTTAAAGCACTTATTTTTATAACTGTACGAAAACTCATTCTAAAATATCATTTAGAAAATTGTATTCCATTGAAGCTCTCTAGGTATTTTTTTTCAGATATTTTTATATCATATTAAAAATTGTTGAAAATATAAAATTAAAAAGGGTGAATTTCAAGTTACTATTTTTATACGATAGAAAACTTTAAAAATAATTCTATAAATAAGTTCTTGAAGAAAACTTGAAAATATTTTATTTTCTGCAACACTTTTTCTAAGATATGATCATTTATTCCAGACATTTATTTATAATCGAATTTTTGAACGGTATTATTTATTATAAAAACTGAGTTGAAATAGACTAAAATTATATGTAAATTAATACGGAAAATTGTTTTAAAGCACTTATTTTTTTTTAAATCACGCAAAACTTTATATTCAATCAATAAATGTACAACAAAATATTTACGTGAAATTTAATATATCATATGATGAATTAATTAATTTTTTTTTAATATTTCGTTTACATTTTATCCATATTTAATATTGACTGTTAATTAAAAATATCTTACAATAATAGTTCTAATTAAGCTTATATTGCCATCTATGGTTAAAAACTAGGTATTCGAATTTGTAAACAGTAACAGAAACATAACCCGCATCTCGAGCAATTGAGTTGAATGTGTGACGTCGATCGCTGCGAAGTTGCTGCGTAACTTTACACGTTCTATTCCGTTCCTTTGTGCAGAAAATCAATAATTTTTAAAATATTTAATGAAATATTAATTTTTAATAATTAATTTAAAATACTTCATAAATCATACAATTTAAAAAAGATTATTAATAAATAAAGGTCATAAAATCGTCAATTGGAATATAAATTTAGTCAGCTTACAAAATTTTAAATGAAATCCAAGATTTGTTCGATATCTCAAGAAATAAAGTTTTTATTATCAAAATATCAACTTTATGATACAAACGACTTCATCATTCGATTTCTTGACCCCCAAAACCCTTAAATCATTATCTCAATAAAAGGTACCCCCCGTTAAGAGAGTTAATTTTGCCCTGTTCCTGAAATTTTTGTTTGACCTTGTAACGTTGTTTTGGATCAAAAAAGAATAGTTTTTGTCATATTTGCAGACCGCGATCCCCACCCCCTGTCCACAGCATGGAAAAAATGACTTTTTCACTATTCATTTTTTTTCTCCGAATCTAGTCGGTAAAAAAACCCCAAGAAAATTGAGCTCATGGCTGAAATGGTTACAAATCACGTAGAATTTTTTCATAAAGATTTGATGATGCTATATAACCTGGAAGGATGAAAAAAAAATTCAAATTCTGCCTAATTTCACGGGAAATGCGGTACAGGGCCAGTTCTTGCAAAAAAACTTGTATTTTGTTTAAAATTACTTGCCTGAATTTTTCCAGATATTTCCTATTCGTGCGCCGTAGTTAAAAATGCATTAAACTTATTTTTTCGACGTTTTTGGCTGATTGTAGCTCATTTGCAGACTTTGTATTATTATTAATATTATGAAATTGTATTCTAGAACTTTATTTATGAATTTAAATATGCAATCAAGTCAGAAAAATAAGATTTACAAATATCTGCATCATATTTTGGCACGAATCCACATTTTAGATTAGGTATTTAAACACTTCTTTCATGATTTTGTTGATACTTCACTACTTTATATGTAATAAAATCTTTTAAATATTATATTGCTTTAATAAAAGGAAATATTTTGGTAAATAAGTCATTCCACAGGTACAGCTATATTAAATACGGTCAAAATATCAACTTGAGATTACATATGAATTTATATTTCGTAAGAAAAACTTATCAATACAAACATTATCATCATTATTTAATAATATGAACCTTGATTTTGGCATTTTTAACACTAGGTAATCTAAATCTGCACTTAAGTCACACTTTTGCGAGAGCTATGTGGTCTATTTTTACACTATGTAAAAAAATATGAGCATGCGAGTACATTGAAATCTTGTTTACATGTCTCGTATTAATATTTCAATATTATATTTTTGTTAAAAAGCGCATATTATTCGCAATTATTTTATGACATTTGCAATCGTTTTAAAGATCATAAATAAAGTTTGCGCTTATGTCATGTATTGTATTGTATTATCTCCATTGACATAGGTACGAATCCAGTAACGTAACTCAAGTAACAATCGTTAGGCTGGAAGTTTTAGTCTTCACTCAGTTCTCAAATATCTATCTATGTTCTTACCCTTTTTTCATAAAAAGAACAAGGATAGAATATTTGAGAACTGAGTAACAACTACAACTTCTAGCCTTAGACTTGAGTTGGGTCTATGATTTCGAGCTATAAAAAACATTATGGCCCGAATCCATAGTCGTGTCTTGAGTATTAAGTATGACTTAAAACTTAAGTTTCGTTACTTGAGTATCAGCTGTTACTTTAATTAAGTGCTACATGTAGAGGTTATCACAGTTAGTTATGAAACAAAATCACACAAATAAGATAGTCGTCGGTAAGGATGTAACACTCAATTGAAGTAACAACTGATACTTAAGTAACGATACTTAATTTTCAAGTCATACTTAATACTCAAGACACGGCTATGAATTCGGGCCTAAGTTCGGGCCAAAGAAAAGTAACATGTAAAATATTTTGTAAATAGAATAACGAATATTAGTATTAAAACAGTATTACGAATATTATTATAAAAAATAAAATTTCATATTTATTAATTTTATGTATTAGGTAAGGATTTATTTCTAACGAAATGTAGTTTAAGACGATAATATTATTTCATGGGCTATATTACAATATTATAATAACATTGTATAATAAAAATTGATTCGATTTTAAATGGTTTGTTACAATTATTATTGTAGATGTTTAAGAAGATCTTTCGATAAAACATTAGGGCAAAATATTCGAATCATAATTTGTATATGGTTGAGATAATAAGTCCAAGCCCTTTGATAATATATAGGGCTATTACACGCTAGAAAAAGAACAGGAACAGATATAAGAAATACATACGTTCGCGATAACTATAAATAAATCTCAAGGACAAAGTTTTGAAAATGTGGGTATATATATTAAAAAACCTTTATTTTCGCACGGTCAATTATACGTTGCTCTTTCACGCTGTAAAAATGCAAATAAAATATTTATTTGAAATGAATCAGAAAATAATGATACTATACCTAATATAGTGTGGAAAGGAATATTAGAAAAATAATTTTATTATAATTTAACATGAAATTTTGAAAATTCATCAATATTAAATTTTATATTTCAACATTAATTATTTTCAACAAATGATATGATCCATTAATTTTTATTTTTTACAGGTCATATTTATATTATTTACTAATACTAAAATTGTAAAATATTAAAAATATCATAATATTAATATAAAAATTAATAATATAAATTCAAATATATACATGAATAATATACAAAATAAAAAAAATGATGGAATGGAATCCTATTGAAAGCAATCATGTTGAAGTAGATAATGCCACTGATCAACAAATGATGAAGATTTAAATGGCTCATTCCTTTCAGATTCATGCAGGCCGTCACTGATCGAATTTTTTTTTCTTCTAACTAGGAGAGTATCACATCTCCGGATCACGGATTTTGCTCTAACTTTGAGATAGATTTTCAGATGTCAAAATATGGAAAAAGCCAGAGTTATAGACCCCAACGCTCAATATTTCTCTAGTTGCAGGCAATTAAAGAAAATCACTAAAAAAGTTACTAGATTTTCAAACGCTTATAATTCCTTAGCATTAATAGCTAGACGCTTAAAACTTTTTTTAAATTAAAGCTGAGCTCAAATCCTTTCGAAACAGTAGTTACAGCATATCAAAATATTATTTTTTCTCCAAGTTAGAGCGTAATAAAGATTGGACCTAATTTTAGCTTTTATTATTAACTAATATTTTAAAAAGAAAATTCAGGTCCAATCCTTATTACGCTCTAACTTTGGGAAAAAATAATATTTTGATATGCTATAGGTGCTTTTTTGAAAGGATTCGAACGTAGCTTTCATTTGAAAACAGTTACAAGCGTCTAGCTATGAATGTTAATAAATTATAAGCGTTTCAAAATCTAGTAACTTTTTTAGTGATTTTCTTTAATTGCCTGCAACTAGAGAAATATTGAGCGTTGGGGTCTATAACTCTGGCTTTTTCCATATTTTTACATCTGAAAACCTATTTCAAAGTTAGAGCAAAATCCGTGATCCGGAGATGTGATACTCTCCTAGTAAGTGATAAAAATACCTTCTATTATGTATATGAAGATAAAATTTACCTCGTAGAACGCTTAAAAAATTTTTTTTTTCCTATTACAGCAATTTTAGTGTTGGATGTAAAAACGAAAATTCAAAAATTGAAAATGAACCTCTACTTTTAAATGACTATAGCTCCGTCAATTTTCAACCTTTTTGTACGTTTTTTTAACGAAAATGTGTGGAATTCTGTCTAGTTTTAAATACAATCTCGATTTTTGTAATACAATTTGATCTCACTGAGTTATTTACGAAAAACCGAAACAAAGCGATTTTTTTCAAACACTATTTTCTCAAAAACTATATTTTTTTTTTTTTAATTTTTATATGATTTTATACATAAAAAATACCAACTTCTAAGGTAGGTGAGAATATGCGATTTTGCCTTTTTTTTGCAACAGATTTTTTATCGTTTTTTTTATATTTTCGATTTTAAAACATTGATACCATGGTGCATCGTAATATTTTTCCAACTTTACGTGTTCTTACAACTATTTTTATGCTTTTATTTATTAATTTATCAAAAATATTAACAATAATGTTTAAGAAATTGAATTGGAATACGCTAAGCGATTGTCAAATATAGAAAATATTAACATCAATGATGTAGTATGTAATTCATGTAGAATTCGAATGATAAAAGATATGTCACGCTCTAACTCAAGAATCATGTTCTAGTACCCTTTCTCAGCTTAGTATAAGTGAATCATCAGAGTCATTGTCGTATAAAGTAGTTGAAAACGAAGAACCTAAAACTGTAGAATTATCCATTACAAGGATAATTGCAACTCATAAATATTGTTTTATTTGTGGTTTCCAAAAACAAAGTAATCTTATTTTAGTGCCTTCAACTGCTCGAATTCAAACATTCAGTAGAATTAATTTATTTATACCAAAGGGTAATAGGTGCTGTCGTGACCATTTGATTCAAAAAAAATTTTTTGAAGAAGACTTGAATAAGATAAAAATTTTTTCTAACACGAGTGTAATAGAGGTTACAGAATTACCTGAATTCCTTAATGAAATGTCTGCAAGGGCAAATGAAACTTTGTTAAATAAGACAGCTGATTTTGATATGCCTGAGAAGAAATTAAAACTATTAACAGGATTAAATTGGGAGAATATTATAAAACTACGAGAGCGGCTTACTTCTCTTAGAAATTCTAATGTAAGAACAGTAACTCAAGCCATAATTATATTTTTATTTAAAATGCGCACTGGTAATTCAAATGCAGTTATTTCTTCAGTATTCGCTATCGAAAAAGAACAACAAATATCTGATATTTGTCATTCAGTATTAGTGTCTTTTGAAAATGATGTATTACCAAATCACTTTGGATTAAAGAATGCTGATAGGGATTACTTGATTCAAAATGAAACTTCTCAAATGGCAAAACTTTTGCAACCAGGAAAAAAACTTATTTTGATTTGTGATGGAACATACATCAGACACGAAAAAAGCTCAAACAATCAATATCAAAGAAAATCTTTTTCAGGTCGAAAAAAAGTTCCTTTATTAAAACAATTTACAATTTGTACCACTAATAGCTACGTTACTGACCAGTTAGGACCATATCTTGCTAACATGAATGATGCCAGTATTTTAATGAAAATATTAGAAACAGAAAAAGAAGTTTTAACTAAATTGCTTCACAAAGGTGATATTTTCGTATTGCATAGAGGCTTTCGAGATATAAAAAAAAATTAGAAGATATGGGTTACACTGTTTTGATGCCAGCACTTAAAGGTAAAAAATCACAACTCTCAACAGAAGATTCAAATGAAACTCGATTTACAACAAAATTAAGATGGGTTGTAGAAGCAAGACATGGGATTGAAAAGAAAAAAAACAAATTATTAGATCGTAAACTTGATAACAAAATGTTAAAAGATGCTGGATCTTACTGTCGAATTGCTTGCTATTTAAATAATTCATTTGGAGTGCGTCTAGATTCTGATAAAGATGTGCAAGATGAAATATTTAACATCATGCAATCTAAGAAAGAAACTGTAAATACATTAGCAGAGGAAGTAGCTGCAGAAAGGTGGAGGCGTCGAAAACTACCATTTGTTACCGTGACTTCAAGTGATTTGCCAGATTTTCCTGAATTAACGAAGAAAGACTTAAAAATTCTTTTTACAGAGTCATACCAGCTTAAACAGAGCATATCCTATTTAGCAGAGATGTTGGACTCGGATAACAATTTAAAAATAGGGTATGTTAAAGAAAGATCAAATATTCTCAAACTCGAAGTACAATCGAGACATGTAAATAGAAAACAATATAAATGTTTCATTCAGTATCAACCTAATGGCATTGGCTATTCCAGCATTATTAGATATTATTGTGATTGTGCTAATGATAACCGCACTATTGGATGTTGTGCACACATTGCAGCAATTATTTATTACCTTTCTCACGGAAGATACTTATCAAAAATTATAAAACCAGCTGAAATTCTTTCTAATATGTTTCTTAAAGATCAAATAGAAGTTTGCATAAATGAAGACAGTGATGAAGATGAATAAAATTGCTTTAATTCTGGGAATAACTATTATTTTTTATGAATATTTACTTCATGAACAATCTTCAATATTTATAATTATTTTTAATAAAGTGAAAAATAATATTTTATTTCAAAGATTTTCATTTGACTTTCACATTTTAATATTATAATAAAAATTTAATAAATGATTATTTGAAGCGTCTCACAACATACGCGGCTAAGTCACAACCAACGCATTATGAGAAAAATGCAAAAAACCTCTATCTTTTAAATGATTCTAAATCGCTTGTTAACCAATATACTATTGAATTTACCGATAAAAAATAAGATTTTTGCACATGTTTCGAAAACTCTAAATTGATTTTTTAAAGAGAAAAATAATTTTTTAATATGGACTTAGCTAACTTTAATGTGGCTATGGGCTTGGTTAGTTTTGAAAAAAAAAATTGAAGGACTTGACTAATTTTGATGCAAAATCGGGACTCAGTTATTTTTTATTCAAAAATACTATCCGGACTTAGCAACTTTAGATTTGTAATTTATAGATTTGTCAAATAATATAACATAATGTCGAAGCATCTCACAACAAAAATGAAGTCCATTTTTTTCGAAAATTAAATTATTAAGTCATTTATATTTTTTATCCTATTTTCTACTATATTTAATCTTACTATATTAAATTATATATTTACTATATTTAATCCTATTTTTTAATATATTTATTTCTTTTTATAATAATAAATTCGCAAGGTATATCACGATGAAACTTAAGCTTTTAAATTTGATTTTTCAATTTTTTTTTCCTATATCAAAAAACTGCTGCAAATCGAAAAAACGCTAAAGTTTATTCTCGGAAGCTCGCTGAACATTATCAACAAACATAGACGTATACTCATAAATAGGCGTTAATTATTTATAAATAACACATAGTATATTATTATTGCATATGCTTACGAGTGTGTATTTGTGAGCGTATTATGTTTATGTGTAAGTATATGCGTGTGTATATTCATTAAAATGCACATGTACTCTATTCTTAAAATTAAAATTGGACTTGACCATTTTTGATAAGCAAGTTCAATGGACTTAGCGCTTTTTTGATTTGCAGCAGTTTTTTGACATACCAAAAAAATTGAAAAATCAAATTTTTAAAAAATTTTATAATTAAATATAATAGAAAATAGGCTAAAAAATATGCTTTACTTAATAACTCAATTTAAAAAAAAAATGGGCTTGGTCATTTTTGTTGCTCGAGGCTTCATTTGTCACTAATCTTGAGTTTTTGTCTTGAGTTACATTTAACATTTTTTTATAATTTATTATATTATACACTACGCAAACTATGAAAATGAGAAAATTACTTTTCCTACCAATTCTGTTATAAACTTTATTTAAATAAAAAGTTGCGGTGTTTGAAAAAATATTATTTGTGCCATGATATTTAAGAAATGATTTAATTACACTTGAAAGTAACTATTTTCAACTTACTAGGAGAGTGTCACACCTCCGGATCACGGATTTTGCTCAAACTTTGGGATAAGTTTTTAGATGATAAAATATGAAAAAAGCTAAGGTTATAGTCACAAACACTCAATATTTCCCTAGTTACAGGGAATTAAAGAAAATCACTAAAAAAGTTACTAGATTTTTAAACGCATATAGTTCTTTAGCATCGATAGCTAGAAGCTTAAAACTTTTTTTAAATTAAAGCTGAGCTCAAATCCTTTCGAAACAGTAGTTACAGCATATCAAAATATTATTTTTTCCCAAAGTTAGAGCGTAATAAGGATTGGACCTGAATTTTCTTTTTAAAATATTAGTTAATAATAAAAGCTAAAATTAGGTCCAATCTTTATTACGCTCTAACTTGGGGAAAAAATAATATTTTGATATGCTGTAACTACTGTTTCGAAAGGATTTGAGCTCAGCTTTAATTTAAAAAAAGTTTTAAGCTTCTAGCTATCGATGCTAAAGAACTATATGCGTTTAAAAATCTAGTAACTTTTTTAGTGATTTTCTTTAATTGCCTGTAACTAGGGAAATATTGAGTGTTTGTGACTATAACTTTATCTTTTTCCATATTTTATCATCTGAAAACTTATCCCGAAGTTTGAGCAAAATCGGTGATCCAGAGGTGTGACTCTCTCCTAGTTAGTAAAAATAACATAACTTAGTAAAAGCATTACATTTTCTCAAAATACTATGTTAAGCGCGCATCGCAATATACTGAAAATATTATTGAAAAATGATAACATAAAAAAACTAAAAACCGTTGTTTTAAGCTTTTTAAATGTAATATAAGTTAATACAATTTGTACATAAACTTAAACTAAAATCAGTTTTTGGCAAATACTGGAACGTGTAAATGAAAATATCGTAAATCTAATAAGACAAAATAATAGAAAGTCATCAAAAATACTGATATTTGTTATTTAAGTTACACGGAAAAACTTTTGCACATAAAATACGTTCAAATGTTGCATATAAATTCACATCTACTATTATTGAAATAATTTTAATATCATTCTTGAAAAAAGATTAAAATCAAATTGAGATGATGTTTCCCTCAGAAAAAATGAAATTGGAAACCAGTCTTCTATGCATTCAATATCTACTCAATATGTATGTTGACTACATTCGAGACAGTCGAACAGCCTTTGTATTCAGACTTGATCGGGATTTAGCTTCAACTCGAACTGAAAAAGTTAACAGTAGTGCGGATAACCGAGCGCGTGTTTTGAAAAGAGGTAGGGGAAAAAGAAAAAGAGGGAGTAACCAAAATACATTATTATTATGATGGTAAAATAGTAATTTTTAAAAAAATTAATAAATGTTAAGATTTTAATATAATTAGTGAGTCTTTAAAACTATTAAAAAAGTATTTTAACTCCAAATCTAATTATTTTAAACAACTAGGGGGCAGATGAGCATGTATCATTTCATGTCAATGATATTTTGAAGTAGGTTTGGTCGAGTGCGCAACGTTCACGCTTTTCCTTTTGAGTGTGCAAGTTCAACTCTTGGTCAGAATCACGTTTTTTTTTTTAATTTTTTTTTATTAATTTTTTTATTTATATTTTTTTTCTTATAATATTAAAATCTAATTCTTCACGAGTATATTAAGTATACTCGTTTTTTCAATGAATATTTTTTAAAAATAAATTATTTCTTAGACGCTATAATGAAAAATATTAATAAATAAATAATAATAATGTTTATTTTATAATACTATAGTTTAATTTATTCATAATGTAATTTGTAAAATTTACATAATAAATAAATTAGACTATAATATTAATTTATTTATGTTAGAATGTATATTACATATTAATATATATCTCAAGACAGAATTTAACATTAAGTATTATAAACCTAACTATTATTCATTTATTAATAATTTTAATTATTACATCTAAGGAATAATTTATTTTTAAAAAATATTCATTGGTAAAATAAGTCTACTTAAAATATAAAAAATTTTTTTTTTATTATACTATAATACTATATAAATACATTTAGAGAAATATTGATGGTTTATTTGATCTATGACATAGTTAGACCTTCTCTAAGGGTACTACAAAAATTTTACATTTAAATTTTGTTATTTTTATTTTTTTGAGCTGTGTAAAGTAAAAAAATTTGATCCTGAAAATTCAATAAATTGTTGGTAGATCTCTTGATGCCCGTTAAAGTGATCATTGTGCTGTTAAAATTTTAAATAAATGAAAGGTACAATTTTTAATTTTTTTTTTTTCTTTCACTAAAAATTACACTTTATTATATTAAATGCATATATACGACACGTATTTATTATTATATATAAAAGCTTACCTTTAAAAAGGTATATGGTGGTCAAGTACGCTTATCCTGGTAGAAAATTTGTCTAGTTTTATCGAGGCCTCGATTATTTAACATACAAAACTAGACAGATCTAGAGTAAATTTCTACCAGGATAGCGATTTATTTTAATTAATGATTTTAACTTTTTATCTTTTTTTCAATAATTCGTTTCGTATTCAATACTTCATATTTTAGACTATTATTTTTATTAAATAAAATCATAATTTTTAACCAAAAGGGAGATTTTATCGACTACCTTAGAAAAAAAATAAAAGTTTAAAACTAATTTGTTTTTACAAATTGAATTTATATAATGGTTTTAGAGAATTTCTTAAATACATTGGCCATATAAAACTATGAAACTTTGATATTAAAATGCCAATGAAATCATTGAACAGATGGCAAATATTAAATGCATTATTTAAATTTGTAATATAATAATTTGTTTTATCCAATTTCATTTCGAATGGTTTAATAGAATTTGATAGTATAGTACCGGGCAATAATTCTAAGCAGGTTATCAAATTTTTGCTCCGACTTTGTAAAAGCGTATCTTCTTCAATCCTAGAAAAAATTTTAAAAAAGCATTTTAAAGTATTCTTTAAATGCTTTCTTTTTAGCTTACTTACATTTTTTTAACGATATTTAAAAAAAAATAATCGCTTTGTCAATTTTGAAATTTTTTTCAATTTTGCATTTTTCTTTAATCAGCTGTAGTTTTTTAAATAATTGAGCTAGAAAAAATTTGAAAAAAGATTTGAAAAGGGCTAAAAAATGCTATTTGCAGCTATTTTTACAAAAATTTTTAAATTATTTTTTGTCAAGTTTTAAGCATATAAAGTTATCGATCTAATACTTTTGCAGTTGTAAAAAACACTTCAATAGCAAGAAAAAAATAATCGCTGGTGCAAAACTTTTGATTTCTATGATATAATTTTTGTAAAATAAATCTTTTTGTTATTTCATACTTTATTATGTTTTATTATTAATAATGAATAGTTATAATTTCCTACTAAAATTAAATCACTACTTCATCAGCGATTATTTTCTACTTGCTATTGAAGTGTTTTTTACGACTGCAACTGTTTTTTTTTATTCAATCTCTGTAACCAACCAACTAAATGCTGTAAAAAGCTTACCTTAAGAGGAGGCCGTATAGTTCTGTCCTTGTCTAATCTAAATTTTCGTTATTATGGCTAAATTAAATATTTTTATACAAAAGTAAGGGCAGAGCCCAATAGATTTAAGGATGAGCAGACGATTCTATTCTATGAAAAAATATAAAATTTTCATTAGTTTTCGAGTGAAGTCTGAAACGGAAAAGAGTTAAATTTGATTGAAGTGTTCAACTCTTTTTCCGTTTCAGACTTCACTCGAAAACTAATGAAAATTTTATATTTTTTAATAGAATAGAATCGTCTATTCATCCTTAAATCTATTGGGCTCTGCCCTTACTTTTGTATAAAAATATTTAGTTTACTAATTATAACGAAAATTAAGATTAGACAAGGACAGAACTATACGGCCGCCTCTTAAAGGTATATGGTGGTCAAGTATGCTAAGCGATTTATTTTGATTAATGATTTTAACCATTTTGATGTCTTTAACATATTATAAAATATTTTTAGTAAAAAAATCAAACAATGATATTAGAATTTCATGAATCAATGAAACAAATGTCAAGTATTTTATTTTTATAATTGAATTTTGCACGCGTTCACAGAATTAATCTATTTATTTAGTATTTGAAACTATCAAATCTTTACATTAGAATTTCATGAAATCACGAAGCAAATGTCAATTATATAATACAGATGATAAAACTATGGCATCTTATACTATAAATTTTAGCAAAAAATTTTTCAAATTTTTTTCTTTATAAATAAACGTTTAATCTCACTAACTGCATTACTTTTTGTCATCATTTCTTCTATCATTTATTTAAAAGTGTTCTGAAATTTTTTTAATTTTATTAAATATTTACAAAATTACTTGCCAGGCCCGTGTATAAAATTTTTTTAAATTTTTATTTAGTTAAAAAAAAAATTGTAATCATAAAAATATTGTTTAATTTTAAAATTGTAATTTTCTAATTTCATTATTTTACGTAATATGGTGTTTTGTATTCAGTATTTTTTAGGAGCGTATTTTATCTTAGTATAATTTCATATTACCTATACTCACACAGCATAAAAGATTGCTGCAAGGTTGCTGCAAGGTTTCATGAAAGTTTCGAAACTTCGCAGCAACCTTTCATGAAAGATTGCAGCAACATTTATATGTCCGCGCTAGAACCCGGTTGAAATATTTCTAAAAACTTTGCAGCAATCTTTCAGAAAACCTCGCAGCAACCTTTCATGAAAACCTCACAGCAATATTTCAGGAAATGTAACAGAAACATTTCAAGAAACCTTGCAGCAATCTTTTAGAACACCTCACCGCAACCTTGCAGGAAACCTCGCAGCAATCTTTCAGGAAATGTAACAGAAACATTTCAAGAAACCTCACAGGAATCTTGCGGGAAAAATAGCTAAAACATTTCAAGCAACCACACAGCAATTTTTCAGAAAATCTCGCCGTAACCTTGCAGAAAACCTCGCAGCAACCTTTCATGAAAACCTCGCAGCAACATTTCAAGAAACCTTGCAGCAATCTTTCATGAAAGGTTTCTCGTAATATTTCATGAAATTTTTCCCAAATTTTGCCGCGAACAACGCTCATACCTTTCCGTATGGTTTCCTGCAATATTTTGTAAAATATTTCTTAAATCTTGCCAAAAGCTTGCTGCAGTAATATTTACTAGTAGGCAGGATTTTCTATCCTTGTGTGATAAAGTTTTTCTTATTTGCTTAAGTATCAATCGTTCTATCTATAAATTACTAGTTGAGCGCAATAGTATTATTATCAATATTTGTGCACGAGAAGAAAAAATTCCTGAGCATCGTTTTTAAGAAAAGTAGAGAATATTGAAATAAAAGGTTTTTTTTCTAATATTTATGCGTTCTTTACTTTTTTCATTAACAATTCGATAGATTTTTTTACCCTACGCATAAATATTTATAATAATAGCATACTTATTGCGCTCAACTTCCCGTTTACAATACAACTACAGCAATAAATACTTGAGTAAATAACAGGAAACCAAATATAAGTCAAGAACAGCGAATCTGGACTGCTTTTAGAATCTTTTATAAAAACTTGCAGAATGATTGCTGAAACTGTTTATGAAAGGTTTGCTGCAATTTCATTTTGAAATTATTCATGAAACTTTGCTGATACTTTTAATGAAACGCTTTTCTGGAATATTTTATAAAAATTGCCAAAAATATGGTAATAACCATTGGCGAAATGTACATAGCAATATTTTTTGTGATTTCTTAGAAATCTTGTCAAAAACCTTGCAGAAATCTTACTGCAACTTTTAACAAAAGATACCTCGTAATATTTCATAAAATATTCATCAAATTTTGCTGTAAACCTCGTTGAAACCTTTCATAAAAGGTATCTTGCAATATTTCGTAAAATGTTTCTAAAATCTTGCACGAACCTTGCTGCAACCTTTCATCAAAGGTCTCTTGCCATATTTCGTAAAATGTTCCCCAAATCTTGCTAGGAACCTCACTGAAACCTTTCATGAAAGGTTTCTTGCAATATTTCATAAAATGTTTCTAAAATCTTGCAGGAACCTCGCTGCAATCTTTCATGAAAGGTTTCTTGCAATATTCCATAAAAAGTTCCCCAAATCTTGCTGGAAAACTCGCTAAAACCTTTCGTGAAAGGTTTCTTGCAATATTTCATGAAATGTTTTTAGGATCTTGCAGAAACGTCGCTGCAACCTTTCGTGAAAGGTTTCTTGCAATATTTTATAAAATGTTTCTAAAATCTTGCAGAAAGTTCGCTGCAATCTTTCATAGAAAGTTCGATGCAACATTCCATCAAAATGTTGTCTAAATCTTGCTGAAAATCCCGCTGAAACATGTAATAAAAGTTTTCTTGCAATATTTCATGAAATGTTTTTAAAGTCTTACAGAAACCGCGCTGCAACCTTTCATGAAAGGTTTCTTGCAATATTTCATGAAATATTTCTAAAATCTTGCAGAAAACTTGCTGCAACCTTCCATGAAAGGTTCCTTGCAATATTCCATGAAATGTTTTCTAAATTTTGCTGAAAACCTCGCTGAAATATGTCGTGAAAGTTTTCGTCCAATATTTCATGAATTGTTTCTAAAATCTTGCAGAAACCTCGCTGCAACCTTTCATGAAAGGTTTCTTGCAATATTTCATGAAATGTTTTTTAAAACCTTGCAGAAACCTCGCTGCAACCTTTCATGAAAGGTTCCTTGCAATATTGCTTGAATTATTTTCTGTAACCTTGTAGCAAGTTTGCAGCAATATCACACTGAAATGTTTCATGAAACCTCTTAGCAATGTTCAGACATGATTGCTGCAATCTTGTGACAATATTTCAGCACAATATTTCAGTGAAAGTTTCACTGCAATATTTCATGCTGTGTGGGTATCTTACATCTATTATAATTTCTGGTTCAAATGTTAGAACATACATTCATTAGACATTTCACCAATAAAATATTTATACACGGGTTTGGCAAGTAATTTTGTAAGCATTTAATAAGATTAAAAAAATTTCAGAACACTTTTAAATAAATGATAGAAGAAATGATGACAAAAAGTAATGCAGTTAGTGAGATTAAACGTTTATTTATAAAGAAAAAAATTTGAAAAATTTTTTGCTAAAATTTATAGTATAAGATGCCATAGTTTTATCATCCGTATTATATAATTGACATTTGCTTCGTGATTTCATTAAATTCTAATGTGAAGATTTGATAGTTTCAAATACTAAATAAATAGATTAATTCTGTGAACGAATGCAAAATTCAATTATAAAAATAAAATACTTGACATTTGTTTCATTATTTCATGAAATTCTAATATCATGGTTTGATTTTATTACTAAAAATATTTTATAATATGTTAAAGACATCAAAATGGTTAAAATTATTAATTAAAATAAATCGCTTAGCATACTTGACCACCATATACCTTTAAGGTAAGCTTTTATGTAATAATAAATACGTGTCTAATATATGCATTTAATATAATAAAGTGTAATTTATAATGAAAGTTCAAAAAAAAATGAAAAATTGTACCTTTTATTTATTTGAAATTTTAACAGCATAATGATCACTTTAACGGACGTCAAGAAATCTATCAAAAATTTATTGAATTTTTAGGATCAAATTTTTTACTTTACACAGCTCAAAAAAATATAAATAACAAAATTTAAATGTAAAATTTTTGTAGTACCCTTAGAGAAGGTCTAACTATGTCATAGATCAAATAAACCATCAATATTTCTCTAAATGTATTTATATAGTATTATAGTATAATAAAAAAAAATTTTTTATATTTTAAGTAGACTTATTTTTTCAATGAATATTTTTTAAAAATAAATTATTCCTTAGATGTAATAATTAAAATTATTAATAAATGAATAATAGTTAGGTTTATAATACTTAATGTTAAATTCTGTCTTAAGATATATATTAATATGTAATATACATTCTAACATAAATAAATTAATATTATAGTCTAATTTATTTATTATGTAAATTTTACAAATTACATTATGAATAAATTAAACTATAGTATTATAAAATAAACATTATTATTATTTATTTATTAATATTTTTCATCATTACGTCTAAGAAATAATTTATTTTTAAAAAATATTCATTGAAAAAACGAGTATACTTAATATACTCGTGAAGAATTAGATTTTAATATTATAAGAAAAAAAATATAAATAAAAAAATTAATAAAAAACTTCAAAACAATAAAAAAAAATTAAAAAAAAGGACGTGATCCTGACCAAGAGTTGAACTCGCACACTCAAAAGGAAAAGCGTGAATGTTGCGCACTCGACCAAACCTGCTTCAAAATATTATTGACATGAAATGATACATGCTCATCTGCCCCCTAGTTGTTTAAAATAATTAGATTTGGAGTTGAAATTCTTTTTCAATAGTTTTAAAGACTCACAAATTATATTACAATCTTAACATTCATTAATTTTTTTTAAATTACTATTTTACCATCATAATAAAAATGTATTTTGGTTACTCCCTCTTTTTCTTTTTCCCCTGCCTCCTTTCAAAACACGCGCTTGGTTACTGTTAACTTTTTCAGTTCGAGTTGAAGCTAAATCCCGATCAAGTCTGAATATAAAGGCTATTCGACTGTCTCGAATGTAGTCAACGTACATACTTGATCATTTTTTGCAAACTAAATAGATAATATATTTACATCATAACTATTGAGTGTAAAAATATGTCAATAATGAAAGTATTAGTAAGTCTTTAGCGCATTCAAATCGGTTTCAAGTTTTTTCGAGCACAAATCAATTGCAAAAGTTTTTCCGTGTATTTAAATAAAATATAATCAAATGAAATTATTACATAACCTTAAAAAAATTAGATTTCGGTAAACTTTCATGGTTTATGGATTAAAATATTGCAAATCTGAGTATACAGTTGTAAAGAACATGTATGGATTATCAAAATATGTCTTTCCAAATCTCTCAGATGCCAAATCACGCAACAAAATCTTTAAATAACCCCACAAAAAACTGTTTCTGAGCGTAGGATAGCGTGTTCAGCTGAAAATATCTTCAATCTGATGTCAGAACTCAACAGAAAGTAGAAAAAATTTTTAACAAAAAAAAACCGACTTCAAAAAATGCACTGAAAAGTAACAAATAATTTATTATCTTTAGAAATCATACAAATAATTGGTAAAATACAATTTTAGAAGTCGGCGTCTCCTCAATGAATGTAAACGTTATTTTTTAACAATAAATGTAAGTGAGAGAGAGAGAGAGAGAGAGAGAGATGGCGAAGTATAAGGGAGGTAAATGAGAAAACAAAACACCCGGTTTTTTTCTTAATTTGATAATTGGGTCATACAAACCGAATATTGGCCCAATAATTATAGGACACGTATGGGACCTTCCTGCAGACATTCTCTATCAGATAAGAACAAGTTTTTTCGAATCGGTTAAGAAATGACGGAGTTATGAGGTAACAGACATTAAAAAAAAAAAAAAAAAAATTCAGTCGAATTGAGAACCTTCTCCTTTTTGAAGTCGGTTAAAAATATAGAAAAAGTGTTATTTAGAGCCATAATATAGTAATTTATTTCATTATTAATGCTTAAAACCCCGTAAAAAAGCCAAAAAAACGATTTTTGGCCGAAATTTCGGTGTGCCACCATTTTTTTTTGTAAACTAATGACGGCATCGTGAAGAGCAGAAAAAAATACATGAAAAATACCTATATTGAGTTTAGTGCCTTGAAATCTGGGATGTAAAAACACTGATTTAAAATTTTAATGAGGTTTTTCGGAGCCAATTTTGAGGTTATGAGTTTCGTAAAAAATTTTAATTATTAAGAAAGGAAAAACCTACTTTCATGATTTTTTACAAGTCTCTGAAATGCAGAGCCTAGCTGTAAAAAAATAAAATTGAAAAATCACGTTTTTTAGCTTTATAACTCCTACATAGGGTTTAGGGGTCTGTAATTTTGGCTTTCTTAATATTTTTTGATAACCTTTTAAGTGACACATATCAGATATGCCATTTGGGAGGGGGCAAATTCACCATGCTTATTCTGTTATAGCCTTTAATATAAAGTTATCAGATTTAAATATAAATTATATTGCTCACGACACTCAGATTGACATTTATACTAGTTTTATCAATCTCAAAATTATCAGATAAGGAATTTGAATCAAATATGGGATTAGGTAATGGCTATTCTGAAGGTTTATATATTTCGTGATCATTTGGATAAGCTAAACGATTTTATTTCCACCCTGGCGAAAAAGATTCGTAATAAAAAATGATAAAACATGATAACCATGAATAAAAAGTGATCAAAATGGATAAATTTTGATAATAAGTGATAAAAATAATTAAAAATAGATAAAAATGGATAAAAAGTGTAGGAATTCGGACATTTTATCCGTTTTTATCGGTTATTATTATTATTATTTATCACATTAAATTAATTTTTATTATTTTTCGTCAGTTTTTATCAATTTATATAATAAATTTTTAAAATGTTTTAAGTCTTATGAATAGCATGTAAAGTAGGTAATGAAGGTTTTTAAAAATTGTATTGTTCTAATTCACTCGCAAATTTTTTAAAACAATTATACGTTAATACATATTCGTGTGTTTAGTAATATAAAATGAAAATTTTATTTCAATGTATCAATCTTTACATCCTGCAGGTAAAACACATAAGTATATTGAGAGAAAATTCTAAAAATTACTGTTAGCATTATAACGCACTCACATGAAAACGTGCTTTTTCTTCTAGCGTTGTAGTAAATTTTATTAGGTTTCTAAAATTATTTACAAGATAAGCAGCAAAAAATGCTAGGATATTTTTGAACTATTACAAAACAATCTTAAAATAATTACTATGTTACCATCATAAAATTTTCAAATGTGAACATAAAAAATGGTGTATATAAAAATTTAAGGTTATGAGTAATAATAATGCCAAAGAAATGGCCATAAAATGTTAAAAAAAGCCTTTCTATTTCTACTGGTCATAAAATGGTAAAAAAAAGTTTCTATTTCCATCATAATAAATTTTTAATAGCTTACATAGTAATTTTTGTCATACATTCGAGAAATCCTATAACTTCTTGTCAAAATACCCCTTGCGTATGTGATTCCAACAACTAACAATACCAGCATATTTTAAACACAAAAATCCTGTCATTTGACGTTAAAATTTGTGTCCAGCTTCCGCAAGTGATGAGAGTTCAGTACACTTCGTATATAAATCCGATCCATCTGATCATTATTAAAATGCGCGTGTGTTTACTAGCGACCTCTGTGGCGTTACGTTTATATTAGGTTAGATATGATATAGGTTAGATTAATTCACAGCGACCGAATAAATACAGAAATTTTCAAAAACATAATACAGTTTATTTATATATTTTCTTATTCTTGTATGTTATTTTAAAAATTTTGTTTATAATATATTTTATATCTAAATAAAAACTGTTAAAAAATAATAATAATTGTTAAAAAAAATTAAAAACTAATATAAGTAGATAACAAATATTATTTTGTAATAATAATAGATAAAATCGGATAAAAATGGATAAAATCTAATAAAATGTCCGAATTTATACCAATTTTATTCCCTTTTATTCAATTTTATTATTTATTATTTTATTTTATCCATTTTTATCCACTTCTATCCATTTTTATCTATTTTTATTCCCTTTTTTCATTTTTTATTACTTACAAATAATTTTTATTCATTTTTATCATTTATTTTCATTTTTCATTAATTATTATTTAAAATCTTTTTCGCCGGGGCACTCTTTCAACCTATTCATAAAATTTTTTTGTATCCGAGCTCAGTATTATTAAATAATTTTTCGAGCATTTCTGTATCTAGGTCATTAAAAGTTTCTGTATTTATGTCCGCTTTTGCAACTCGAATAAAAATATTTACAATTATTTTGAACTTATAAAAAATTATCATGTAACTTTTATCGAAAACTTTTATACACTGAGGAGTGAGAGAGGTTATGTAAGATATAATTTTAAAAGTTAACATTTACGTAACAGATGTATGTTTTACTTACCCTTGAATCTTGAAATAAATTTTCTAAATTCCAGTCTTGCATAATACTTTTCACAAATATATTAATTTTTTTATTAAAAATTTCTTTATTATCCATAACACCAAGTGAATTATCTTATACGATTATTCATGTATCGAATTGAGCCATTCTGTTGTAACTCGACACTTAAGCAGTAAACTTTACGAAAAAGTTCAGTAGCATTTACTAAACTGATTCAATCCCAGCTATTAAACTGACGGCCAGTAATAATTACAGGCTGAAGTTCAGTTATGCTGACGTTTTATTTTTCTCCGTGTACTTATACATCAATACATATGAGCATATCTCCACAACTTTTAATTTTTTTATAATGTTTTTGAAAAGTCATTTTACTGCTGTTACTGGGTAGCGAATAATGCACACTATTCAAACTAGGTTTACATCTTTTGTACAATCTTGTTCCTCTATTTTTTATGTATATGGTGAATGTGCCACCAATGCTCCAGTAGATATTTCTATAAAACGAAAATTTTTACATGGATAAAATTTCCGAACTTTTATCCATGTAAAAATTTACGTTTTATAGAAATATCTACTGGAGCATTGGTGGCACATTCACTATGTACATAAAAAATAGAGGAACAAGATTGTACAAAAGGTGTGAACCTAGTTTGAATAGTGTGCATCATTCGCTACCCAGTGACAGCTGTAAAATGACATATCACCAAAAGATTAAAAGTTGTGGAGATATGATCATATACGCATACATAAACATTGACTTTTAGTTATAAAATCGCATTTACATATTCGCTTCGACTGTACGCAACAAAGCACCGACCCTTTCGCTTATATAGTAAGTAAGGTATCGTCCAACCACTTGGAAATAAAACTCCCATTTAACGAACAGCCCCCTATCAGCGTTACTGAAAATCTCCCGCAACATTCTGCATAATCTTCCAACGAAAACTTCATGGAATACTTTTAGAATCTTTCATACAATATTCCACAGGAAGATTACTTAAATCTTTCTGTGAAATATTCCGTGGAATATTTCTGGAAGTTTTATGTAATATTCCGCTGTACGATTTTAAAGCTTTTCGGAATCTTCCAGCGAAATATTCGTGGAATCTTCCAAAAATCTTTCATGAAATATTCCACTGGAGGATTACTTAAATCTTTCTGTGAAATATTTCGTGGAATATTTCTATAAGATTTCTGTAATATTCCGCTGTACGACTTAAAAATTTTTCGTAATCTTCCAGCAAAATGATCAGGGAATCTTCCTAGAATCTTTCATGAAATATTCCACTGGGAGATTACTAAAATCTTTTTGTGAAATATTCCGGAATATTTCTGGAAGATTCATGTAATATTCCACTGTACGATTTTTAAGTTTTTCGGAATCTTCAAGCGAAATGTTTATAATTAAAATTTTTAAAATTTCCCTGAAATATTTTATCAAATATTGCAACGAAAGATTACTTAAATCTTTCTGTGGAATATTTCATGGAATATTTCTGGAAGATTTATGTAATATTCCGCTGTACGATTTCTAAGTTTTTCGGAATCTTCAAGCGAAATATTTATGAAATCTTTCTGAAATCTTTTATGAAATATTCCACCGGAAGGTTACTTAAATCCTTCTGTGAAATATTTCGTGGAATATTTCTGGAAGATTTATAGAATATTCCGCTTTATAATTTTGGAGTTTTTCGGAATCTTTTAGCGAAATGTTTATGGAAACCTTCCTGGAATCTTCCATGAAATATTCCACTGGAATATTTTATAAACGTTAAATATTCCAGAAATCTTTCGTGAATATTTCATGAAATATTTTGAAAAAGTTTTCGAACATTCCTTTGAAATATTCCATTAAAATTCCTGGAAGCTTCCAATGGAAGTTTTCAGTAGAATATTTCAAAATATCCCGTGAAGACTTCCTAGAATCTGCATGAAAGGTTCCATTGAAATATTCCAGTAGTAGAATTTGAAATATTTTAGTGAAATCTTCCATGCTGGGTGAGCTATAACTTTTGAAATAGGCAAGACTTTCTTATGCAATATAGTATATTGTGTAACGAGTGAGGTTTAGTTGACTATTGCACACGAGGGCAAGTTGGCCCACGAGCGCAGCGAGTAACGGCACTGCCTGAGTGGCACAATAGTCAACTTAACCGATTCACATACTATTTTTTCTCATAAGTGCTAGACGTAAGAGAGAGAGAGAGAGAGAGAGAGAGAGAGAGAGAGAGAGAGAGAGAGAGAGAGAGAGAGAGAGAGATAGATAGATAGATATTTAAATTTATTAACTGTACATTATGTTGTACAACAAAAATAATACAAATTCGTAAGTATATATATATATAAAATGAGATACTAAGTAAAAATATAATTAAAATAATGATACAGTAATTAAAATAATTAAAGCCTAGCTCGGAGCAGAGGCTCATTCTCAAGGGAAAGGTAGTGCGAATATGTTGATGCCTTGAATAATGCCAACGATGAAGAATCTCTTAAAGATGATGGTAGACCGTTCCATAGTTGCGATGACACAACCAGGAACGATCTTTGGTGATACTCGGTAGATGAAAAAGGAATGGTTAACGGTCTCACATCACCCCTCAGTGTCCTCACAGGCCGGCTCCACAAATATCTAGAATAAAGATATGAAGGTGAGCATGACAAAAACATTTTGTATAAGAAGGTAGTGGCGAAGTAGTTTCTTCTACCCAAAGTGGATAACCAGCCTAGAGAGGACCTATAAACAGAGATGTGCTCGCGCCTACTTACACCATAGATGTAACGAATACCAGAGTTTACAACCCTTTGAAGCCTCAGATCGAGTTCAGCAGAAAGGTCAATATAGACCAAACAACAGTAATCAAGTAAAGGAAACAGCAAAGAACGGATAAGATGCTTACGTAGTGCAATGGTAGTACTTTTTCGAAAGAAATTTAATCTATAGAGCAATGAGTGACTCCTGTTACACACATGCGCAATTTGGTCCTTCCAGTTCAACTTACTATCAAGCCATACACCAAGACTACGAACAGAAGATTCAAACTTAATAAGATCACCGTTTATTGGAACACCAGTGATGTGTAATGAGGGCAGCATATTGACATAGAAATAAGATCCAATAATAATAGCCTTTGTTTTGCTCACATTTAATTTCAGATGATTTTTTGTCGCCCAGTTAACAATACTGACAGCTTGATCACTCATGAGAGCAGTAACAGAAGCCAACTTAGCAATTGGGAAGTGAATGTACACCTGAAGATCATCAGCATAGATAAGATGCTGCACATCGGCATGGAAGTCAGCAGCCACATCATTGATGTATATAGAAAACAACAGTGGACCAAGGACAGAGCCCTGGGGAACACCAGTATTTAATGTTACATAGTCAGATGCATTACCATCTGCATCAATAACAGCCTGCTGTCTCTCAGAGAGATAAGACGCAAACCAACGCACAACTGAATGCGAGATGTCAAGAGAAGACATTTTTCTGAGCAGAGAGACATGGCATACCGTATCAAATGCCTTGCTGAAATCAAATAGCAACAGCAACGTCACATAGCGTCTGTCCATATTGCGTCTAATGTCCTCAGTTAGTTTCAGTAGTGCGGTCTGAGTACTATGTCCAGTTCGAAATCCAGTCTGATAAGGGTCCAGTAGCTGTCGTATAGTCAGGTAATTGTAGAGTTGATCATGGACTAGACGTTCAAGAACCTTGGACATAAAAGATAATAAAGAAATTGGCCTAATGTCACCAAAAGCTTGAGGAGAGGAGATTTTGTTTATTGTAGTGACCAGTGAGATCTTCCAGCATGAAGGAAATAAGGATTCACGCAATGAGTCGTTATAAATACGACATAACAAAGGCCCAATGACCGGAAATGCCGCACGGACAAAAGATTGAGGAACAGCATCAAACCCTCTGGCCTGTGAAGTTGAATGACAAACAGCCATCCATACCTCCTCCAAAGTAACTGGATTAAACTTAAACATGGGTTTAAGTGGTTCATCTAGAGCAAGTGTATTCATGTAATCAGAAATGGAGGGGACCAGAGGATCAAACGCAACACCACCAAAATACCGATTCAAATCATTAATTGAAAAAGAATGTCGAGAGTCACTACTGCTGGAACATACGCCCAGGTTCTTGAGTTCTTTCCAGATCTGTCTTGCGTCAGTAATCTTAGATAGTCTGTCGTGGTAATACAGTAATTTAGCTGATTCGATGCATGAATGGGCCCGATCTCGAGCATCTCTATAACATATAAGATCAGCACGCAGCCTAGTACGTTTGAAGCGTCTGTAATGCCTATCTCTCTCAGAGATTAAGCGGTGATGCTCAGAGGTAAACCACGGACGATGACTCTTGCTCTGTCGAACACGCCTAACAGGCACAAACCGTGAGATAGCTTCATTAAGATGAGTGTAAAGACATTCAAGGCGAGCCAAAAGAGAAGAGTCACCGTTACACACAGCACAATTCAGCGATCGAAAATAATCAAGAATAGCAGCCTCATCAACCGCTTTATAATCATGATAAGTAAAATTATTAAGTGTAGGCCTAGAGAGAGACGACTTCACAGTCGCAGCAATAAAATCATGTCCGTCAATAAATGGTACATCAGTCTTCCAATAATCAAGCAGTAAGTCATTGGCATCGACAAGAGAGAGAGAGAGAGAGAGAGAGAGAGAGAGAGAGAGAGAGAGAGAGAGAGAGAGAGAGAGCATGTTAGGGCGTGGTAGAGGGAGGTTTGGGATAAGCAAAGCCCTCCCCTTTAAAGAAATTAATATGTAAATAAAAAAAAAAACAATTCATAAAAATATTATTTTTTTGCGTCGCCAACAACTTTCATCAAGAAGCTAGCACACGAATGACTCGTACATAGATACTTGTACACGTTCTAGCGTGTTTCGTTTCCTTTCGATACAGCATTCTCTTTCTCTCTTTCTCCTATCATCTTCGCCTGCACGACGCTGCTTACGTATATACTATAAAAATGGTTGTTTTATTTTTCATAACTCAACGAATTTGCGTGATGTTACTTCTCATTACTTAATGCTTTTAACTAGAATTCACGATTCGAAGAAAAAATATACGCGACGCTCGTAATCAGCTACATACCACCCCGAAAACGCATGCGCAATATGACACTTACCCAGCACGTATAAGGAAAAAGCTGAAATTAAACTATTAAACTTATACTTTCTTTTATCTTTTTTATATTTTTCTGTGAGAATTTTAGTTTTTTGGTTAATCAAGTGTTTATAAACGCTTTTTTTTACTGTTTTCAAAAAATGGCTTTATTTTAGTCTGTGGGTTCATTAGACTAAAAGAAAGGACCCAGGTTCATTTTTTTTATCAAAGAATCATAATCTGCAGTATCATCCAAATCTGTTTCCTAAAGGTGAGGACCTTTCCTTGTTAGTTAAGAAATTTTCAAATTACGACTGAATTGCTCAATATCTGACATATGATCTGAGTTTCAACAAATTAAAAAATACATTAGAAGATGGCATCGATGTAAATATTTACATTCTTTGAATACTATGTATCCATACATAAGTAGCTATAGAATTATTTTTCGACAATATTTTTAATATTTGAGCCCAAAAGCTCCATAATATAAGGCCCATATTCTTTAATTTTGTTATATTTTTACTATGATACCTACGTTCCGATCACTTTTGATCATTTTTTTTTATAAATAAAAAAAAATTATTTGGTTTTGAATTATTTTTTTTCATTTTTATCTATTTTTCTCCAAATTGGTCATGCAAATCGATTTTACAAATGATGCTTAAATGTTCGTAATGGGCCTACAAAATCATTCTCAAAAGAAATTTTAAAGTAACATTAAATTTGTATTTAAATTTACTCCGAAGCACCGTGATTGCCAAGATTGAACTTCTTGAAAAAAACTGACAAATGCATTTAATATCATAACAAAAAAATATCATGAAAATGTATCGTGAACAGGAGAATTAAAATCTTGAAATGATCCAGATGGAAATTGACAATGATATTTTAGATACAATTTTTTTTAAACTAAATGACGATTTAATGGATTTTGATGACATCCACATAAATTGTAACGATATTAAAATTAAGACTGATGAGATTAAATTAAATGAAGAAAAGAAAGAATTAAGAGAAATAGATGACGAAGGAGGTTCATGTATAACAGGATTTAATATAAATATGGTAACAGAGAAATCGAATTAATATAAAAAGAATTTAGAAAAAGACATGATTATGAAAATGCAGAAAAACAAGTAATGATAAATTAGAACTAAGGCGTATTCGTAATGTTTACGAAAAAGAAGATTATATGAAAATAAAAGATGATCGACCATATAAATATGAAAAAATATTAAATATTAATAAGATAATGAAAATTAAATTGAAAAAAATACTAATAAATTAGAACAAATACATATAAATGAGGCCTTTCGTGAGAAAGAAGCTTATATGAAAATGAATAAAGAACAACTAGATAAATATAAATAGAAATTAGAAAATACTAAAAGAAGAAAAATAGAACTTAAGAAAAAAAAGAGTACTGATGAATTGGAACAAATACGTCCAAATGAGGCTTTACGAGCAAAAAAGAAGCTTATATTAAAATGAAAAAAAAACAACCAAATAGATATAAAAAAGTAAGAAAATACAAAGATAATAAATTAAAATTCAAGAAAGAAAAGAGTACTAATGAATTGAAATAAATGCGTGCAAATTAGGCTTTACGTAAGAAAGAAGCTAATATGAAAATTAGAGAATACTCGGATAGCGAAAATGAAATTTAAGGAAAAAATGAGTGATAAATTGGAACAAGAACATGCGAATGAAGCTTTATGTAAAAAAGAAACTTATATAAAAATTAAAGAGAAATGAAATAATACTAGGATAACAAAAATGAAATTAAAGAAAAAAAGGGTACTAATGGACTGAAAGAGCAAGAGAGGGTGAGAGAAGAAGAAAGACAGTAACAGAGGGTGAGAAAGACATAGCATAGACATAAACATTCTTTATTCAGCCTTAGAGTATATACCCTGTTTGGCACTATTAAGGAGGTCAGTCACCAGTTACATCATAAGAAATTCATTATGTTAAGAATGCTTTGAAATTTTCATCACAATTTAAAAACAACATCATAAATAAGTGGTAAAAATTTCGAAACGATTCACTGTTTCTAAATTGAGATGGACAACTTCAAAATTGAAATTATGACGTAAATTTCTTCAAAATTGTAATTCCATAGTTCTGTATCTCAATTTAGAAACAGTGAATCGTTTTGAAATTTTTACCACTTATTTATGTTGTTGTTTTTAAATGTGATGAAAATTTTAAAGCATTCTTAACGTAATGAATTTCTTATGATGTGACCTTCGAGCATATACTACTGGAGGAAGCCTCCGAATGGCAGAAAGCGTTACAAGACGAAGAGAGAGAAAGCCTCTATTTTGGTACGTGCTGTCTCTCTCTAGCCTGATTTGATTGGCTGCTTCTGTTTCCCACTAAGAAAGTGAGAGAGAGATAGCACGCACCAAAATAGAAGCTTTTTCTCTCTTCGCTTTGTAACGTAGTTAATAGCTGGGAGGCTTCCTCCAGTAGTATATGCTCGAAGGATGTGACTGGTGACCAACCTCCTTAAGTGAAATACAACGACGTATAAAATTATTTATAAAATTATTTATAAATATTGGGCTCAAAATATAAGAGGCCCAGAAAAATATAGAGCCCAAAAAATCATAGGACCCAAAAAAAGGCCTAAAAAATATGGGACACAAAAAATAAGGCCCAAACAAATATAGGGCCCAAGAAAATATGGAAATCAAAAACACATTGGGCCAAAATAAATGTGGAGCCCAAAAATATAAAGCCCAATGAAATTAGGACTCAGAAAAATGTAGGGCCCGAAAAATATAAGGCCCAGAAAAATATAGCCCAAGAGCATATAAAAATCAAAAAAATATTAGGCAAAAAATAATTTAAGGCCTAAAGAAAATAAGACTCAGAAAAAAGTAGGGCCAGAAAAATATAAGGCCCAGAAAAATATAGAGCCCAAAAAAATATGACCTAAAAAAATTTCAGGTCTAAAAAAATATAGGACCTGAAAAAATAAGGCCCAGAAAATATAGAGCCCAAAAAATTTAAGAATCAAAATATTGGGCCCGAAAAAAAGATCCAGAAAAATGTAGGGCCCAAAAGAAAGACTCAGAAAAATATAGAGCCCAAGAAAATATAAGAATGAAAAAAAGGGCCAAAAAATGGGCATTGAATAAAAATATAGAGCCCAAAATAAGATATGACCTAAAAAAATTTTAGGCCCAAAAAAATATAGGACCTAAAAAAATAAGGCCCAGAAAATATAGAGCCCAAAAAATATAAGAATCAAAAAAATATTGGGCCCAAAAAAAGAGCTAAAAAAAAGACCCAGAAAAATGTAGGGCCCAAAAAAAGGCTCAGAAAAATATAGAGCCCAAGAAAATATAAAAATAAAAAAAGAAGAGAAAAAAAATGGACATTGAATAAAAATATAGAATCCGAAATAATATAAGGCCCAAAAAAAAGCTTTTGACTAATGAGTACTAATTATATAGGACCCAATAAAAAATTACTACTCTTATTACTAAAAGATTAGACACATTTAAAAAATGCGGGGAACCGGAAGGCCGGAGAAACGAAAAAAAAGTGGTTTTACTTTAATATAATAAAAAATATAAGACAAGATAATGTCATATGATGATAGAGTTACTTTCTATAATCATCGTATAGCTGTTTATCTTCATTATTATTATTAATATATTATTATTTATGTTCTTGCTGTTATTATTTTTTATAGGCTAAAGCATAAATATTTCATTCAATCTAATTTTGTATTTTTGTTGTAATAGACATTATAATCTAACTATTTGAACATAAATATTTTAATATAATTGAAAATATAGCAGCTTACGAAATTGAAAATATCAGTATTATGTTTACTTATCAAAGCCAGAAGTTACTTATGTATATTATCTTGTTTATACATTGCTAAAGGAAGATATCTCATTGAAAATACGTTAATCTCGCCTGTAGCATACAAAAAAATATATACTCAATTTATCTTTATCGAATGAAATTCCAGGCAAATAAAACAATCATTCTCTTTAAATTCTGACCATTGAAAACATTTAATCTTTCATAATTAAGTTTCTGTAATAAATCTATATCAAATAAGTTCTACAGTTGTTTCTACAATTAATCTTCTAATTTTAGGGTACTTGCGTTAGTATTTTATAATTCATATTTCAAAACCTATGAATTATTTATCCTGATAAAGTATTATTATTTATTACTTTTATTTTATTGTTAGATTTAAAGATGTAGATCAATCTCTTGAATGTAGTGTATTTATTATTAGCGTATTTTCAAACTTTGCAAATATCAAACAGGGAGACGAATTTGAAGGAAATTGATTTGTTAGAAAAATTGAAACTAATATTGATCGATGCAACATATGTGTTTATTGATAAGGAGTTCCTGAATTTCTTACTAGATTTTAAGGATTGTGATGCTAAACTATTTGAGGATGAAGTTCTGCATCATTTTCCTATCCCGGCTCTGCATCAACAAATCAGTGTGTGCATTATATTGAAGGCGTTTATTTTTATTACGAACAAAAAGCTGTAGAATATTGGAGAAGCGAGAAAAAAAGAAACTTAAAAATTGCAAAAAAGATTCAGAAAAGTCTCATCAGCTCAAACGTTGGGCTCACACTATTAATAAAGGTGGTACGTATAAAAATAAATTGTAAGAATCTGTCAATATACACTAGATAATTTTGAAGCTGTAGTTGAAAGGGGTTTAATAATTCACGATCGCGATCTGCATAGATGGGCATTACAAGCTCAAAAAAAATGAGATCTAAATATAACAGATTTAAAGCTTCTGAAAATTGGTTAACGAAATTTAAAAAGGCTCACAGAATAGTGCCTAGAAAAATAACTACATTTATTGCTCGGAACACATAAGAAAATAATTTAGAGCTTCAAACGAAAGCTGAAGTGTTTGTTGCTAACATGAAATCTTGCATGTCATCAATCGTGATCGAAAATGTGAATAATTCAGATCAGAGTGGGTTCCAATTGAAAATGCATTTTTGAAGAACATTAGCAGTTCAAGGAGAAAAATAAGTGCAATGCCTAGTACAGTCAATTTCATCAACAACTCATAGCTACACGATACAACCACTCATACCAGCTACTGGACAACTTCTCTCACCACTTTTTCTTATTTTAAAAGAATCATCTGGTCAATTCAGTCCTGTTGTAAAACAAACCTTATTTATACCAGAAAAAGTGCACGTAGAAGCATCGAAGTCGGAAAAATTAACTACAGGTGAATCATTTTTTGTTTATTATAATGCCACTACAAAGAAAAATGTTGATGGATATGTTTTTTAATTATAGACCTCTTTAAATTAGAGTTAGAAAAGGTATTTTATCTAAATGTAGGGCCACAGTCTGTATTATTACTCAATCCCTAGAGTGGACACTGTAATAAAGTCATAGAAGAAACAATGCCAGAAAAAAGACAGAAACAACAGAAAAGATTCAACCACTTGTGTATATGGATTTCGCATTTGGAAAAACTTTATACGACACTTTTCAGAGCAAATGACTGATAAATTATGACTTTAACTTACATTTAAGAAATAGCATCGTAAAATTACAATCTCTAGTTCATAAACAGCTTTCTTCACCGAGATATAAGAATATGTCTAATTATTTGTGGTACAAATGAAATTCGTAGTTACATTAATGAAAAACCAGATAACTTTGAAAATCCTGTTGAGTTCTCTTTTGGAGATTCTTGCAATACACAGTGCGATATAGAAGGATGTAATAATATTGCTATTATACGATAGGGTTGGTGTAAGAAGTCTTCATGTTTTCAGCATTTTTTGGAAGAAAATCAAAAAATCATTATTGTAAACAATATGAAGAATAAGATATTGTAATTTTACCAAGAAAGCAGAATAAAGATAAATGTTCTAATAAAAAATATATTTTAATCAGTTTCATTGAAAAATATTAATAAAATTATTATCAAACATTATAAACATCAAGTTTACATTTATTACTTATTTTTTTACTACTATATTTAAAAAAATGTGTAACATGATTGCTTTTAATATCATTAACATTCCGCTTTCACGTAACATGAATCAAAAAAGAAAAAAAAATTTTTTCGTCATTTTAACCTCAAAACGACGACTTTGATATCAGTTTTGAGGTTCTTATGATAAAAAATACTATTCCCACCTAATGTGAGAGGTGTTTTTCTATTTTGCTTAAAGTTATTTTTCCGAGGGTGAAAAAGTACTATTTGGTCATTTACATGCGGTCAATTATTTTAAGGTGTAGTTTAAGATGTTTGGGGTGGTAATTTAAAAAATGCTAAGATACGACAATTGAAATATTCATAGAAATATCTTACGTTTCTTATGATAAATATTTTGCACTTTGTTTTATCGAAAAATATTAATTAGAAGCCGAGATATGACAAAAAATGATTTTTCGAGGTGAAATTGAGGGGTGTTTTTCACTCCTTTCAAGTGGATGTCGGCACAAAAAAAATACGTGTCTCTTATTTTTTTGAGTATTACAACGTATCATAGAATGGTTGAAATCGGTGTGGACGGGTTGGGGAACTTTCCTTGTTAGATCTCGAAAACTACTCGATGAATTTGCTCGAAAATTTGCATGGAAATTATTTGTAATTGCCAAAATAAAACTTTAGAAAACTGATTTTCTTAGCGTAGTTTTAATTTTAGATCATTTTGAAATTTTTGAAAAAAATTTTTGTATGGATTTGCTTCAAATTTTACATAAAATTTATTTTTTTGATTAACTAAAAGCAAAAGTCAGCAGAATGCCAACACAAGCATAAAGGCATGCTGTTAGAGTGCTAGCAAGCTGATGACAGGTACCAAAAAGCACGCAATTTTATTAGGTAGCTATTGAAAATTGGTGCAACATAGAGAAATTATTAACTGAATATTAAATACCCAGATTATAGTCTGTGTTTCTAAATTATTTGTCATTGATGAAAAATTATTGTTTAATATTTAAATTTCATAAAAATAACAGATTATACACCATCTTAACAGGCAATTTTGTTTATACCTTACTTTTAATAATTTATTATCAACTTTTTTTATTGTATATTTGATGTAAATTTTAAATCATTTTGTTTTAATCTACTCGTATATTAACATAACTATTATTTAATATTTTAATTTCATAACATGTCAAATATCTCTATGAATAAAAGAAGTTATAAGCGATCATTAAATAAATTATCGGGTAATAGAGTGAAAGTATAAATAAGTATTCCATAATTTTTTAATTATATCTTAATTTACATAGAGAAATCATTAACTGAACATTAAATACCTAGGTTATGATCTGTGTTTTCAAATTCAATGTTATTGATGTAGGATTGATATTTAATATTTGAATTTAATAAAAATAATAGATTTCACATCATTCAAAGAGATACTTTTCAATTTCTACTTTTTCTAGCAAGTAATTATTAAATTGTATATTTTTATCTTTGAAGTAGATTTTTTCTAGTTCAGGTGTAAGAGTTATCCACTTCGTCGCCTTTTTTCTTCTGAGTCTTTCATGTCTTTTCTTTATATTACGTAAATAATTTGTTGAGCCATCTTAAATATCTCAGTTTTTTGTAATTCTTCATGTAAACTCATTGGTTGGAGTTCTTTTGGCATTATAAACTGATTTTGTTCAGTATCTACAATTGACACTAAACCATAGATGTTTGTTTTCGTATCCTCTAGTTTTGGGATGATTGAAAATTCAAATTTTAATTTTTCCATTTTCCGAATAAATGATTGTTGATTTGTAAGATAAAGAATTGATTTAATTCAGCTATGCGATTAGATTCGTCTAAAAATAAGAGTTTTTTTATTAATACATATATTATATACAATATTACAAGGAGCACGTGTTAACTAACCTTAAAATAAGAGAATCAACAATTAAGCCTATTGCTTAATGGATCTTTCAACAATCACAAGGTTAACAATAATTCACAGTTTCAGAATTGTTGTAAACAATTCTGATAACTTTAATTAATTCACTTATCTTACATTATCTTAGTTTAACAATATTTTGTATAGAGTTCTATCTCATAGAGTCAACGCTTTATCTTCTATTTGTGTCTCTCTCTCTTCTAAAGCTCGTGTCGTCTACCTACAGTGACCGACACGAGACGGTTTCTTACCAGCAGTATTGAGTATGTGCACGAAGCTTACATACTTCCTTCTCGATTCAAATGTTTTACGTATATAGGATAAGAGCAGTGATGGATTTCGAGGATGCTTTATACATTTATGTATATCTATATATTAGGATATCCTTTAGCCAACTTCAGAGTATACCGTAGAATTAGAGTATAAGCAGAATATAATATTCTGTAGTATATACTTTGAAGTTGGCTGTTGCATATCATATAAGCATCTTCGAAATCCATCACTGGATAAGAGGTTTGATTGTGGGCATCCCTGCATTTTTATTGGCAGAAAGCAAATCGCGGGTCTGGTGGTACAACATGACACGTCGAGTTGAGGTTGAAAAAGATGACACGTCACGTTGAAGTTATAAACTATGACACATCGAATTGAGATTGAAAAACATGACACATCGATTTTAGATGTATCATTTTATTCGATCTAAAATCGATGTGTTATGTTTTTCAATCTCAATTCGATGTGTCATAGTTTATAACTTCAACGTGACGTATCATCTTTTTCAACCTCAACTCGACGTGTCATGTTGTTTCACCAGACCCGCGAAATGAGGTTTTTCTGACAAATGTCATTTATGTATTATAGCTGCATGCTTTTTATGCCAAATATCGAAGCGGACAAACGCTTCTGCTTTGTACTGTAAGCAAATTAATTTTTCTGTGTTTGAATAAAAATCACAAAAATTTATTCAAAATTTTTCAACAGTCTTACAAATCGAAGTGAATCAATAAAGGTGAGTGTAATGCAAATCTATTCGGTAGAAATTTATTCCTACTTTGTGATGCGATATGGATTGCAACCAATATGATAGTACCAACAATTTTGCAAAGGTGCCCACAACCGAACCAAAAAATATTTTTCCCAAAAATAACCATTTCACAAAATTACCTAGAAAAAATTATTCTATTTGACGGAATTGATTTTGTCTCTACGTTGGTAGTTCGCTGAGGATTCTAGCTTTTTATAGATACTTATAAATCAAAAAAATATGCACTTGGTAAAAACCAAAAACAAAAGGGTGTCCAAAACCCACACAACCCCTAATTTTCTTTGTGATTTCCAAACGACGATTCATTCTTATACTTATCAATTATTTTATTTTATTTCCTTTGCTTTTTAAGGTAGTTTTATAGGCACTCTCTAATCAGTAAAAGAAATTATGAAATATATTTTAAAATATTTAAAAAGAATTCTCTTATTTTTTTTGTGGCGATTAACTGCAATTTAAAATGCTGGAAATACATCAAAGGCTCTCTTCATACTTACTTGACGAAGCTTTAGACAAGTTAATATAATTAATTTAAAATTAATCAGAAACTTGTATAAATTAAATTTTAACGCAATTTTAATATTATAGAGAATATATTTTTACTGAAAAAATTATTGTTTCTTTTTTGTTTTATTTAAAACACTTTAAATATGACATAAAAGATAAAATTTTTAAAATTTTGTTAAATTTTCTTCATGTCTTATAATTTTATTTTTAATAAAAAATCACTTATCCTATTATTTTAACTTAAGACGCTTATAAAAAATTGCAGTGTGTGGTTTTAATTATTTGCTCTCTAACTGTGTTTTAAGATAAGAACCTTATTCATCTTCTATAAATTATACTTTTAATATTTTACACGATAATGTATATTTGAAAAGTTTGTTAAATATTTAAATAACATAGGCCCATAAAAAAAAGATGTCTGTACTTTTGACTAGACATACTTTTTCTTGGGTGTTTTTTGACGCTGAATCTGAATCTGCTATAAAAAAAAATAGCCTTCTGCAGGATATTTTGAGGATAATGAGAAAAAACACCATTTTTTGAGTTTTTTTGAGGGTATTTCGAAATCTTAAAATAAAAAGAATGAAAATAAAATCATTCTTACTTCAGAATTGAACTTTACAGGAAAAAATACGTCGAAAACCATGTATTGAATATTTGTTACCACTATTTTGTAACTCCCCATACGGAATGAAAAAGACTAATAAACGAAAAAAGCATACATTCGTTCTAAAGAGTATAGCCGAATAACCATGTAAAAATGGCCTTAACTCGGATTTCCCTGAAACTTTGCTTATTTTTTTGTCTTGTCAATGAACTGAAATCCTGAAAGTTTCAGATCCCTACAGTCAAAATTGGCTTCATAACCTCAAAAAACGTATTTTTCGGTTTTTTTTTGCTATAATTAGGTGAATTCTTAATGGATCTTCAAAATTCGAAATTGAGGTAAAAGAGGACGATAAAACGCATATATTTAGTGACTATATGAAACCTTACGAGTCTCAAACATAACCTAAAAATAAATTTGAAAATTTGAAAATGGCCTGTACATTAACAGTATGAATGCATACTTATTGTTGACTTTTAGAAACTTTACTTTTTATAAAATCTATCATTCATATTTCTTGCAAATTTTTGTAGGAATGATGGAAAGTACCTAAAATATCAAAAAACTGAAAATTTTATAGATTTATAGCATTTTAGAGACTCTATTGCATTCTGATCATGAAAATAACACCAAATACACGTTCAGCGACCAAAAAATCTCCTAAATATCGATATTCAGTAGGATTTATATCATATACATCCATAAAATACGAGAATAAGCTTAAAAAAATCGTTTTTCGACCAAAAAGATATTTTGCGAAAGATTTATTAATAATTATAAATCTTTCATTGATAATTTTTGAAATATCTATTAAATCTTTCATCAAATATTTCAAGATACGTTTTAAAAATATTTCATGTAAGATTTATAAATAATTATAAACAACCCATGAAATATTAAAATATTTCAGAAATTTGTAAAATAATATTTTAAGAAATATTTTAGAAATATTTAGAGAATGTTTCGTGAAATATTTCATAAATCTTTCAAGAAAACTGTATGAATATACAGTCAACTACCTCGATATGACTGCTCTTTTAATGGCCATACCCCTCCGTCAATGCTCGAACTCTTGAGCCCTGGAATTCATATCCGACATTTTCTATATGGTCACGAGTTTCTTAAACTTTTATTGATAGAAAAACATGGATTTGAAGACAAGAATATAAACGTAGGCTGAATCTCAAGCCAAAAAATGTAGTGCGCCCCTTGGCCATAGTCAGAGCGTAAGAAACTATTTCTCAATTTGAATAAAACGGTCATTGGTGGGGGCATGTCGATACTTAGAATTTTACCTCCCTGTGTCGGCCTGGTAGGCCATATCGAGGTAGTTGACTTTAGTCACGATATAGTCTTAGAAATATTTTATTATTATTTTTGAAAGATTTCCTGAATATATTATGTAATATTTCAAATTAATCTTTCGGAATGATGTATGAAATATTTAGGAAATATTTCATACTATGTGGGAGATATCTCCAAGTGAATTTAATGGTATGAAAAATAATTCTTAAATTTGATTTTTAATTTTGTTTATATTTAAAAAAATATTTTTAATCATAAAAAATTACAATATTTTAAATTAATAAAGTATAACTTATTCTTTTTATATTTCCTTTCAATCTTCATCACTATCTTCATTAATTATAGGAATTGTATTTTCCACATGAAATAAATTATTTAATGCTGTTGCAGAGATAGTGTAGATGGAACACTCCATCATAGAACGGCACGGATACGGCATGGCACGGAATAACACGACCCCTTGAAAAGTTCCATCATCTGAATTCTCCCTAAGACGGGGAGAACAGGAGTGTCTTAAAAGAGCCACCGAAATTATTATTAAATAATTATTTTTAAAATTAAAGACTGAATTTAACTGAATTATAAAGGAAAATAATGAATAACAAATAGAAAGCGAATAAAAAATTAGTAATTTAAAAATGAACAATTTTTTTAATAATTAAATCATGTTTTAAGTTGAATAAAGATAACATTTTTTTCATTATCAACTAAAATAGCAGACTAATTTATTTTCAGTTTCAGATTGCCTAAATGTGCATATTTTTGTAAATTATTGATACGTTCTTGTGTTATGTAATCATTGTCTTTATTTTTTAATTCGAACAGTTAATACCGTAAAGAACGGGATTCTTATCAGGGCATGATTTCTTTTATATAATCAGAAACTACATCTTCTACGGTAACACTAACAAATATAAACTACAGAGCTGTCCCGCACAGCATGAAATGTTTTGAAATACATCGAAAATATTTCAAACGTTTTATACTGTGTGGGGCTCACCTGCTTGCTTATACTCCAACACAAGCTCGGCTCGCTAATGTATCTTTGAAATGGTAAAATATTTTAGTAATATTACATTACCATTTGATGTTAATTACTTTTAAATCATGCTGTAGCATAACATGAAATATTCTTGCTGGCTAGGCGCATTATTTGGCGATATTTTGGTGGTGCTCGACAAAACATCGCACTTAACAATATAAACAATCTCAGTAAGAAACTCTTAGAATCCATCAATATGTTTTTGAGGTTATTTCGAAGTAATCATACAAGGAATTGTCTCGAATACGTCAGAAAAATGATAGTTGAGGTCATTTTTAGTCACTATATGCATTTTTGAGGTTAATTTCATATCTTTCGGCCTAAAATTGTACTGAATAAGATTAAAAATCAGTACCAAGGAAGCTATTGGTCAGTGAATAAATTTTAAAGGGTACTTTAAAGATAACGTGGTAAAATTATAGTTTAAGATGTTAATAAGAGATTACAGGAGTCTTTTTGGTCGAAAAACGATTTTTTTAAACCTTATTCTCGTATTTTATGGATATATATGATATAAATCCTACTAAATATCGATATTTAGGAGATTTTTTTGGTCGCTGAACGTGTATTTGGTGTTATTTTCATGATCAGAATGCAATAGAGCCTCTAAAATGCTATAAATCTATAAAATTTTCAGTTTTTTGATATTTTAGGTACTTTCCAGAATTCCTACAAAAATCGGCAAAAAATATGAATGATACATTTTATGAAAAGTAAAGTTTCTAAAAGTCAACAATAAGTATGCATTCATACCGTTAATGTACAGACCATTTTGAAATTTTCAAATTTATTTTTAGGTTATGTTTGAGACTCGTAAGGTTTCATATAGTCACTAAATATATGCGTTTTATCGTCCTCTTTTACCTCAATTTTGAATTTTGAAGATCCATTAAAAATTGACCCAATTATAGCAAAAAAACCGAAAAATACGTTTTTTGAGGTTATGAAGCCAATTTTGATTATAGGGATCTGAAACTTTCAGGATTTCAGTTTATTGACAAGAAAAAAAAAATAAGCAAAGTTTTAGGAAAATCCGAGTTAAAGCCATTTTTACATGGTTATTCGGCTATACTTTTTGATTCGAAATCGATTAAAATTTGATTCTGTAACTTTATAACAGTTAGTAAGCATTATAAATGGTATTCTGGGGTTTTTTGAGGTCATTGATCATGAATTTGGAGTCAGATTTTTCAGAAGACCACTTCCAGGAGACGTTAACAAGTAATATATGAGATAAATTTAATGATTTTCTAGAAAATCTTTGTTTTCAATACCATTTACGGTTTTCTGTGACGTGGTATATGGAAACAAGATTAACTTAGAATGTTGTGTGTAAATTGGACTCAAAATTGATCATCAGTGACACTAGTAAGCCCCGGTGAGGTATTTTTAGTTAATTTTAAGATATTGTCGTATTAAATTGATTTTCGCTTACGTACACGTTTTTTATCGAATGATCGATGTAAAGGGTTTCTAGCACGTTTTTGTCCCCTTTTCAGAGTTGTATCTCTTTTTATCATCCAGCAGTAATCTGCTAACATATTTATGCCCCACCTTCCTTGAAATCTGCGTTCAAATTCTTTTAAGTCTTGGTGAAATCTTTCACCTTGCTCTTCACTAAAGTCACCGTTATTTTCAGAAAATTTATCAATATGAGAATCAAGAAAATAAAGTTTTAACTTCATTAGGCAGCCTAATTTCTGGAAATTAAGTACGATTCTTTTCACAATATTTATGTAACCCACATCTTTTGTGTTATCCAAAAATTTTGTTGACACCTCTTTAAAGCTTAACCATGCTGCTTTCACCACATCATTCATACTTTTGTTAAAGTTTTCAACTCTAAATATAGTACGGATTTCAGGACCGTTAGAAATGCCTTCGTTTAATTTAGCATCTGACTTCTGATGAAATACTTTTTATAAGTATTCAAAACATTTGTCATCTTTGTCCAATGCCTTAGCAAGTTGTTTCATCAACCCGAGCTTTAAATGCAGAGGAGGTATCAGAATTTCGGACGGAAATACGAGAGGTTCTTTAAGAATATTCTGTTTTCCAGGTTCAAATTACTCTCTTTGTGGCGAAATTTTTTTTTGTAGTAATTTGTTCTATCTCTACTATCGAACATACACAAATAATATGGATACTCAGTGAATCCAGATTGTTGCCGTAGTATTATAGATAGAATTTTTAAGTCCCCACATATTTTCCATTTGTGGTCCTCGTATTTTATTTTTGTCAAGAGCAATTCAAGACTAAAATATTCTTCTTTTAGTACAGTTGAATGTGCTAACGGTATAGGAGCATACTTGTTTGTGATGTGAAAAAGAACAGCTTCAAGACTGCGCGTTGATAAATCAATGAATAGCCGCCAATTCTCAGGCTTGTAAACGTTTGGTTAAAATCCATCTATAAGTCCTTTTACATTGGTGCAGTATACTAGATTTGAATGTTCCTTGGCGTATTTACGGAAGCTTTCTGCTCGATTGCGGTATATGCTTATTTTAGTACCTTTTGTCAACATATTTCTCCCCTTTAAGTCTGAAGCTAGTCATTCTGATTGTTCTTTGAATAAACCAATTTTTCTCATTAAATTGTTGAGACTTTCTTGACCATATTTTTTAACAGTTCGCTCTTTACCAATAGGAACATACTCTTTATCATTGTTTTCTTAACTCTTATCGGACTCGTAAAAAGCCGCCTCATCTGTTGCGTTATCATTGTTGTCAGTTTCTTGTTCATTATTTTGATTTGACAAATCATCACTGACATTTAGAGCGCCCAAACCTGTTGTAGAACTATTTTACTACTTTTTATCCTTGGATGCTACCACAAATACATTTTGTGGAAACTCGACGCTCTGAACGCTAGGATAAACTATACTTTCTTTCTTAATTTTTTTATATTATCTATTTTTGTTAAACAAAAGTAACAATCGCTTTTATCTTTTCGTTCTTTCCACTTTGTAGGTGTCGTAAACTTTAATTTGGCCTTGTCCTGATTTGAACTGACTCAATTTATCCTTGTGTAACATGAGCCACAGACAACATGAGGGACCCACGTTTTGTCTTGCTGTGAAATATCACTATCAAAACACATCCTATATAAATGGTTTATTGAATCTGTAATTTTTCTTCTGTTTTTGATCTCGATGCATAAAGAACATACATAAAAGAAGTTATCTGGATTTCCTGTGCAATTGTGACCAAATCGGTTGCCGGATGTGCCAGCAGAGTTTATTAAAAATTGAAGGTTGTAATATACCAAAAATGTAATTTAAACCCCACATACTAGGAATCCTGTATCGGTCGAAGGTGAGTCCGCCATCTTAGGGGTGATAACTCCCATATCTCCCTAAGACTAAGTATGAGAGCTTTCTGACTTTGACGAGGACAATGTCAACTCGTCGTCAGACACACCACGGCATCATCCTCACATCCTAGCGCTCTTCTGCAAGACAGCACGCCTTCACTGGTTTCGTCACTACGAATAGTTGGACCAAACAAATCAATTTACACATCCTATTTTCAGGGTAGTTGTCATCGTGGCCAACATAATTCGCAGCAGCAGGTTTTTGTAAGAACCGCTAAAGAGTACTAATACTTGCTGGAGATAAATCGTCTCAAATACAAGTGACAATTGGGCTTCTCACAGCCAAACTTGAGCATTGATTATACTCAAAAATGAGGCAGCATATAATTTGGCACTAATCAAATTTTACAATTGCAACAACACAGAAAGAACAAAAAGATAAAAGCGACTATTTTGTTTGACAAAAATAAATTGTAATAAAGTTTGAGAACAATATATATTCAAGAAAAGCTTAGAAAGAGTAAAAAAATATAGATGACTATTTGAGAAATTAAATTAATGTGAGAGAAACTGACAACAATGATGATGCAACAGATAAAGAGAAGTCTTCCTCTAAACAATTATAAAGACTATGTTCCTATCGCTAAAGAGCAAAGTGTTGAAAAATATGGTCAAGAAAGTCTCATCGATTTAATGAGAAAGATTGGTTTATCTT
Source organism: Anastatus disparis (assembly GCA_017163975.1). Classification (NCBI taxonomy): domain Eukaryota; kingdom Metazoa; phylum Arthropoda; class Insecta; order Hymenoptera; family Eupelmidae; genus Anastatus; species Anastatus disparis. The sequence goes on along the minus strand of JAFFSR010000036.1, from coordinate 360,231 downwards.
AAGAACAATCAGTATGAATAGCTCCAGACTTAAACGGGGGGAATATGTCGACAAAAGGTGCTAAAATAAGCATATACCGCAATCGAGAAGAAAGCTTCCGTAAATACTTTAAGGAAGATTCAAATCTAGTATGATGCACCAATGTAAAAGAACTTATAGATGAATTTTAACCAAACGTTTACAAACCTGAGAATTGGCGGCTATTCATTGATTCATCAAAGCGCAGCCTTGAAGCTGTTCTTCTTCACATCACAAACAAGTATGCTCCTATACCGTTAGCACATTCAACTGTACTAAAAGAAGAATATTTTAATCTTGAATTGCTCTTGACAAAAATAAAATACGAGGACCACAAATGGAAAATATATGGGGACTTGAAAATTCTATCTATGTAACTAGGACAACAATCTGGATTCACTAAGTATCCATGTTATTTGTGTATGTTCGATAGTAGGGATAGAACAAATCACTATAAAAAAAATTTAGCCACCAACCGCGGCCAATGCTGCTAAACTTTGCAGATCGCCAGGCGCGCGCCAAACCATTCGGCCAATACGTCGGTTATTGTAATACTTATTATTAAACTGAAAATACGTATTATTCATAAGATGTTCAACAGCTCCAAGAAAATCACGTACACTAAAATGTCTCGCAATAGAACTATATCTTTTCTCAATAGCTTTTTTAACTAACTCTGTTCCTACATTAGTAAACAAAGATACAACATCAACACTCATCATAATATAATTATCTGGAATATATAAATCTTTTGTTTTATCAATCAAATCATTGCTATTTTTGATATATGATGGAGGTTTTATAATACTTCTACTCAATATACTATCTAACACTTTAGACAAAAATTCAGTTGGAGTACCAATACACAAAACTATAGGCCTCAATGGACAATCGTTCTTGTGAATTTTCGGTAAACCATAAATTTTGGCAAGACTAACATTAGTAAGAGTTAGTTCATTATTATGATATTGGGATTTAAAATGGAGAGATGGTGGGAGACATAAAAGCAATATGACGACGCGGAGAATCGTTTATAACCCAGTAGTTAATGAGGTCTCGATGATTTTCTTTAATATTTAACATTTTTCAGTAAGTATGGAAACAGTGAAGTTTTGTGAAAAAGTTGTAACACCTTGTACATCATCTTTAAAGTGCGTAGTACCAGGTTGCGGAAAAAAAATCAGAAAATGCCGATTTGAGTTTTCATCGCTTACCTGCTCCAAAACAACAGTTTCTTCACATAACTGATCACTTTGGAAACAAGAAACAATTTGATAGATTGGAAGCTTGGAAATTAGTTTTAAAGCTAAAAACAACTTCAAAATCTAACAAAGTATGCTCTCTTCACTTTACAAATGATGATTATTTGTTCCCAGGTAAGTAAAATAATTGAGGTTATTTTCCTGTTTATAGATTAAAATAGTATTGTTAACTTTTATTTTTTTATTATTAATTTTAGATGTACAAGCAAAAAATAGAGTTCTAAAAAAAAGTGCTGTACCATCTTGCAACCTACCAGGGAAAAAATTTGATTCAAATAAATTTGAAATCAATAAAGCTCGAAAGCAAAGAATTTTGAATAGAGAGAAAAATAAGAAAGTGCTACAAGAAAAATAATTAAATTATAAGATGGGTGATTCTGTTAATGCAAATGAAAAGCCAACTGAGTTGCAGAATGAGTGTAAATCTTTTTTAGATTCTACAGTGTTCCAAAATGTATCCGATTTAAATGTAACTTCTGAAAATGTATCTTTTAGTGAAAATATGTATGAACAGAATTTTGAAAGCACGTGTGAAGACTGTGAACCCTGTGAATCAGTGTCCGAAAATGTATTTTTGAATAGTGAAATTGAAGCACAACTGAATTTTGATCAAGTAAAGAAAAATACACAAAATACAGAAAATATAGAGATACATCCTCATAAAAAAATGAGTTTTATTGATCAACTTGGGAGTGATCAAGATTCAAGTACTGCTACTGAAATTGAGTCGTTTAAAATTTTAGAGACTATCATTGAATTGGTTAAGCTTGCTGTTGGTGAACGTTTTGAGAAAAAAACTTACATTATGAAGACCAGGGACAGAATAATAATGACTTATGTAAAATTAAAACAAAACTTATCGTATAGTTTCATGGCTATAATGTTCAATATTGTAACTTCACAACATTGTAAAAATATATTTTGTGAAACAGTGTAGATCTTAAGTAAAGTATTAAGAGTAGCTATTCGATAGCCTTCAAAGGAAGAAATAAGAAGAAATTTACCTAAATGTTTTGAAGATTTTGAAAACACAAGAGTGACTTTAGATTGTACTGAAATTTTTACAGCGTCCAAAGAAACTTTGTTGTCAAATATTAACGTACTCTCATTATAAATGTCATTCAACTGTAAAAGTCATGACTGGTGTTACTCCAGCAGGAGACATTTCATTTGTGAGGCAACCATATGGTGGAAGAGTCAGTGATTCAAGAATTTTTGAACAAAGTAATTTGATGAAACTCTTTGAAGCAGAAGATGCTATTAGGATTTTTAATTGAAGATATTTGTAACAAAAATCAATGAAAGTGCATTAAGCCACCATATCTTAAGGACAAATCTCAGTTTACTTTTATTGAGTCAGTGATGACAGCTAAAATAGCAAAAGCAAGAGTGCATATAGAAAGATCAAACCAGCGTATCAAAAATTTTAATATTCTTGGATCTACGATGTCAGTTAACCTTGTACGTTATTTTGAAGACATTATTATAACCATTTGTGGCACTGTGAATTTAAGTTCACCAATTATGAAGGATGATAAATTTATGAACAATTAAAAATTGTATTATGATAATTGTATTATAGTTATTTGCATGTAATAATAAATTTTGTATGGTACAATAACAAATAATAAATAAAAACAAAACCTTCTTTCTAAATGATACTTTATTTTAAATAATTTTATTATTCATTTTTTAATTACAAAACTAATTAAATTTTTCTCTTTTATAATATTTTTAGAGTGTATTAACTTATTAAATAAATAATATCACTTTAACACTTTTATAAATATTAATTAATTTTATATCACAATTTTAAACACAATTTTCATTTTCCTTTTTATCATTAAGTTCTTTTAAACAAATATGATGTAATAAATATACATAATAAATTTTTTTTGAATTTGTCAACATATCTGTTACGAATGCTAAATTTATAATTACTTCTAATTCAAACATTTTTTTTTCTTTTGAAGAATAAATAATAAAAAATGTTTTTTTTAAATTCAAAACACACATTCCTAATTGAATCTGTCCATAATAATTATATTTACATTTTAATTCTATTTTACCATCTTTTTTAATAAGACATTTTGAAATCTGGTCTTCGACAGTCTCTTCAATTCCTTTCTTCTTACCAGACATAGGACACTCTATTTCTAGCAGCGCATAAGGTATATTATTTTTTACTACAATAACATCTGGTGAATATCCAAGCCAAGGATTTACTTGGCTTATTATTAGACCAGTTTCGACCACTTGATATGCTGGATGCATTGCTCTAAACTCATTTCGAGCTTCCTTTTCCATTTCGCTGCCATATTTCATTGCTGCTGATTTATACGAAGAAGGTAATAGAAAATCATTGCACTTTTTAACCCAATTAGGATTCTTATTTTTTAAATAGGTTAAAAGTCCATAGCAGGTTGAACCTGTTATTCTATATTGCCTCTCTTTGAACCATTCTGCTATCCAGTTTTTTGTTCTTTCGCAGACATTTACACCATCAACATTTAATTTGGAGGAATTATCCAAACAACATTGTTGAAGTTCTACGTCAACTTTAAATTTACTTACAATTTCTAAAAGTAGACTGTCTTGATGCTCGAATATAAATTTAAAAATACTTCTGTCAAAGTCTGTAAATTTATTTTTTGCTTGCACTGAAATTACTTGATGTCTTCCTTCTATTGATTTTACAATAGCACAGTTTGGTAAATTTTTTTTTATTACATCTAAATATGTTTTTTCAGGTATATCATTAATTTTTATTGATAAACATGATTTCTGTATTTCAATATTACTGTCTTGACTCTCTTTTAAAACTTCTAACTTATGTTTACTAGTATCACATCTTCTTCTTTTTGGCAAATAAAAACACGGGTGATTTTTAAGTGGTACCGGTTCATACAATTGGAGACTTTGACTGTGTACGCTTTTTCCATGAACAACTATCATCTGTGCAGGATATACTTGGTAAAGTATTTCCTGAGCTAGAAATTATATTTAAATAAATATAAAAAATACTTAGCAAAAAAGAATAAAATAATATATATAAATAAAATTTAATACTCACAAATAACATTGCAAAGGTGTTGCAATAGTATGTTTGCACTTGCCAGACAAACCAGCCTTACAAGAACATTTAAAATTATTGATGAATCCGTCTTTAGAAATATTCCCAGTTATTTCGTGAAGTTTCTCTTTTAAATTAGAAGTTTCTAAACACAGAGCTTTTATACAGCTGGGATCATTCGCTAATTTACCACATGTAATTATGTGATTAGCTTTTACAATACGTTCACCTTCTGCAAAATTTCTCTAGCCAATATTTTCACCAGCATAATCCACTACATTCTGTAAATTTATCATTTTTAACAACTTTTTTGCAAAAAAATGTTTGAATCCCCATATAAACTGTACCAACAATCGACTCACATCGGCGCCATATTGGTTTCGCTTCTCCCACTATCTGTCCATTTTGAATCCAAATAGTTTATAAAAATAATCTCCATCATTCCATTTTCTTAAAATAACCTTAGTATATTTTTGCAACTTGGATAACGGGCTACATTTTATATTTTTATACGTATTATCGTCCGAAAGTAACAATTTCATATTATCAGAATATTTAGACCAATTTATTACTACTGTCGTGTTACCTTTATCTGCCATTGTAACCAACAAATCATTATTCTTAACAAATTTCTTTGCCTCTCTTAAACCATCCGCAATAAATCTATCTTTATACTTTACGTGTTTCGTATCACCACCAACAGTCGAAATACTACCAACTACATCTTGTCTAATTTCATTTTTTTAAGAATATTCAACATTAATACTATATAAAGTAGTTTCAAAATTTTTTATAATTTCAATAATTGAGTTTTTTCAAAACCATTATTCAGATTAAATTTTGGACCCAAACTCGAAACATATGCAATGTGTGTAGGAATATTAACATCAATTAAATTTTTAATCCATTCATCGTTAACAATACATTCTACATTATTATTCTGCCTGTTAGCAGCATTACAAGCGTCAATAACATTACAAAAACCTCTATCGCTAACATTACTTCCAAGTTTATTATGATTATATAAAATATTGTCTAATCTGTTCCTATGTTTAGAATCAAATTCCTTTAAAGTACGTAAGTTAAAACTATTTTGAAAATTAAAAAAAAAACAATCAAGTGTAACACAGTTAACAACTTTACCAAGTTTATCACTAATACTCATCGAATTCTTCTCTAAATATAACAAATGTATTGATAAATCTTCAATTTCAATATTTAAAAAGGAAACTTAAAATCTATTCCAAGATGCAAAATACTTGTTATTACCAATATCACTGTGACAAAAAACATGTTCGAGATTAAACTTAATATTGAATATGTGTTTTGGAAACACATCATGTCTACGACGATCCAACAAAAATTTATATTGTAATTTATATTTAACAATATCTCTATTAACATCAACTCTTTCTTTCATTAAGTTAAAACTTGTTCTCCCATTGCTCCTTTGACATATTGAAAAAATCCAGACTTTTGAAATTCGTTCTCAACAAACATATCCATAGAACGAACTCATAGGGGTATTATTCAGCCCAAGCCCCTCAAAAGTATTCATAATATATTACACTCGTTGATAATCTTTGATCGCAAATAAAAAGACAGCTAATACGAGTCAATTGTCAGTTTATTTAATAAATACTCGACGTTTCGATGACTGTTTTGTTACCTCTTCAAGATCTGCAATACGCAACAATGGGGAACAATAGATTGATTATAAATTTTAAAAAATAATAGCAAAGAAATAAGATATCTCATAAAAAGGAAGAAATGCCACGCAAGTAATTCAGTATGAACATCGTCAATAAGGTTAAAACACTTTTACTCTCGGCGAGTAACGTCAAATTAGCTATAAAATATAAAATACAATAGTAAAACATAGGCAAAGAGAGACAAAATTAATACACACGTAAAGGAAAAACATACCAAACATTCATTACAATTGAAGGGCTGGATAAAAGAACGACTTCGACGCGCGGCTACTAGAAAGTGATATATATATATATATATATATATATATATATATATATATATATATATACTAGGGGGGGTACCCCTCTGCTCGCCCTGCTCGCCAGCCCCCCAATTTGTGATGTACTTATTCTTGAATATTATAGAATTTAATGCCATAAATTCAAATGAGGTGTTAAAGTAATTATGCTGTAAAACATATCAAGTTTAACACAATTTGCAATGATTATTATGCCAATTGCATTAAATTATTGCATTATAGAATTCATATATAATGATGTATATATCCGAAAACTTTTCGAATGCTCTCGATTGAATCGAGCCCGAGATTGCAAGCTTGTTTAGATTCAAGCTATATCAAGCTTTAAACCAACTTATATACATCTCTCTCTTCTCCAACTTTCAACTTCTCGTTTTTCTCCCCTTCCCCCCAAAAAAAAGAATCTATTCGAAACAAATTCAATACGCAGTACTATTCAGTCCAGTTTTCTTGTTTATAGAAATGTCAAATTTCTAACAAAAAAAATGCTTCATCTCTGAGGCGTAGCCTGAGGCGTTGTAAGAGAAGGGGATAAGGAAACATTGAGGCGTCTCTAAGGCGATGTATAAGGCGGGACAAGAGGCATACAAAAAAAAATGCCTCATCTCTGAGGCGTACCCTGAGGCGTTGTAAGAGGAGGGGATGAGGAAGCACTGAGGCGTCGGTAACTATTTTTACGTTATTTTTGAAAATTTTTAAAAATATCACTCTCACAAACTTGAGGCGTTTCAAGGAATTCCTAAGGCTTACCTGAGGCGTCTCTGAGGAGTCTTTGAGGAGACCTATGAGGTAATATGAGGCGATGTCAGAGGCGGGTCGAGGAGGGGGGAGGCTGGGGGAGGCATCTCACAGAGGCTGAAAAAAACCTATATTTACGTTGAAAAAATTTAAAAATGTGAGGCTGGGGGAGGAGGGGGAGGACGCAAGAATGCTATTTTTTGAGGCTTACGTCTATATAATATAGGAAGATATATATATATATATATATATATATATATATATATATATATATATATATTATGTAATCAGAGATTAGTAGAGACCAATGCCGTGTTAATGAAACGTGCCGAATTCGATCATGATGATCCTTGCAGCACTTCTGGAACTATACGCGCAAAGCCCCTCTACGTCTACACGCGCGTAGAGAAGCAAGCGAGAGGGGAGAAGACAAACACACGAAACACGAGGCTTCCAGTGGTGTAGGTAAACTTACGGCAAACCTGCTTTAGCTTGTTTTCGCCGCGATACTTTATAGCTTTATTTCAATGCGATTAACCCTCCCGAAAATTTTTTGATTAATTACATATTTTTATTTAAAACAGATACATATTTTAATAATAACAATCATTAAAGTAATCAAACAAATAAATAATAATAAATTAAATCTTTTGGGGGGCGATGAATATATGTAACTTTTTATCCTCTTCAACAAACGAATGCGGTAGCTGTGGTCACTAAGTTTTTACGCACTTCGCTCTCTACTTTTGCCAAGTTCAAACCCGATGATCCACCTATTTTTTTTTTTTTTTGTTTTATTTTTAAATATTATATATTTTTGTAATCAATTTCCATAGCAGAAAAAATAAAATTAAAAATTTATTTAACACCTTAAGTTCTATTTTATTTTAAAAATATAAAAAAATATATTTACAGATAGGGATAGAAAAAAGATTTAATGTCAATATTACATGGCTATATAACTTATGTTAATATGAAATAAAAACTAAGCTAGTTCTGTAATTTTTTCCTACTAAATATAAAAGATATTAAAGATTGAAAAAAAAGTATTTTAAATTATAGTTGTTTTTTCATTCTCACTCAATTGCAAATAATAAAACCTTTTTTGCTCCTTAAAAAAAAAGGACCTTTTCTAAATTTATATAAATTTATGACATTTTTAACTAATTTAGTAAAAATAGAAAATAAATATAAATAATTCTAATTTTATTTTAGATAAGTAAAATAATAAATTTACCTGAAAAAATAAATAATTTTACGAATGTAAACTTCATTAAAGCGCATTTTAAATAAAAATTACATTGAATATCATTAATACTTTTAAAAATTGGACTGTTTCTTCTTTCTTTTATCAAATATATTTTTATAATATTATTAATTATTATTTTCAAAACGAAAAAAATGATTTAACAAACATAATAATTTAAGTTCTCACAAGACATATCAAATAAAATTTTTGCTATATTTTAAATAGCCTAAATTCTGTTGATCTCTCAAAAACTGGCATTTTTTAAACTTATTTAGGAGCATGATAATATTGTTTTTAATTCATTTAATAAAAATTCAACATAAAATGTTGATAAACATCATTTTATTTTAGACACATAAAAGAATGAAAAAATGCTTTTATTAAAAGTATATCCTTTTTAATATCAGTAATATAGTAATATAGTAGCAAATATCTTGATATCAGGTTTTAAATTTCTTTTTATTGAATTAACTTAATATAAATTTATAATGTCGATAATTTGATTTAAGAAAAATGAAACTTCACGAAACCTTGCAAATTTCACGAAAGCGTGTTTTCAATGAAAATGACTTTAAATTTTATTTTATTTTTAAACATTGCCAAAAATTGAAAAAAAAATAGATTTCAATGTTTTCTTTGTAATTATTACAATGGTTCCAAACTTTGAACCATGATATGAAAAGCATTTTAAATTTTTTTCAGTTTGACAATTAATTAGGAAAAAATTGTATCCATATTGTTAATTTTTAAAAATAGCAGTTTATGTATGAAGAACATATTTTTTTATGTTTTGACGTTTATTATATCTTTTTAAAGTATATTTTTTATTATTATTTAGGATAAATGTAATAAAATGCGTGAATACTTTATTTTTCATAAAAAATGTATTTAAATACAATATTTCAAAAAACAATGAAGAAATTTATTATTCAAATAAAAAAAATTTAATCATAAAAACGACGTGCAGCATGCAACGTATTTGTCCTTAAAATGCTAATTTTATTAATTTTGTTATTTAATAATGAAAATTGTTTAGATAATTAAAAAAAATTAGGTTTGGGGTGAGAAAGCGATAAAAATATGTAATTTGGTTTAAATAAAAAACGTGCAATAGCTGTGTTAGCTAAGTTTTAGGGTACGTTGCAGCAATTAAAAAATTTTTCAAGTTCAAATCTTATGCTTTGTCTTTTTTTAATATGCTTATAAATAAAATTTATAACAATACAATATGAAAAATTTTTGACAAAAAGTATTAATCTACAATACAGCCATTTAAAATAAAATAACCGTTAACTATGCAAGCATTTTCTAAGCATATGCTAATTAACGCTTTTTTCAATATAAAATTTTTAATTCAGACTTTCTGTTCTTTGCATTGCTAGTATAAAAAAAATAAAACTTTTTTTAAATCCCCAGATGCAGTTTAACCCTTACAATCACAGGAGCCAATATATCGGCTACCTAATTTTCTTTTTTTTTACCTCAATATTTTTGCAATATCATGCTTGATTCTTGGATTTTTTGTATTTTCAGATACACATAGCCTTACTATTTATAATGCTGATGATATTTTATAAATTTATAACTATTAATTATTATTATAAACAAATACATACGAAAAAAGTGAATTGAATTGCATGACTGAAAGGGTTAATGCAGAATTTGGATCCAAATAATACTTTGAAATAAAAAGATTTTTTTAATAAGAAATATTAGCAATCAAAATTTTAAAAACGTTTTTTTTTTAAATATAAATTATTTTCTTAATTTGAATGTAATTAAAATTTTTATTTAATATTAAGTCTTCTCTTTTTAAATTATTCTTTACTTTATAGATTTATTTTATATAAGTAATTTGTAAAATTAATTATTCTGACAGATTTTCTTCTATAATTGTAGCCAAAGCTCATTTATTTTGATTTTTATGAAGTAATAAAAACATTATTGTATTTTATATATTTTGAAGATAATACGTTTATAAATATAATTTATAAATAGATCAAATAAATTTATGCATAACATTTAAAAAGAATTGATAAAATATTAATTAAACTTTGAACATAAATGAATTAAAAATGTACTTAAAAAGAGTATATTATTTAAAAATTTTTTAAAACCTTATGAGAAATATGTTTGATAATAGAAAATTTTAAATGGAAAGTATTAAAATATAATAATGAAATAAAAATGTTTAAGACATTAATAATAAATCTAAAATATCATAAAATAAATAAATGTTCTTGAATAAAGTTCAAAATTTGGCAATTTTGAACGAAAGGGATAATATGTTTTGAATAAACATTATATAAAGTTTAAATATACAAGTAGAAATAGAGTAAAAAATTTATTATATATTATATGCTAAAACTATTAACAAATATGTAATAATTTTCAATTAAGCATAACTTTTTAACAGCATTGAGCTTTTTTAAGCTAATGTGGCTTAGATTAAAGTATTTAACTTGTACTTTTTTAATATTTAATACATTTTTCTGTAAGATTTTTAGTTGTCCGGTCATTCAAGTTCTTACAACTTCTTTTCATTATATTATTGAAAAATATGTATGACTTTGTCTCTAAAATCTATTTAAACAAAAGAAAAAATACGAGTTAATTTTTTTCATATCGAAGGTGGAGATGATCTTTCCTTATAAGTAGGCTGTGATCATTAGTTATATATGAAAAAAATATTTATACTCAAGATATGATTGCCTAATTAATTATTACAAGTACTTTAAATGAACTTTGAGTTTAAAATTAAAAAAATTTTTTTTTCGGTATTATATTTGTTAGCAAAAAAGTGTAGTATTGTAAAAATTTCAAATTTAGTAAATGTTCAGGTGCAATATCAATATCATTAACATTTTATTTTAAAAAATACAACAAAATAACTTTTACCACATACATTTAAAACTGTTTTGATAATAAAATTATCAATAAATTATTTTTTTTTACACATCGTTGGCTTGGATTAAAATTTGGCTACTTCAAAAAAGTTTTTGTGTATATTTTAAAATGAAAATTTCAATAAGAAAATTTATAAAGAATATTAATTTTTTTAATTATGAAATGTATAATTATATGTAATGTAACAATTTGAATAATGAAGTACACATATTTGATGTAAATTTGACAAAAATTTTTTTTGTTTCAAAGCATACAAAAATTTTACGTTAATTTTCCGTACTTATGTGTTAAATTTTGATACGATTTCCTATGAAAATAATTTTCACAAATTACACAAAACAGTGCAATATTATCAAATATATTACTTTTCAGATTTTATTGAATCATATTTGAAAAGTAACTAAACAATTACATTTTTTTAAATTTGAATGAATACATTTTATTTTTCAGTTAACTTTATAATATGATAAGAAGCTTTGAAAAATGTAATGCATTCTTTTTAGTGAATACTTTAAAATACCTACTTTTATTTAATTTTCCTACGATATTTCTTTCTAAATATACGATAGTTTTTTTGCATCAGGTTTTTTTTTTAGTTTTTTATCTAGTTCGATAACACATAGCGAATTTATGAGCAGTATTATAATTAAATTATTTTTGTAACTATAAAAATTAAACCATTTTTTCATTAAATGTTTTTTTAATATCAATGGTATTTAACGTGATTTTTATTTAATGCGCTTTGATGAAATTGAAAACACTTTTAAAAAATATGCCTTATATGGCTAGGCGTAGATTAACGGGTTTTTCGACAGCGGATCTGGATCCCTCCCTCCTCGGCAGTTTTTCTACCACCAAGCACCATTCTCAAATATATATAAATGAGTATCTTGAAAAAGATAGATGGGTAATTCTTTCATACTTTTAAAAATCATGTTACTGCGTCATTTCTCCTAAATATGAGATAGCACATCTTGTTAGCAAATGTTCACTGATTTATTGAGTTATTAGAAACTAATTTTGTTATATTTTTAATGATAATTAGACGTGTCATTTTATGGCGGATGGGGAAAAGAGGTTTTTTTTTGAAATTTAAATGTTACCAGGCCATGTAAAATGATAAATTACCGCTATAAAAAAAATGACTACTGCTTTTTTTATTTGAAATTCACACCAAAGCTTTATCTATACACATACTTTTGGAAAATCAAGAGCATGGGTGTGTGCCCGTTAACAAAAGTACTTTCTGAAAGGTTATTAAAATGTTACCAAAAATTTATATATTTTACTTTTTTCTGGAAAATACGATGCTGTAAAAAAGACTATTCAGCGGTGACATTTTAAACTACATCAAAAGGTAATATTTAGAATCACAAAGAGAAATTTTTTTATTAGGAACGTGTGCCTAGTGTAGATAAAGTTCTTTGTTCGTTTGAAATTATACTTAAAAAACGTGACTCACTTTTGAAAATAGGTTTTTATCCACTAATATGAAAACCTAAGCTTTGATTCATCTTTTCTCTGTTGTGAACTTTGTAATTTACTATTTTATAATACTCAATGTAATCTTTAAGTTGCTTTTGAAGTATTATTTCGAGTATTCTGGAAATCATTGAATTTTTCCCGGCTATTAAATTTTCCAAATTTACATCGATTACCTAGTTTCTATCAATGTTTTAATTCTAAAGAGTTAAAACTTTAAAAAGCTCAGTTTTAGTATGTATTTAATAGCTTACACCTAGAACGTTGAGTTGAATCATCACTGAAATTTCTAGATTTTAAATTTAAAATTTTTAGATTTAATGTTTATTAAATAAACTAAAATATTTGGTTAAAAGGAATATAAGTATTTTTATTCGAAAACATAAACTACACAAATCTATGTCAAATTTCATACCCTAAGATTGACAATTTTAGCAAAAATAAATTGATATTCCACTCACTTATGATTTGTAATCAGGAATCCCAAAAGCCATTGGGTAACTAATATCACTCAATTTTAATACCCGAATCGCCAAAAATGAATTTTCCAAAAAAATTGCCATTTCTGGCATATTTTATTTATTACAAAAATTTTTGTAATTATTAATGTAAATTGCGTATTTAAATATTTTCTGTAACATATTAAACATGTAAAAATGAAAAAGCTCAATGGAAAATGATCTATTATAGCCCAAAATACTTAAAAAACTGATCTGAGATAGGTAAAATATTATACCTGGGTGTGATAATAATGAATATATTTAAATGTCTTATATTAAAAAAAGCTATCTTCAAAAGTGAGTAATGCGATTTTTTCTTTTATTATCATTTTAATATATCAACATTTAAAAAAAATAAATTTGATACATGTGTCTTCAATTTTTTTTAATTTATTGAAAGTAAATTTTAACACTATGAAAAATTTACTCGAAAATCTGTCTTTTGATGTTTGTTAAAAAGACTACCCTTAAAAGTGAGTAACACGATTTTTTTCTTTCATTATAATACGTCAACATTCAGAGAAAATTAGTTTTACACGTGTGCCTGTATTTTTTTTTTAATTTGTTGCAGGTGAAATTTTAACATTATGAAAGATTTACCCAGATATATTAAATTTAAAAATCTTAAAAAGTATGCTAAAGGAAAAGGTTGCAAGTTTGTTTGGCATAGAGGTGGTAAATTTATGGTGAGGAGGGAGAGAGGGGAGAGAGCGCACAAATTTGAAAGTGAACATGATTTGAATGAAATATTAGATAAATCTAAATGTATTGTACAGAAAAATGTTAAAATAACTGATTTTGAGAAACACGATGAAGTTCTAACAAATAATGGATCTACTGATAATGATAAATGTAAACCTCATAATAGTGGGATGAGCTCGAATCAGGAATTAATTAAAAATCATGCAATATCCTTAGATAGAGCCTCTCCCCAATGACTGCGCTGGTCCTCTTCGGAGAGTCGAATAGGGAGGAAGGGTGAACTGCGCGCGTGCTTTCTCAATGTGACCTCTTTGAGAGCTCATATTGGGCAGGTGCGTGAACTTTTAAGTGGCTATCATTCTTACGACATATTTGGAGTTGCTCAGACCTGGCTGGGTCCGTCTGTATCGGATGACGTCATTCGAGTCGGGGGGTATAAAGTGTTTAGACAGGACAGAAACTTGCGTAGTGGAGGAGTTGCCTTGTATATTAAGGATAATCTAAAATGCACTATTTTGGCCACTTCGGAGACGCAAACTAGTAATAGTAGCGGTAAGCCGGAGGTGCCTGAATATATTTTCTGTTCTGTGCAAGTTGGCGGCTCCGAGCCCGTGCTAGTTTCTGTCATTTATCGTCCTCCTGCTGTTTCGTTTACTAGAAACTCTAATTTGTTGATTGATTTAAGAAATTTTTGTTCGGACTATTCCCATAAAATTATAATGGGGGACTTGAATGCCGATCTCCTTAAAGAGAGCAGTGATGCTAAGTTTCTTAGTAAGCTGTCGGCTGAGCTTTCGTTACAGTTGGTCCAGCACGGTGCTACGCATCATACTCCTACGTCTCACACGTGGATTGACCTGATCTTTGTTAATGACAACGATGTGGTGCTTGATGCATGGAACCTACCGGCGAGCTTTCACAGTCGGCATAATTTAATTGACGTCTGTTTGCCTTGCAACACTATAACTTTTGATCAAAAACCTATCATGTATAGGAACTATAAAAATATTTGTCCAACTGCATTGGGAGAGAAACTTGCCGGCTGTGATTGGTCGCCGCTTATGACTGACACAGCTGACCCTGAATCTGCACTTGGTTGCCTCTGTGACAATCTCACTGCTGCAATCGAGAATTTAGCGCCGTTGAAAGCGCTCAAGCCTAATAAGAATAAGTTTCCATGGGTAGATGAAGAATTGTCACGGATGCGGCGTAAGAGAGATGCTACATATCGTAGATACAAACGGACTGAGGACAAGCAGTATCTCCTTGAATTTCTGCGGTTGCGTAGGGTGGTAGACGAACGCACGGTTCATGCTAAGACTACTTATATTCACAATAGACTGTTTGATGCTCTTGCGGGTGGTAATGTCTGGAAGGAGTTGAGAGACCTGGGACTGCTATCCGGACCTCAAGGGGATTTGAATGGATTCACTCCGGATGAGCTTAATGCGCACTTTGCTGGGGTGTCAGTCTCGCCGCAGGAGGATAGTGAAGAGCGATTGAGAATTCTTTCTCAATGCAATGAAAGTGGGTTTACCTTTAAACCAATTAGTTTTAATGATGTTGTTCTTGCAATTTCACATTTTTCCTCACAGGCTTGTGGTGAGGATGGCATTCCGCAAAGCGTGATAGTTAAAGCTTTACCATTTATTGGTGAACATCTTGTGACTCTGTTCAACTCCTCTTTTGCACGGGGGGTCTTCCCTTGCCGTTGGAAGCAAGCACGTATTATACCATTGAAAAAGTGTGCTGCACCTGAGCAACCAAAAGATTTTAGGCCTATAGCCATCTTATGTTTTCTTTCAAAGGTTCTTGAGAAGATCGCCCATGACCAACTGCAGGAGTACATTACATCCAAAAAATTGCTCGATCCTATGCAGACGGGCTTCAGGAAAAACCATTCTACGCAGACTGCTGTACTTAAGCTTACAGACGATATAAGGTCAGGTTTAGACAGGAAACTTGTCACGTTACTGCTACTTTTTGACTTTAGTAAGGCATTCGACACGATCTCTCCCTCCAAACTTCTTGCGAGGCTTAGATCGATGGGGTTCTCCAGGGCCGCACTCGGATGGATTACCTCCTATTCATCAGGTAGGAAACAAATGTTTTCCATACATCTAAAGGAGAAATCGAATTGGCTAACAACCAATCTAGGAGTACCTCAGGGTTCGGTGCTGGGGCCTCTGTTGTTTTGCCTTTACATAAATGACGTACGTGACGCACTGGACTCTGGTTGCGTCGGGCATCTGCTGTATGCGGATGATCTTCAAATTTATACACAGGTCCCTTATGATGATGTGGACGAGGGGATTCGTATTTTACAGAGGGCAGCCAGGGCGGTGTCGGGGTGGGCTGCTGGTGTTTCTCTCACTTTGAATGCTAGTATAACAAAAGCGATCGTCTTTGGAAGTAATCGTTTTATTAAAAATTTTTATTCGGGTGAGCCAAGGACGATTGACCTGGGGAGCGGTATCGGTATTCCTTTCTCTGACACTGTTACGAGCCTTGGTGTTGTACTCGACTCTAAACTGTCGTGGGAACCGCATATTAATATGTTGACTAAAAAATTCAATAGAGTGATTTATAGCCTGCGGTTTTTCCGTCGGTACACCACTGAGGCTCTGCGTAAGCAGCTCGCAACCGCCCTGCTGTTTCCACATCTTGATTACTGCTCAGTGGTTTTGCTCGATGCTTCGCAGGAGTTACGAAAACGGCTACAGACAATGCAAAATTCATGTGTGAGATATGTATTAGGCGTGAGAATGGGTGATCACATCTCTCCCCATAGACATGCTTTGGGTTGGCTACGTACTGATTCGAGGAGACAGTATTTTATGGCTGTACTTATGTACAAAATCGTACGTATGAATACTCCCGAATATCTAGTGGGTCTCTTCACTAGATATATACCCAGAGCGACCACTAGGGGTGAGATTAAAGATCTTGCGGTGCCCTTCATGCGCACTGAGACTGGAAGAAATTCCTTTCAAGTTCAAGGTGCGCATTTTTGGAACTCCCTACCTGCTGATATTAAAAATCTTCCATCAATCAGCAGGTTTAAAGCCGCTCTGAGGAGGTTTTTACTCGACCTCGATTAAACAGTATTATTTTCGGACTATATCATATGTGTTAATTTATTATGTGATGTACCCTTTATAGATTTAAGGCATGATTGTATTTATTGGCGTGTATGTAGGATGTGTGTGCATAGAGTGAATGATTATATTTTTATCAGATTGACTTGTATATTACTGTACATTCAACTTGCTGTGATTTTAACTTACTGTATACTGCT
Organism: Anastatus disparis; assembly: GCA_017163975.1. Classification (NCBI taxonomy): domain Eukaryota; kingdom Metazoa; phylum Arthropoda; class Insecta; order Hymenoptera; family Eupelmidae; genus Anastatus; species Anastatus disparis. The sequence continues at coordinate 342,991 of JAFFSR010000036.1, read as the reverse complement.
GATATTTCGACTGCGCTCTTTACACGCTTGATTTTATGTAATTATTTTGACTGATAGATATTGAGACTGATTTTTAACTATATTATTTATACTTTTTGCGTGTATTTATTCGTGTTATCTGTGATATCGCTTTTATTTAATTTATTGACTTACTATTACAGTATTACTATCTCTATTATGTTTTATGACTGTGATATCATACTGAACTATTTTGATTTTATATGTGCAAGGCTATTTAAAATATTTTTATGTATTTTTTTTTCAACTTTATTTGTAATTTTCACGCTTTTTTGTAATTATAATACAAAATAAACAATATCTAATCCAATCTAATCTTATAAAAGCACATTTCTTAATTCTTTTATTTATTCTTTTATTATTCTTTAATTCATTTTAAGTTAAATTTTTGTTAAATCAATAAAAAATATAATAATAAAAATATTTAATTTACATATCCATAATAAACCATGTTAAACATGTAATAAACAATTTGAAATTGATTTTTTAAGATACATTTCATAATTCTTTAATATTTTTTAATTGGAAGAGATGTTTCCCTTTATCTGCCATTCTTAATATTTTTCTCATAAAGTTTCGAAGATTTAAAAATCATATGGCTGATTCCATTCAGATTCATGCAGGCCGTCACTGATCGAATTTTTTTTTTCTTATAACTAGGAGAGTATCACACCTCCGGAACATGGATTTCGATGAAACTTTTTTCTCAAGTTTTATACAATAAATGATAGAGAAAGCCAGAATTATAGACCCCAACGCTCCCCCAATCCAGAGATACAGCCAACTTCAGTTTTTTAAAAATTTTGCTTATTCTACGCTAAAAAAAACAATTTTTAGTACATATGTAATTTTATATTACTTGTAACATAATGTGATAAGCTTTTTAATAAAATATCATATAATTCAAAGAAAATAAATCAATATTAATTAAAAACAGGTTTTCTTTCATTAATTTTTAACAAAAATAACATATTTTGTTTTAAAAAATATAGACTTTTATCGTGTTTTCTACTAAAATAGTACTGATAAAAGTTTGTATTGAATATACTAAAAATAAAATATTAAAAAGCTTAAGCATATCACAATTTAGATGATAATCTATTTAATTTATAATATTTTTCCAAAATTTATAAATTATGCAAAAACTGTTCTCATCAGTTTTCAAAAAGTTATTACAATTTCAAATATATAATTATTTATTTGAAATTGTTAATATAAAAATTTATTTCAAAGTAAAAATACATGTGTACTTACCAATAAAATAATTATGTCCAGACCGTCACTATATTGAACCAGAAACATTAATTGAAACTAATTTCCTCGATTCCCTGGTAACCTGCAAATCACACAAAGAATCAATTCCTTTTAATTGGTGATAAAAATAATAATTCTTTATACATTTTCTACTTATCTAATATATCTATAATTGTAGCACATCTTCTTAATAACTCTGGCATTAATAACATTTTCCTTTTCCATAATAATTAAATTATTAGTTTCATTTTTCTGTGAATACAAAGATTCAGAGTCAAGATTATTTCACTTGTGTGGGATATTGTATTATGAATTTCTTTTTCTTATTTCACTGGTGAAGAGTTTGTTTCTTTTCTAAAGTCACAATCATTTTCATTTCTGCAAGATGCTGAACTATGAATTTCTTTTTCTTGTTTTACTCTAGAAGATAAAAAGGATTATCACTATTAGGATCGGAAGGTGAGTTAACAGGTTTTTAATGTTTTTTAAAAGTTGGAGATTCGACTGGTTCAGAGGTAGGCTCTATTGATGATGAAGGATTATTATATACGTCCCTTAAATTTCTTGTTTCTGTTAATGATGAAGAATTATTATATACATCTCTTAAATCTCTTGTTTCTATTAATGATGATGGATTATTGTCTATGTCTCTTAAATCTCTTGTTTCAAAAGTATTTTCCACTTGATCTGCTGAAGATTTAGATTTGCTTGAATATGAATTATTAAATGACCACTGTGGAATTTCAACGTTTTCCTCAAAAGTTTAAAATAATAATCTTTAAAAATTTCAGTTTTTTACTGGTCATCATATGATACAATTAACCTATTTTAAATGTAAACTTAAACTTCAAAAAGCAGACAAGATATACACACATAGCGTTCTACTCGCGCCTGCGCATTCATACCTATATTTCGCCCGTAACATCCATGCTATTGATCAATAATATCGATGTTTTGAAAAAATAGTAAATGAAATAAAAATAATCATGTATCAGTTATTAAACGCTAGCAAACATGATACACACACCCACACACACACACATATATATACTCACATATATATGCGATGTATAGCGCCACCACATCGAAATATTTTAATTATAAAATATTTAAAATGTTTAAAAATTTAAAAAATTAGAATTCTTTATTTAATAACGTTTTTATTAAAAATTTAGAGTGTTAAAATCGAAGCATTAAAAAACATCTACACAAAAATCTTTTAAGATAGTCTTCTTTTATTTCTTTGATTGACATTAATTTTTGTATTTATTTATTCTAAATTAATTAGTTAATTTAAAGAACTTAAATTATAATTATTTTTTTCTTTTTTTTTATTCTTTGCATAGGTTATAATTATTACAAATTAGTATTTACAAATAGATTTTTTAATTTTTCTTTATATTCTATTGTTAAAATAGAATTAATCAAATCAGATTTTTTTAAGAGATTTTTACATTTTTTAAATAGATTTTTACATTTTTTAAATAGATTTTTACATTTTTTAAATAGATTGTTACATTTTTAAAATAGATTTTTACATTTTTTGATTAAATTTTTTACTATGGAAGAAGATGAAAATTTACAAATTGATTTATTTAAAAGATTTTCTAATGATAGTGTTTTTGAATGCTTGAGAGTTTTGCAAGGCAAAGAGCTAATTACGTCAGGACCAAGTGTAAAGCCATCTCAAAATTCATTAAAGTTTGGAAAAGAAATGGCAGAAATGTTAATAGATTTAACAGAGAATTATAATTTGGTCAAAAGCGAAGAGCTTTATTTGGAAGAAGAAAATAATTGTAGTGACGAATCAATGCCTTGCAATTTAAACACTCTGCAAGAATTTATTTCAGATTCAGACGATAGTTCAGGTAAATGAATATTTTTTATAAAATAATGAAAATAATTGTAATAATAATAATTACAACAATAATTATCACAATAATAATAATAATAATAATTACAACAATAATTATTACAATAATAATTATAATAATAATAATTACAACAATAATTATTATAATAATAATTATAATAATAATAATTACAATGATAACTATAATAATAATTGCCCTAAAATTATAAATTATATTTAAAAAATAAATATTAAAAGAAATATATGAATATTTAAATGTAAAAAATATTTTTAGAACCATTAAATCCAGCCAGTCAACCACTATAGTCCAGTAGAATTAGTCGAAATGCATAATGTAATTAGAGACAGGTTCAGACCACCAAAAATGGCTTTGTTGGATGATTAGGAATGAAACTGTGGAATTACCCTCAAAATTTGAGCCGTCAGGAATTAGTAAACAATGATTTAAGGTGCAAAATTCGTAAAAATCACTGTTTTTTTGAGGTAGCTTGAAATCGTTTGCGATTTAGTATATGAAAATTATACTATTTGTAGGTATTTCAAAGACGATTAATTTGAGACGTCATCGATGAAAATCGGTTAATAAATTTTATAAATAATGATAAACAAAAATCGAAAATCGCGAAATTTTAAAAAAATTGTCATTTGATAAAAAAAGGATGTACATGTTTGTAATTCCCCAAAAATGTGCCTCTTATTATCCTTAAGTTACCATAAAAATTTCATCAAAAAATATTAATTATTTTAGGAGATATTCTATTTGTTTATTAAAAAGAGGTCAAATGTACATTAAAAAATTCACCCAAAAATATCATCGTAGAGACTTTATGATAATCATATAGTATTTAGATATTAACGTAGATTTAACGAATTTCATGTGAAATCGTGTCCATTTTATTATTTTCAACTTAAATATGGCAAAAAAAAAAAAGTAAATTTTTTTCTTAATGGTTTTTTTAATATTTTTGCAACTAATGAAAATATCAATATAGGGATTTGATATTCTTATTACTGGCAATTTTACGCAAATTTAAAAAAAAAAAGAATGCTCTAGCTCAATTAGAAGCCGAGATAATTTTTTTTTTTTTAAATTCGCCAATTGTTTATTTATAAATATTAAGGACTGAAATTTTTATCACAACTAGTATAATACTTGAACTTTATGATTTTATTGTATCAGAGATGAAATAAACATTTTGGAATGTAAAAAATTAATATTTAAATAATCAAGATTGCTACTAGTTAAACAGAGTAATTTTTCGTGCCTTGCAAAAAAATTGATCTGGCGAGTTCTAACTCTGTTCCGATTAAAAATTCATAATATCTTCGTTAATTACCGACAAATTTCGACGTTTTTTTTAATTTGGGGTAGCGCGTGAAAATAATAGCAACTGTTGTATTTGTTTTTAAAAAATTATTTATTTAACAACAATTATTGCAAAAAAAAATTTGTTTAAACATATTTTTTTAAATATTGATTTTAGCAAAAAGCTTGAAGAATAAAGTTTGTTCGTCTTAAAAATATTTAGGTAAACGTAATTTTCGTCATGTGCATTGTAAATAGAAAAATACAAAAAAACGTTATTTTTCATTCGATGTATTATGTATTTAAAAATGTATTAATAATGTAGTTTTTTATTAATATCAATTATTAAAAAAACATATATTTAGGTAAACGTAATTTTCGTCATGTGCATTGTAAACAGAAAAATACAAAAATTTTATTAAATTTTATTAAATTTTCATTTTTTGTTATTAATGTAGTAATTAATAACAACTATATAAATATACACATATTAATAAACGGAGGAAGATAATGAGAGAAAATAAAAAAATTCTTGCCAAAAAAATATATTAAGATTATAATATTATAAATACAAACGCATATTTTCATACGTATACTAATTTTAAAATTTAAATTAAATAAATATTATTTACATAATTTATTTATTTAATCATCGTATTCTACGTCTATCCTTCTCTGTCCGCCGGCTTTAAGAATTGACTCCTCCTCCTCTCTTTCTTTTTCATAAAGAATAGAGAAGGTTGCGTCTATCCTTCTCTGTCCGCCGGCTTTAAGAATTGACTCTCTCCCTCTCTCTTTCTTTCTCTTATATGTACAATAAAGGTAGCCGCGAATGGAGGGGGCTATGTCTAGCCTTCTTTGCCGGTTACAACAAGGCAGAGGGGCGATTCAACCTATGCTACATATGTATGTATCACGGTGATATGTATGTACGTTCGAACGTAAGTTGGTAGCACTGCTAAGACAAGTCGTCGCGCGCATTGAATCGTCTGTCGAACCGTCAAGACCTCAAGTCTCTGTTTCCATGTAGATACAATTTTTGCGCGCGACGACTTGTCTTAGCAGTGCTACCAACTTACGTTCGAACGTACATACATATCACCGTGATACATACATATGTAGCATAGGTTGAATCGCCCCTCAGTCTCTTTTTCTTTATCTTTCTTATATGTATATACATGCATATTCTTAAGCGGAATGGGAGAGAGGGAAAGAAAGAAAGAGAAAAAAGAATGTTTGTATGTTGATAGCAATAATGGCATCCTATGCCGTATTCGTTCATTCACGCTGGGTGACATTTGGGACTGTCGATTTTTATACATTTAGTGCCCCTGCCGTAACGTCGCGTAAGAAGCATAGCTTCAAAAATAAACAATATTTCATTTCAGTGTTTTCATGATAAAATCAATATTAAATCTGTTAATCTAAAAAACAAAATTAAAAAAATTTTTCGTTGGAAATTTCAACGTAAATTTTCTTTGTCATGAAAAATTCCTTATATCTCCGTTAATCACGGACCAATTTAGACGTTTTTTTTTTAATTCGGGGTAGGGCGTGAAAACAATAATAACTGTTGTATTTGTTTTGAAAAATTATTTATTTAACAACAATTATTGCAAAAAAAAATTTGTTTTTACATATTTTTTAAAATATTAATTTTAGCAAAAAGCTTTAGGAATAAAGTTTGTTTGTCTTAAAAAAATAAACAATTTTTCATTTAAGTGTTTTCATGATAAAATTAATATTAAGTCTGTTAATTCGGAAAACAAATAGAAAAAAAATTTGTTTTTTGGACTTTCAACGTAAATTTGTTTTTTCATGAAAAATTTCTTATATCTCCGTTAATTACGGACCAATTTTGACGTTTTTTTTATAAATCGGGTAGGGCGTGAAAAATATAATAACTATCGTATTGTTTTTTTTAACAATTTAAATGAAAAAATTTGTATTGCAAATACAACAGTTATTATTGTTTTCACGCCCTACCCCGAATTAAAAAAAAAAACGTCTAAATTGGTCCGTGATTAACGGAGATATAAAGAATTTTTCATGACAAAGAAAATTTACGTTGAAATTTCCAACGAAAAATTTTTTTAATTTTGTTTTTCAGATTAACAGATTTAATATTGATTTTATCATGAAAACACTGAAATGAAATATTGTTTATTTTTTTAAGACAAACAAACTTTATTCTTCAAGCTTTTTGCTAAAATCAATATTTAAAAAAATATGTTTAAACAAATTTTTTTTTGCAATAATTGTTGTTAAATAAATAATTTTTTAAAAACAAATACAACAGTTGCTATTATTTTCACGCGCTACCCCAAATTAAAAAAAACGTCGAAATTTGTCGGTAATTAACGAAGATATTATGAATTTTTAATCGGAACAGAGTTAGAACTCGCCAGATCAATTTTTTTGCAAGGCACGAAAAATTACTCTGTTTAACTAGTAGCAATCTTGATTATTTAAATATTAATTTTTTACATTCCAAAATGTTTATTTCATCTCTGATACAATAAAATCATAAAGTTCAAGTATTATACTAGTTGTGATAAAAATTTCAGTCCTTAATATTTATAAATAAACAATTGGCGAATTTAAAAAAAAAAAAAATTATCTCGGCTTCTAATTGAGCTAGAGCATTCTTTTTTTTTTAAATTTGCGTAAAATTGCCAGTAATAAGAATATCAAATCCCTATATTGATATTTTCATTAGTTGCAAAAATATTAAAAAACCATTAAGAAAAAATTTACTTTTTTTTTTGCCATATTTAAGTTGAAAATAATAAAATGGACACGATTTCACATGAAATTCGTTAAATCTACGTTAATATCTAAATACTATATGATTATCATAAAGTCTCTACGATGATATTTTTGGGTAAATTTTTAATGTACATTTGACCTCTTTTTAATAAACAAATAGAATATCTCCTAAAATAATTAATATTTTTTGATGAAATTTTTATGGTAACTTAAGGATAATAAGAGGCACATTTTTGGGGAATTACAAACATGTACATCCTTTTTTTATCAAATGACAAATATTTTAAAATTTCGCGATTTTCGATTTTTGTTTATCATTATTTATAAAATTTATTAACCGATTTTCATCTATGACGTCTCAAATTAATCGTCTTTGAAATACCTACAAATAGTATAATTTTCATATACTAAATCGCAAACGATTTCAAGCTACCTCAAAAAAACAGTGATTTTTACGAATTTTGCACCTTAAATCATTGTTTACTAATTCCTGACGGCTCAAATTTTGAGGGTAATTCCACAGTTTCATTCCTAATCATCCAACAAAGCCATTTTTGGTGGTCTGAACCTGTCTCTAATTACATTAAATTTTGGCTCTTTTTTCGCTAATTCTACTGGACTACTATCCAGTGATTACGAGCCTGAAGAAAAGAGATCAAAAACTGAAGAACTTTCATTAGAAAGAAAAATTGAAATAATTAATTTTCGTTCAGAGCATCCTAAGTGGTCTCGAAGTTCTTTACAACGTCATCTAGGAAGTGGTGTACCAAGATTGGATGAACTATCACGTTGGAAAAAGCAGATTTTGAATGGTGGTACAAGATTTGAAAAAAGTAAAGCCATTAAAAAATGGACTTACGATAGATTTAAGGAGGCTAGAGAAAGAAAGGACCACGTTGAGACACGAGATCTTCGTGTTTGGGCTTTACAAGCCTCTCAACAGTTTCTTTCTCCCTCCTATGAATTTACTGCCTCTTCTGCTTGGCTGAATCGCTTCAAGAGTCAATTTAGAATCAGCCAAAGACGTGTAACTAAATATGTAAAACAGACAGAGTACAGGTCTTTAGAAACTATAGAAGAGTCTGCTAAAAATTTCCAGGAAAAAGTTAGAAATGTAACAGCCTCATTTGATTTAAATTATGTTATTAACACAGATCAAATGGGCTGTGAGTACAGAGTAAATGTACATCGAACCCTAGAGCACAAGGGTGAAAAAATTGTACAAGTTTATTTAGGAGATGTGAATAAGGTTACTCACTCTTATACAGTCCAGTACTCTATAACTGCTGCAGGGAAATTATTACCTAAAGTTTTCATTTGCCTTCAAGAAGTTTCTGGACAATTTGGTCCTAGAATACAGGCAAAAGTTAGTGAACTAATGGAAAATTATAAGAACGTTTACATTACCTGTTCTAAATCTCGTAAATTATCTACCTCATTAGTTCAGGTTTTCAATGATAACATTCTAAAGCCATTCGTTGAGGATAATAGTTTTGTGCTGATCTTGGATTCTTGGAGTGGGCAATCGCAATCAAGACTTTATCAGCAATTTGAAGATCAATCAGGCACATCTAAATGTAATTTAATGTATATTCCACCAAACTGTACAGCATATTGTCAACCTCTAGATGTATACATTCATCGACAAATAAAGTATTTCTTAAAAAGAATGCAAAATTCTACATCTTTTTTACAAGAGGGTAGACAAATTAACACCAGAGATGATGCCATTAAATTACATGCCCTTGTACACCATCAGTTATCTTCACCATTGTTTAAGAACATGTTTCAATATTCTTGGTTTGCTTCAAAACTGATAAATGATCGTGACATTTACATGAATGTCAAAGAAGCATGTTTCCCAGAAAAAAATGTTGAAAATTGTAATTGTACTTCAGCTGGGTTCATAAAGTGTTCATGGTGTCGTCAATTTTATTGTTTTAATTGTTTTTACGATTTGTATCACCCAGCAAACTGTGAACTAACATTTAGAAATGTAAATTAGAATAACAGAATGAACAAATAGAATGTAAATTTGTTTAATTTTATGTAAAACTTAATATAAATAATTATAAATAATAAAATTGTAAATAATTTGTAAATAAATAATTGGAAATAAAACATTAATTTTAAAGAAATAAAGAATTATTATATAGATATAATATTATATCCATTTAAATTTACCATTTTTTTGTTTCTTTGAATAAGTCACGAACACGAGCTGCTCCTAGACCTCCAATCATTTCAGTGAATTCAGAACCATTCATTGATAAAAATGGTACACTTGCTTCGGTTGCAAATCCTTTTGCAAGAAGAGTTTTTCCACATCCAGGGGGGCCTGATAATAAAGCACCTTTAAACAAAAAACATTATTCTATCACATAATTTTACTTAAAATAAATCATTTTTATATTTTAAATTTATAAAATGTAAATAAAAGAATATTTCTTGGAAATTTTGCTTCAAGTGTTTTATAACATTCAGGTGTTTTAAGGTTATCAACAAATTCCATTATTTCAGTCTTTGCTTCTTATAACCCTGCTACATCTGAAAATCGGACACCTTTGCCAGTACCAGTTAAGGGATCTACTAAAGTGAATTTTGCAAGAGTCATTTGATTCAGAAAATTCATTGGATTCATGTTGCCAACTTTTCATCTTGACAAAAAAGCAAAGACAGACAAAATCATTAGAAGCGTCAGTATAAGTCCTAAGCTTGCAACAGGCTTTATTTGATAAATAACTGGAACACCCATTTCTGTGAATAATATAAAATTAAATAAGAACAATAGTTTCAAATTTAAATAAGAATTATATCCTCAATTCTTGGCATTCGTATATGATAAATTCTATGCTTGCTAGGCTTACCTTTGATAACAGCACCATCATGAAGTGTAATTCTTACCATTTCAAATTCTGGCATGATAACTTATTGCTTAGCCACCTGGTAATGGCCTAAGAATAGTATCTCTAATCAAAAGGCCAATCAAACTTGAAGAAGAAGAAGAAGAACTAATTGCTTTACTTCTCTTTTAGCTAACATTTCATGTACAAATTCATTCCATGAAACAAAATAGGCATTCTCCTTAAAATAATAATTAACGATTAGAAATACAAAATTCTTTTTTAATTATTAAAAAATTTGATTATTTGAATAAAACAGTAAGAAAAGAAAAAATATATATATGTATATATATATATATATATATATATATATATATATATATATATATATATTATACTAACCAATAATGTATATTTTTCTCGTTCTTGCATTTTCTGTTTACAAAACTCTCATTTGATTTCTTCATCTTGCAGTTGATTATTTACTTGATTTCTAATTATAATCTTCTTTAAATTCCTCTAATTGATTAGTTATCTTGAATTTTCTTCTGTTCCTGTTGACTTTTTCCCATGGATTATTGATTATTCCTAATTAACCTGAAAATTTTACAAAGAATCAAATTTAAAAAATTTTTTAAATAGTATTTGTAGGTTTTATACTTATCTGATTTTTGTAATAATCCTTTCTTCAATTTGCAATTAACTACACTAAACTCGAGGAATTCCTTTAAATTTGATATATACTTCACACATTTAATAAGCGACACATTATTTTTATTTTATTCGCTATTTTCTCAAAACATCAACATCAATATTATCGATCAATAGCATAGGTGTTACGGGCGAAATATAAGTATACAATGCGCAAGCGCGAACTGAACGCTAGTGCATTACATATACCTTCTTTAGGCCGAGTCTACACTATGTACTTTGTGCCTTACTGCGTGTGCTAATACTTTTAGAGTGGAATCGTTGATTGGTTGATTGTTTAAAAATGATAAATCAGCGACTCCGCCTAAAAGAATAAGCACACGGAGCACGGCACAAAGTTCATAGTGTAGACTCGACCTTAGCAAAAGTATACCCACCCCACGGTTTATCGATTGTAAAGATTAAAAATCCAAGCTACTCGCCATGGTAAACCTCATGTAGCGCCATGAGATACAATGTAAAATAAGGTGGTCAAAATAGGAACTGCAAGTAGTGGGTTCTTATATATTGCTCTTATGGTCTCAGGCCTTGGTCATATGTGTGTGTATCTTGTCTGCTAGCTTTTGAAGTTTAAGTTTACATTTAAAATAGGTTAATTGTATCATATGATGACCAGTAAAAAACTGTGAAATTTTTAAAGATTATTATTTTAAACTTTTGAGGAAAACGTTGAAATTCCACAGTGGCCATTTAATAATTCATATTCAAGCAAATCTAAATCTTCAGCAGATCAAGTGGAAAATACTTTTGAAACAAGAGATTTAAGAGACATAGACAATAATCCATCATCATTAATAGAAACAAGAGATTTAAGAGATGTATATAATAATTCTTCAACATTAACAGAAACAAGAAATTTAAGGGACGTATATAATAATCCTTCATCATCAATAGAGCCTACCTCTGAACCAGTCGAATCTCCAACTTTTAAAAAACATTAAAAACCTGTTAACTCACCTTCCGATCCTAATAGTGATAATCCTTTTTATCTTCTAGAGTAAAACAAGAAAAAAGAAATTCATAGTTCAGCATCTTGCAGAAATGAAAATGATTGTGACTTTAGAAAAGAAACAAACTCTTCACCAGTGAAATAAGAAAAAGAAATTCATAATACAATATCCCACACAAGTGAAATAATCTTGACTCTGAATCTTTGTATTCACAGAAAAATGAAACTAATAATTTAATTATTATGGAAAAGGAAAATGTTATTAATGCCAGAGTTATTAAGAAGATGTGCTACAATTATAGATATATTAGATAAGTAGAAAATTTATAAAGAATTATTATTTTTATCACCAATTAAAAGGAATTGATTCTTTGTGTGATTTGCAGGTTACCAGGGAATCGAGGAAATTAGTTTCAATTAATGTTTCTGGTTCAATATAGTGACGGTCTGGACATAATTATTTTATTGGTAAGTACACATGTATTTTTAAAAAATAATTATAAAATAAAATAATTATATATTTGAAATTGTAATAACTTTTTGAAAACTGATGAGAACAGTTTTTGCATAATTTATAAATTTTGGAAAAATATTATAAATTAAATAGATTATCATCTAAATTGTGATATGCTTAAGCTTTTTAATATTTTATTATTAGTATATTCAATACAAACTTTTATCAGTACTATTTTAGTAGAAAACACGATAAAAGTCTATATTTTTTAAAACAAAATATGTTATTTTTGTTAAAAATTAATGAAAGAAAACCTGTTTTTAATTAATATTGATTTATTTTCTTTGAATTATATGATATTTTATTAAAAAGCTTATCACATTATGTTACAAGTAATATAAAATTACATATGTACTAAAAATTGTTTTTTTTAGCGTAGAATAAGCAAAATTTTTAAAAAACTGAAGTTGGCTGTATCTCTGGATTGGGAGAGCGTTGGGGTCTATAATTCTGGCTTTCTCCATCATTTATTGTATAAAACTTGAGAAAAAAGTTTCATCGAAATCCATGTTCCGGAGGTGTGATACTCTCCTAGTAAGTAATAAAAATACCTTCTATTATGTATATGAAGATAAAATTTACCTCATAAAACGCTCAAAAAATTTTTTTTTTTACTACAGCAATTTTAGTGTTGGATGTAAAAACGAAAATTCAAAAATTGAAAATGAACCTCTACTTTTAAATGACTATAGCTCTGTCGATTTTTAACCTTTTTGGACGTTCTTTTAACGAAAGTGTGCGAAATTTGGTCTAGTTTTAAATGCGATCTCGATTTTTGTAATACAATTTGATCTCGCTGAGTTATTTACGAAGAACCGAAAAAAAGCGATTTTTTTCAAACACGATTTTCTCAAAAACTATATATTTTTTTTTTGAAATTTTTATATGATTTTATACATAAAAAATACTAACTTTTAGGGTAGGTGAGAATATGCGATTTTGCCTTATTTTTTTTAAACAGATTTTTAAACGTTTTTTTTATATTTTCGATTTTAAAACATTGATACTATGGCGCATCGTACTATTTTTCCAACTTTACGTGTTCTTACAACTATTTTTATGCTTTTATTTATTAATATATCAAAAATATCAACAATAATCTTTAAAATAAACCCCGGATCGAATATTTTGATCAATTAGAACAAAAGTTATGACGATTTAAAGTTTAAAAAAAAAATGCTGAAACTTTAAATAAATATATTTACTTTGAATTTTGAATTTTGAATTTTGAATTTGAATTTCAAATTTTGAAAAGGTGAATTTTTTAAATACTAAAATATATTATTTGGTCATTCCCAATGAACAGATAATATGCGATACAATTAAGAAATGAACACTAATGAATTGAGAACTAATGTGAATAAAAAAATCTGAATTTGAATAAAACCTTTCAATTTACTTCTTGCCACTCATGTCTCGAAGTTTTGGCAGTGTAGATTTGGTTTCGTTTACTTTTTCTACAGTGAATCTTTTGAATACCTTTAATTTCTTGTGCATTTCCTAACTATTCCATTTTTTTTGTCTGTCGAAAAACTTCTAACTCATCCTTGCGGATAACAAGAATGTTAATTGACGGAGTATATTTTGATACGTGAGTGGCGAAATTTTCAGCGTTTCTAATAAAATCTGCATTCTTCTTGGACAGATTATGCGTGGTAGCACAATGTATAACTAAACCACCAATACCATCACAAGCGCCTTTGCCATGACCTGTTGCAGAAAAAAGCCATTTTCTGTTTACTTTTGAGTTTTGAAACTCATAGGATTGATATCTATTTTTAAAATGACTGCCAGCTCCATCAGAAATGGTTATGATTTCATCAAGATCTTGCGCAATATGTTTTTTTTTTCAAGTTGTCGATAATTAAATTTATAGTCATTAGGGCATGAGACGAATCATGTTTAATATCGTCAGAGACGGTGACATAACTGACTGTCTTATCATTTCCAAAATAGCATACTGACGTAAATATTGATATTTGGTTTTTACTCTAATGATAGCTTTGAATTTCATTTTGAAGCAGAACTGTCCAATTTTCTGCAAAATCGATATGAATAACTAATTGGAAGTCATTATTTTTCGCTAAAAGTTTAACCTCTTTAATTGCTATACGTTGAATTTCTTTGACCAATTTATGAGCTCTTACAGTGAGAGCACGCTCTCTTAACTCTATTAAGAAATTTTCAATTGTGCTAGTTTTATTCAGTAAATTTGATTTTTCTGAATAAAATCTGCAATGTCTTGTTTATTCTCTTTTTTATAATTATTCAAAGCATCTGTTAATATCATATTTATTTAAAGTTTCAGCATTTTTTTTTAAACTTTAAATCGTCATAACTTTTGTTCTAATTGATCAAAATATTCGATCCGGGGTTTATTTTAAAGATTATTGTTGATATTTTTGATATATCAATAAATAAAAGCATAAAAATAGTTGTAAGAACACGTAAAGTTGGAAAAATAGTACGATGCGCCATGGTATCAATGTTTTAAAATCGAAAATATAAAAAAAAACGTTTAAAAATCTGTTTAAAAAAAATAAGGCAAAATTGCATATTCTCACCTACCCTAAAAGTTAGTATTTTTTATGTATAAAATCATATAAAAATTTCAAAAAAAAAATATATAGTTTTTGAGAAAATCGTGTTTGAAAAAAATCGCTTTTTTTCGGTTCTTCGTAAATAACTCAGCGAGATCAAATTGTATTACAAAAATCGAGATCGCATTTAAAACTAGACCAAATTTTGCACACTTTCGTTAAAAGAACGTCCAAAAAGGTTAAAAATTGACGGAGCTATAGTCATTTAAAGGTAGAGATTCATTTTTAATTTTTGAATTTTCGTTTTTACATCCAACACTAAAATTGCTGTAGTAAAAAAAAAAAAAAATTTTTGAGCGTTCTATGAGGTAAATTTTATCTTCATATACATAATAGAAGGTATTTTTATTACTTAGAAGAAAAAAAAAAATTCGATCAGTGACGGCCTGCATGAATCTGAATGGAATCAGCCATATCCATTTTGTTAATAGTCAGATAGCCCCTCCATCAGCTATAATTTGTTGTTTATTAAAAAGGCGGATAATCTTTTCAAACTTTAAATGGGTTTTTATTTTATATGTTATTATTGTAAATTTTCAAATAGCCTTGCCGATTTCTTTAAGATAATCTCGTCTGAAGTATGATCACTTTAGGTCTCAATAAACTGCTAATTAATAAAATCAGTATTGTTTGTTTATTTGAAATTCAAATAATTTCAGCTTGAAGAACCGTTGAGCTCTTTATTATTAAAATACTAATTTGCATGACATCTTAAATCTTTTAAAGTAATTTTATTACAAAAAAAAGTAATTAACAGAACGAGCAGTCAGATGAGATGCAAATTAGTCATTTTTCCAAAAGAATTTTCAATTTTTCTTAAATAATTAATCTTTGTATAACTTAAATTTTATGTTGATGTAATTTTAGAAAAATTAAGATTTCTCATCTTTTAAATTTTGTAACTGTTAAAATAGAATGTTATTTTTTTAAGAATTAATTTAAAAAAATGTTATTATGCCCCTATATAACTTTAAAAATGACACTTTTTAACGGACAAAAATAATTCAACCATTCAAAGTTTAGTAAAAATTTTGTTTAATAAGGACTGAAAATTATTCCGTTCGTGGAGAATTATCAATTTTTTTGTTTTAGAAATAATAATTGATAATATTAAGGAAATATATTTGATAAAAGAAAGAAAAAAAAGTCCAATTTTAAAAATATTAATGATATTCAATGTAATTTTTATTTAAAATGCGCTTTAATGAAGTTTAAATTCATAAAATTATTTATTTTTTCAGGTAAATTTATGATTTCACTTATCTAAAATAAAATTAGAATTATTTATATTTATTTTCTATTTTTATTAAATTAGTTAAGAATGTCATAAATTTATATAAATTTAGAAAAGTTCCTTTTTTTGAGGAACAAAAAAGGTTTTATTATTTGCAATTGAGTGAGAATGAAAAAACAACTATAATTTAAAATAATTTTTTTTTAAATCTTTAATATCTTCTATATTTAGTAGGAAAAAATTACAGAATTAGCTTAGTTTTTATTTCATATTAATATAAGTTATATAGCCATGTAATATTGACATTAAAACTTTTTTCTATCCCTATCTGTAAATATATTTTTTTATATTTTTGAAATAAACTAAAATTCAAGGTGTTAAATAAATTTTTAATTTAATTTTTTCCGGTATGAAAATTGATTACAAAAATATATAATATTTAAAAATAAAACAAAAAAAAAAAAATAGGTGGATCATCGGGTTTGAACTTGTCAAAAGTAGAGAGCGAGATGCGTAAAAGCTTAGTGACCACAGCCACCGCATTCGTTTGTTGAAGAGGATAAAAAGTTACATATGTTCATCGCCCCCCAAAAGATTTTATTTATTATTATTTATTTGTTTGATTACTTTAATGATTTTTCTTATTAAAATATGTATCTATTTCAAATAAAAATATGTAATTAATCAAAAAATTTTCGGGAGGGTTAATCGCATTGAAATAAAGCTATAAAGTATCGTGGCGAAAACAAGCTAAAGCGGGTTTGCCGTAAGTTTATCTACGCCACTGGAAGCCGCGTGTTTCGTGTGTTTGTCTCCTCCCCTCTCGCTTGCTTCTCTACGCGCGCGTAGACGTGGAGGGGCTTTGCGCGTATTGTTCGGGCATTTGTCCATGTGGCAGCAGTAGTTTACATTGTATTTTAACGGGCACACTCTTGCCTATGCTCATTGGCGATCTCTACTTATCTCTGATGTAATACAATAACCGCTAAAGCAAATGATTGTGTTTGCGATTAAAAATAATAAGTATACACTTTTCTAGCATAAGACTTTGAGCGATGAAGTTGTTTATTATTGTTTCATGAACATTTGCGTAAATTTTTAGCAATTTTTATATAATGTATTTGAAAATATACGAGGTTAAAATGCGAGAAATCAGGCGCGCTAAAGGCATTGCCAATTTTTGCTATTAAAAATTCATCATAAATACTTTTCTAGTAACAAACTTTGAACGAGAAAGTTGTTTATCATTATCTTATGTAAACTTTTATAGATTTTTAGCAATTCCGATAGTGTATATTTGAAAATATGCGAGATTATAATGCAAAAATTTATACGTGCCAAAAGCGCTGACTGTCTTAAAAATTGAAATTCATAGATAAATTTAGCTAAATATTGTCAAAAATAAGTAAAAATAGCCAAATTTATTACTGATTTATGAAATTTTATTTTATACATTACACAGGCCCACAAAAAAAAGTTGGTGGTTCTGGGATGGAAACTATACTTTTCTTTTGTATTTTTCCCGCTGAATCTGAATCCAGCGTCAAAAATAGGGGGTTGGCCGCATATTTTGAACATGACCTCAAAAAACTGTCAAAAAACCGTGTTTCTGTGGAAAAACATGAGAAGAAACAATAAAAATTGTTTATTTTTATGCATTTTGGCCTGTTGTGTAGTAAACTTGATTATTTTTGAGTAAACTATTTTATTATGTTAATGCATATTTTAAAACGCATCAAAATACAATATTTCTGTTATTTATATGGGTAAATCCACCGTAGTTTTAACTTTGCATGTGACTTTTTTTAAGCAATTTTTAAATAATTACTATTCTGTTACATTAAAACGCACATAACTGTATTTGGCTTTAAATTGTCCGTTTTGAATCCAAGAAATATACTCCACTTTTTCGTAAAGCTACATTGAACGGCACCTTCAAAATTTTCTAAAAAGTATCAAATTTTTTACGAAAAATCACGGTTTTTGCATAAATAGTATAAAAAGAAGTAAAATTTTTGAAGTCTTGATGAATTTTAGATCATGCCGTTCAAGTAATCTTTAAAAAAACTATAGAACTATTTTCCTAATCAAAAAACAAAAAATCTAAACCTAAGTAGAGTCATGTGCAACATCGAAGAACTCAGTAAATACAATTCAAAATATGTATATTGTCTTGAAATTAAAATCGCTATTATCAAACTTATTTGAAATTGCACGTGACTCTACTTAGGTTTAAATTTTTTGTTTTTGAGTTGAGAAAGTAGTCTCACAGTTTTTTTGAATATTATTCAAATGGCATGATCTAAAATTCACCAAGACTTTAAAAATTTTACTTATTTTTATACTATTTATGCAAAAACCGTGATTTTTTGTAAAAAATTTGATGCTTTTAAGAAAATTTTAAAAGTGCCGTTCAATGTAGCTTTGCGAAAAAGTGGAGTATATTTCTTAGATTCAGAACGGACAATTCAAAGCCAAATACAGCCATGTGCGTTTTAATGTAACAGAATAGTAATTATTTAAAAATTGCTGAAAAAAGTCACATGCAAAGTTAAAACTACGGTGGATTTACCCATATTAGAAATTCAAGTTTTATTATTAATGCGTATAGTTATTTTGATTATTTAACTTGTCAAGACGTTTGTTTAAAGTTGTGAATTTACATCCACTTCTGATTTAAAGTATTTTTTCGCATAAAGTTATTTTATAACATAAAAGTGTAGGAATATTTGTCTTAAAAAATTTCTATCCTATATTAACTGTATCAATACTATACTCACGCTTGCGCCAAATTACTTTGACACTCATCACCATCTCTCCATTTAAATTTATAATTATGGATGGCTGATTTTTTTAAATATATGACAGTATAATATAGAAAAAGTATTTCTTAATTATTAATTTTTTTATTAAGATATTTATGTTGTTTATATTATTAATATTGTTTGGTTTTATATATGGGCCATTCTTTTAATTATGTGCCGAGTTCGTACCTTGGTATCTCCGATTTTTTTATTGATTTTTTTTTGATTCTATGGATCAAAAGAAGATATATTTTAAAAAGTGATATTGAGTTATTATACTGGTCCAGGTGAACGATTAAAATTTAAAATAAATGAAAAACCGACTTTTTCTTTTATTTTTCATCGGCACATAAAAATAACTTAAAAATTATTGTAAATGTAGTTTTCAACGTAAAATTTTGTCAGCTTTTCGATAAAAATATTTTCGGAGGTCAAAAATTACGTTAAGTAACTTAAAAACGCGTTTTTCTAAAAGAAATTGATTTTTGACCACTTACCCCAACTTTTTTTTTGAAAATAGACCCCACCATTCGATTTCTTGTCAAAATTTACATGGAAAACTGTAATAAAAAAAAAGGTGCTCACAAAAAGCTGATGCTTGAGGAAATAAATGAAAAAATCCGCTCTAAAATTTCACTATAGAGTAAAATGGACGATAGTCGCTTATTTTAGCTATATCTTTGATTATATGCAAGCTAGGACAACGCGCACAGAAAATAAAATTAAAACTCTTAAAAACTCTTAAAAAAACTTTTAATTTGAGCTGTTGTGAGTCAAAATCGGTCTAGTAGATCAAAAGTTATGATGGTTTAAAATTGCCTTTTTAAGTTTTATTTAAAAGAAAAGAATTTAAAAAATATGGATATTTTGAGCTATAACTCGGTGAATAAGTAAGATAAAGAGAAACGCATGAAGATAAAAATTAAAGCTCTCAAAAGCACTTTTGATTTTTAAGCTTTTTAAAAGAGATCAGTCGTTTTATTTATATTTTTTATTATTTGAAAGTGTAACAATGCCGAAAAAGAAAGTCTGTTTCAATCCTTTTAATAAATCTAACCGTAAATATCACAAATGGACTATACTTATTCATTCAAACTATTTATTTTATGTGAAAATATTCGCTTCAAAAATAGGTTATGTTTCAATGTTTATATTTCAGATTTAAATGCATCAACAGATTTACGTCGTATTCAAGAATGTAATTTATGGAAAGTTAAAGATGCAGACATAAACTCTTTTCTTTGTTCCAACTGTCGAAAGAAATTAAGAGAGTATACTGCGATCGACGTTCAGAAGATAGAATCCCAAACTGAATCGAGTCAAGATGAATCGAATCAAACGTCTAGTAATGTTTTCAGTCAGGATTTTATCCCGAATGATGAGATGACGATTGATGTGATGATTGGAGTATCTCCAATTAAAAGAAAATTGTAAATTTAATCAGTTTTATTCAATCAATCAACCTTATTTTCATTTTAATTTAATTAATATATTTATGTAAATAGGTGTGACAGACCATCGTATGCTGCGTCGAAAAGCTGCGTTCAAGAAGTAGTCCGAAAAAAATTTGAATCTAATTTTAATGTTAATCCTATTACGACCATTGATGAAATAATTAATGATTATAGTGAAATAATTAAGAATTTGAAACACGCTATTCAACAAGAAAATGATTCGTAAATCTTTATGATTAATATTATGAAAATATGAAATGAAATAATTATTATGCTGTACATTTACTTGTCATTTGTAATTAAAAATATTTACACATTAATAAATTTTTAGAAAGCACAAAACTGGATATGTTGCACTATTACCAAGCAGATGGTCTACTAATAAGATATTAGAGGGATTTAATGTTTCTAAACGTCTTGTCGAAAATGCTAAGAAATTGAAAGAAAATGAAAGTATTGAAATTGCAAAGAAACCAGGCAGACAGAGCTTAGATGAACTTGTTAAAACAAGAGTTATTGAATTTTTTGAAAACGAAGAAAATTCCAGCCAGCTATTCGGCAAGAAAGCTTATAAATCCGATATTCAAGACGCCAAAAAGCGAATTTATCTGTAAAAAAAGTTGATTTTGTGCAAACTGTCAGACTTATATGAATCATATAAGGACCATTTTCCTGATGATAAAATCAGTTTCTCAAAATTCGCAATGTTGAGACCAAAGCATTGTGTTTCAGCTGGAAGCAGCAGAACACATACAACATGTGTTTGTTTGATACACGAAAATGTAAAACTTATGCTTGAAGGTATGCATTAAAAATATACATATTTTTTTAAATAAAAGATTTTGACGTAGTTATCCAGCTTATCAAATTAGAGTGAGGAAGAGTGATGAGGCGCGCATCTCTTTTCGGCATTACGCTTGTCGCTGCCGACAGGTGGCCACCTGGATCACTAATCCGATAAGCTCTTTTATCACTCTATTTATTTATTTATATAGACAAAACTTTTTAGGTTGCGAATTCAAACAACTTTTCAGTGATAAAGATTGGTTTATCAGTGCCAAATCTAATTGCAGAAATTTTATAAATAAGTTGATCTTCGAAAATCCCGATTTATCGTGTTTTGAACGCACGTGCAATGTTTGTAAGGACATGAATAAAATGAAAGTAGAATTTTACAATGCGTTTAAGAAAAATAAAATCGAAGAAATTAACTATAAAATATGGAACACAACAGATCGCTGCACTATGCTAAGTTCGGAAAATGATACTGAAGATTTCGTCGATATACTTTTGAAAAATGCAGATAAACTTATAACACACGATTTTATCGCAGTGGAACAAACTAAATTTTATTCTCAGCTGAAAGAGAATTTGAAAGAAGGAGAATCATTAATCCTTTTAGACTTTGCGAAGCATTATGCTTTTTTTGTACAAGATGCTGTTCAAGCTTTCCATTGGAATAATGAAAAAGCAACGTTGTTTCCAGTGATTGTTTATTTTAACGAAAATAGTACAGTGAAACACCGTTGTTTTGTTTTTATATCTAATTGTTTGAAACATGATGCAATCACAGTTTACATGTTTCAAAGACATTCGATTGTACATTTAAAAAAACAATTTAAGCAAATAAATAAAATCTATTATATGTCAAATGGAGCTCCTCGGCAATTTAAAAACAAAAAAAGTTTTTCTAATATTTGTAATCACGCTTCTGATTTCGGTATTGAAACCGAATGGCTGTTTTTTGCTACGTCACATGGTAAAGGTCCGTGTGCCGGAATTGCCGGTAGTACAAAGCGTCTTGCTTATCGTGCCAGCTTTTGACGCGGATCTGTTAATCCAATTTTAAATCCTCGTGATTTATTTAAATAGGCTAAAAAAGCAATAAAAAACATCGAATTTTTTCACATCGATAATAATGTGTACGAAGATACGTATAAAATTCTAGAAGACCGATTCTCGAAGGTTGTTACGGTAAAGGGCACCCTTGGCTTGCATGCACTTAAACCGTTGAGTGACAGGGTTGGTTACGCAAACGCGTACAAATTTTCGAATTCAAATTCTTATGAAACTGAAAATAATAAAATAAAGTTTACTAAATAATTAATTTTTTTCTAACATTATTATTCTATCTTCCTCTAAGGATTTCTACAAACCTTAAATATAACTAGTTAGTGTTCTTTTAGAAAAAATTTCATCATATAATTGAGCGAATAAAAAAAAATGTATAAAATACTTTAAATCAGAAGTGGATGTAAATTCACAACTTTAAACAAACGTCTTGACAAGTTAAATAATCAAAATAACTATACGCATTAATAATAAAACTTGAATTTCTAATATAAATAACAGAAATATTGTATTTTGATGCGTTTTAGAATATGCATTAACATAATAAAATAGTTTACTCAAAAATAATCAAGTTTACTACACAACAGGCCAAAATGCATAAAAATAAACAATTTTTATTGTTTCTTCTCATGTTTTTCCACAGAAACACGGTTTTTTGACAGTTTTTTGAGGTCATGTTCAAAAATTTTTCTAAAAATTATAATGATAATTGTTATTAGGTGTAACTCAAAAAAAGTTACACGTATAAATATACATTTTTTTTTATTCGCTCAATTATATGATGAAATTTTTTCTAAAAGAACACTAACTAGTTATATTTAAGGTTTGTAGAAATCCTTAGAGGAAGATAGAATAATAATGTTAGAAAAAAATTAATTATTTAGTAAACTTTATTTTATTATTTTCAGTTTCATAAGAATTTGAATTCGAAAATTTGTACGCGTTTGCGTAACCAACCCTGTCACTCAACGGTTTAAGTGCATGCAAGCCAAGGGTGCCCTTTACCGTAACAACCTTCGAGAATCGGTCTTCTAGAATTTTATACGTATCTTCGTACACATTATTATTGATGTGAAAAAATTCGATGTTTTTTATTGCTTTTTTAGCCTATTTAAATAAATCACGAGGATTTAAAATTGGATTAACAGATCCGCGTCAAAAGCTGGCACGATAAGCAAGACGCTTTGTACTACCGGCAATTCCGTCACACGGACCTTTACCATGTGACGTAGCAAAAAACAGCCATTCGGTTTCAATACCGAAATCAGAAGCGTGATTACAAATATTAGAAAAACTTTTTTTGTTTTTAAATTGCCGAGGAGCTCCATTTGACATATAATAGATTTTATTTATTTGCTTAAATTGTTTTTTTAAATGTACAATCGAATGTCTTTGAAACATGTAAACTGTGATTGCATCATGTTTCAAACAATTAGATATAAAAACAAAACATCGGTGTTTCACTGTACTATTTTCGTTAAAATAAACAATCACTGGAAACAACGTTGCTTTTTCATTATTCCAATGGAAAGCTTGAACAGCATCTTGTACAAAAAAAGCATAATGCTTCGCAAAGTCTAAAAGGATTAATGATTCTCCTTCTTTCAAATTCTCTTTCAGCTGAGAATAAAATTTAGTTTGTTCCACTGCGATAAAATCGTGTGTTATAAGTTTATCTGCATTTTTCAAAAGTATATCGACGAAATCTTCAGTATCATTTTCCGAACTTAGCATAGTGCAGCGATCTGTTGTGTTCCATATTTTATAGTTAATTTCTTCGATTTTATTTTTCTTAAACGCATTGTAAAATTCTACTTTCATTTTATTCATGTCCTTACAAACATTGCACGTGCGTTCAAAACACGATAAATCGGGATTTTCGAAGATCAACTTATTTATAAAATTTCTGCAATTAGATTTGGCACTGATAAACCAATCTTTATCACTGAAAAGTTGTTTGAATTCGCAACCTAAAAAGTTTTGTCTATATAAATAAATAAATAGAGTGATAAAAGAGCTTATCGGATTAGTGATCCAGGTGGCCACCTGTCGGCAGCGACAAGCGTAATGCCGAAAAGAGATGCGCGCCTCATCACTCTTCCTCACTCTAATTTGATAAGCTGGATAACTACGTCAAAATCTTTTATTTAAAAAAATATGTATATTTTTAATGCATACCTTCAAGCATAAGTTTTACATTTTCGTGTATCAAACAAACACATGTTGTATGTGTTCTGCTGCTTCCAGCTGAAACACAATGCTTTGGTCTCAACATTGCGAATTTTGAGAAACTGATTTTATCATCAGGAAAATGGTCCTTATATGATTCATATAAGTCTGACAGTTTGCACAAAATCAACTTTTTTTACAGATAAATTCGCTTTTTGTCGTCTTGAATATCGGATTTATAAGCTTTCTTGCCAAATAGCTGGCTGGAATTTTCTTCGTTTTCAAAAAATTCAATAACTCTTGTTTTAACAAGTTCATCTAAGCTCTGTCTGCCTGGTTTCTTTGCAATTTCAATACTTTCATTTTCTTTCAATTTCTTAGCATTTTCGACAAGACGTTTAGAAATATTAAATCCCTCTAATATCTTATTAGTAGACCATCTGCTTGGTAATAGTGCAACATATCCAGTTTTGTGCTTTCTAAAAATTTATTAATGTGTAAATATTTTTAATTTCAAATGACAAGTAAATGTACAGCATAATAATTATTTCATTTCATATTTTCATAATATTAATCATAAAGATTTACGAATCATTTTCTTGTTGAATAGCGTGTTTCAAATTCTTAATTATTTCACTATAATCATTAATTATTTCATCAATGGTCGTAATAGGATTAACATTAAAGTTAGATTCAAATTTTTTTCGGACTACTTCTTGAACGCAGCTTTTCGACGCAGCATACGATGGTCTGTCACACCTATTTACATAAATATATTAATTAAATTAAAATGAAAATGAGGTTGATTGATTGAATAAAACTGATTAAATTTACAATTTTCTTTTAATTGGAGATACTCCAATCATCACATCAATCGTCATCTCATCATTCGGGATAAAATCCTGACTGAAAACATTACTAGACGTTTGATTCGATTCATCTTGACTCGATTCAGTTTGGGATTCTATCTTCTGAACGTCGATCGCAGTATACTCTCTTAATTCCTTTCGACAGTTGGAACAAAGAAAAGAGTTTATGTCTGCATCTTTAACTTTCCATAAATTACATTCTTGAATACGACGTAAATCTGTTGATGCATTTAAATCTGAAATATAAACATTGAAACATAACCTATTTTTGAAGCGAATATTTTCACATAAAATAAATAGTTTGAATGAATAAGTATAGTCCATTTGTAATATTTACGGTTAGATTTATTAAAAGGATTGAAACAGACTTTCTTTTTCGGCATTGTTACACTTTCAAATAATAAAAAATATAAATAAAACGACTGATCTCTTTTAAAAAGCTCAAATCAAAAGTGCTTTTGAGAGCTTTAATTTTTATCTTCATGCGTTTCTCTTTATCTTACTTATTCACCGAGTTATAGCTCAAAATATCCATATTTTTTAAATTCTTTTCTTTTAAATAAAACTTAAAAAGGCAATTTTAAACCATCATAACTTTTGATCTACTAGACCGATTTTGACTCACAACAGCTCAAATTAAAAGTTTTTAGTTTAAATTTAAGTTACTTAACGTAATTTTTGACCTCCGAAAATATTTTTATCGAAAAGCTGACAAAATTTTACGTTGAAAACTACATTTACAATAATTTTTAAGTTATTTTTATGTGCCGATGAAAAATAAAAGAAAAAGTCGGTTTTTCATTTATTTTAAATTTTAATCGTTCACCTGGACCAGTATAATAACTCAATATCACTTTTTAAAATATATTATATCTTCTTTTGATCCATAGAATCAAAAAAAAAATCAATAAAAAAATCGGAGAACCCAAGGTACAAACTCGGCACATAATTAAAAGAATGGCCTATATATATGGGTATATATATATGTGTGTGTGTGTGTGTGTATTTTGTACAATAGACTTTTAAGATAAACATGAAATATTTAGTAAAATATATTTTCAATCAAAATTCTAGTAATTCCTGGTTATCAATATGAACATTTATATAAATTATCGTGTTAATATATTTCTTCATATTTTTCATATATAGTCACGTGATAATCACGTCCATTTATATTTTTCATCAATAGTTACGTAATAATTACGTTCATTTATATTTTTTAGTGTAGTCACGTGATAATCGCGTGATTAAAAATGGAATATATAAAAAAATATATTATAATCACATAATGATCACGTAATTATTTTTAATAGGGTTCATAATTCATTTAATTTTAATAGGGTTCATCATTCGCGTTTATAAAAAGCAATAAAAAGAAAGACAAAACACCCATAGTCTGGACCTCAGACGCACTAAAGAACTTTGAAAAGATGAAAATAGATATAACTAATATTACTAGCTTAGCTTACTCGTGCGCAGGCGCAGATACGCGTAACCACGGACGCCTCGAATTTCACCATATCTGCTTCCATGGAACAATATGTAAGCTGCAGTTATTAGCCACTAGCATTTTTCTCAAGGAAGTTCACTCCCGCTCAATCAAACTATTGTGCTTACTTATTGCAGTTCAATACGGAAATTAGTTACTTGCGGGGTAAAGATAATGTGGTCGCAGACTTGCTTTCGCGTATTGATTCTTCTATTGCACTAGCCTCTTTTGATTGGAACAATGAGGCATCAAGGGATAGCGGAACTGGAACAATGAGGGATCATATAGAATTTTTTGTCAAAAAGACCCTCGCCAGTATCACAACATTTAATTTTCCAACATTTTTTACTCTTGAAGCGATTTTGC
The DNA here is from genome assembly GCA_017163975.1 of Anastatus disparis. Classification (NCBI taxonomy): domain Eukaryota; kingdom Metazoa; phylum Arthropoda; class Insecta; order Hymenoptera; family Eupelmidae; genus Anastatus; species Anastatus disparis. The sequence continues at coordinate 315,918 of JAFFSR010000036.1, read as the reverse complement.
AAGAGCAAGAACGCGATGATGAGTTAAAAGAGATAATTGCGGATTTGAACCACCCTCTAAAATCAACCAAGCTGCGTTAGAGACCCAATCAAACAGTCATTTATTGCAATTTTGCCGCGCAAACCTTTAGACCATATAAACCCAATACCCAAGATTCTTAAACGCAAAAAAAAAAGTATTTAAAATATTTCATATTAATAACGCGCTCCCCCCAGACCATGTAACCGACAAGCTCGTAAGACAGCATTACGCATGGCCTGAAATGGCTAAAGAAGTTAAAGAACAATGCAAAAACTGCTTAGACTACGAACAGGGCTAAGGTTTCTCGCCAAAATAAGTTTTTACCATTGCATACATTCATTGTGTGCATCAATATTGTAGGTCCTTTGCCCCGAGTAAAGGTTACTAGTATCTGCTCACGATGATTGATATTAAATTAAAAAAACAGAGAGCATTAAATATTTATGAAAGATTGACGGAATATTGGCACAGATAGTTTGAAATAGTTTAGTAACCATCCATGAAATATTTCTGTAATATTTATATGTCCTTGATTCTTCTTACATTGGAATATTCCACGAAGATTTCAGAAATATTTCTATAGGAGGTTGAGATGATCTCAGATCTTTCATTGAAATATTTCAAGAATATTCCGGGGATATTTCATGAAATATTCCGCTAGAATATTCGTAGAAAATTTCGGGAATGTTTGCAGATTGGGTATTGGACATTTAATATTATATAATAAAACATTATATTTGTAAATCAATACGAAACCACATACATAAACAATTACATATAGTTATGTAGTCGCACCGAAAAAAATAAATTAATACAAAATTCAAATCACGAACATTCCATTATCCCTAAAAGCAGGTCGTATATCTCTGTCTTTTAACAAAATAAAAAAAAATAAAAAAAAATATATAAAAATTTTGTGAGGAATTATTTTTATCGATTCATTTTGAAGAAAACCTAAAACTTAAAAATAGAGGTTAGAGGAATACAGTTTTTCAGGTTTTCGAAAACGAAGCGATAAAAATAATTTTTCTCATAAAAGAGAATCTGCTTTACGAGATGCTATTTTTGCTAAATTAAAATCAATTCTTTGATTAGAAAAGACGATTCTCGCTCTCTAACCCGTTTGATTTAAAATACGCAACGCATACAGTTTCATTAAGGAATCATAAAGATTAGATAGGTACCGTAACATAGCAGTTCACAGTATATACAGCGCACAGCTCTACCGTCGAACTACAGCTAGTGGGGGTAAGTGTAATACAATTTGTCAAAATTCACAAACGCGCTCCGTTCTGAACTCGAAAGACACGGAGTCGATAACACGGTATTATTTACGAAATGAAACGATCGGAACAACAATGTTAAATAACATGAATTCAGTCAATACTACCATACATTAGTTTCACTTATAAGAAACGTAGCACTAAAGCATGCGGGAACTATAGCTGTTTAAACAACGAATTTTTCTTATTCAATAAGTTAAACACAATCGTATTACACATTTATTTTTTAATGAATTTATATAAATTCTAATAGAGATAATAAGAGAGAGAAAGAAAATTAACATATTAGTTAATTTTAATAGATGAACGTTTACACATAACTCGCACTGTTAAAAAAATGAAAATTGCGGCAAGTCAGGTATAATATCTTCCATTTATTATTCAGAAAGTACAAAAACTTTAGAGGTCTAATCTAGACTTAAAACTTGTGAAATATTTGTAATTTTTCAAATTCTTTGTTAAATAAAATTTTTAATGTACTTCATACTTAAAAATCGTAAATTTTAGATGATAAGTTAATAGAATACTTTGTTAGGAAAATAGCATTTTAAATAGTAATGAATTTTTGCGAATTATATTACGTAGGTTATTTTCTAGTTTTTTCATAAATGACAAGTTTTATCGGCATTAAGGAAAATTCCTGAAAACTTTTTAATTTTTTTAAGAAAAAAACTTAAAGTGAAAATAAATTTTTTCGATTTAAAATTATTTGAACAATATAATTGAATTTCACAGATCGTAAAACATTTACTAAAAATTGAATGAAAAAAAATTTCAAGATTCAGAATTCTTTCTATTTTTTCAATCAAGAGGATTATCCGTTTATTTAATTATCGAAGCAATAAAAAAATAATATCTTGTTCCTCAGAAATGAAAAAAAAAAACTAAATCTCAAACGAGTTCCATTATTTCTTTTTATACATAATCCTGCAAAATTTTTATAAATCGAACTTTTTCAAAAATGAAATAGGATTAATACAATCGACATTATATTACTGTTTATAAAATCATTAGTTAAACAATTATCTAACAAGTTGAGGAGAATTTATGACTTCAAAAATGTTGAAAATGTGAAATCTCCCAAAAAACTATTTGTGCATGTTTTTCTTATATAACAAAATAGAATCTTATATCATGTTCGATCAAAAATTGATAAAAATAAAAATTTTATAGTTCAAATAAAATATACATATTTTGTTGTTATAAAGAAAGTCTAAATATTTTAAATGATATTTACATTAGTTCAATTAATTTTAAAAACAATGTAATAAAATTGATTTATTTTCTTTTTATACTTAGATTTAGCGAAAATTGCCTTACTATATTTAAAAAAAATAGACTACTTTTATACGAAAAATGCTATTAACCTTCAGGCGGCCGGGGTCACCCCAAAAGATGTCACCCCGGCCGCCTGAAGGTTAAATTGCAACTTCTTTTTAATTAATGTATAAATTTTTTTAAATATTCACAAATTTCAAATATTGTGGAGACATAAAACTAGATTGGTTTTTTGTTTATTATTTAAAAATATACATAAAATAAAAAATCTTACGTACATACGTATACATTAAGACATTAGTAGCGAGTTCCTTTTTTCAATTTTGAAATCTACACTGAAAAGAAAGTGGTGAACTACGAGTCCCACGAATTACTTCTGCTTTACCAAACAGTAAGCATGCAAATCTTTTCTCTGGTGGTGAGTGTGATGCCCCACAGATGAAGCTAACCGTTCTTTTTGCGGGGCTTCTCAGTTCTCACTCGCGTCTCTCCGATGTGAAGTGAAACTCTTTTGCCACAAAGGCGCTACTGTTGTCTTGCAGCGAGACTCCGTGCATACGAACTTAAGAGAGCGTGGTTCGACTACCGGTAGTTCAGCTACATCACCATTTATTTTTCAGTGTATACAAATAAATAGAAAAATCCCTTGAACTAAAGTATTTTTATAACTCTCATTGGAATAAAAGTGTTCGATAATTTCGATAATGAAACAAGTATTGCAATCATTTTTTTAATACTAATTTGCATTCATTTTATTTAATCACATTATTAATTGTATTACATAAATTATTTAAATATTGTTCAAATATACTATTTATGAATAAAATAATGACTCTTTAATAAAAAGTATAATTAAATAATAATTATAAACAATTATTAAAGAATATCTAAAGTTTGAAATATCTTAATTTTTTGATTTGTTAAATTTTTAAATTAAATTCATAGTATTTACTGATATTTGCGAATTATTTGAAAATACATCATAAATTCATTTAAAAAATCTGCAATAAGTATAATTGATTTTTCTTATAAATTTTGTTTTCAAAACCTAGTAAAATTGATTAAATTTCTTGATTTCTCGTATTAAGTAGTAAACATTGAAATAAAAGCTGTTTAAAAACTATAATTTAATTTTTTTTTTTTAAATACTTTGCATCGAATTTTTTTTTAATCTGATTAAAGATAAAACAAAAATTTTATAAATTAAATATTTGTCTATTTAAAATTTTTTTACGTATGCATGTATAGCATGAATTATTTCCTTCCAAAATGAAAATTAAAAGTTGATTGTTTCTGTTTTCTACTTCAACTCGTTCCTCTCTTACCCTTGCTCTTACCTGTTCGTGTTATTAAAATGGCGGAACTTGGTGAACTTTAACTATTTTCTGCTTTTATAAATGTCTTAACGCAAAAAATGAGATCCTATTTTATTACTTTATTATAATTATTTTGTCCGGTATACTTTTGTTACTTAAAATAAATAACTTTATGAGATATTATTCTTACAATAAAGCATAATACGTCAATATTAATTATCTACTAGACTATTTCCATTAATGTACTGTACTAGTTTTAATATTTTTGCAAATTTTAATTGATGAATAAAATATTTACGTAAATCTAGAAAATCTAGACATTATTTTAGTAACAATTATTATGAATTGTACAGAAAGTACGAGTATTGTACAAACTTTTTAGCTTGAAACCATGAAGTATTCATTCATAGGTCTAGTTAATAATTTTGTATCTATTAATTAAATTTAAAAACATTATACATCAAATCAAAATAAAAACAGAACATAAAAAAAAAATAATTACAAAATACTATATCGCTGGTGTGATCATTCACTGCAATTTTTCTTAATTCTTAAATAAGTTATTAAAATAAATAGTTCATCTAAAAAGGAAATGTTATAATTCTAATACTTGAAAATATCAGAGGTTGATAGTAAAATGATAATAATGTTTTGAAATGTAATTATTATTAAAAAATCAGTATTGTTTTAAAGGATCATAGTCAAGTAAATGTACTAAAATAATATAAAAAATTTAAGAAAAATTTTTCAATTTAAACTTTTTGCGTTAAAAAACGTCTATTTTTATATAAATTATAAGTAAATATGAAAATTTAAAGTTTATTAATGTCTATGATTAGATTAATTACAAAATCTACTATTTTTATGCATTTTAAATCTTCATTTTTTATATTTTATAACATTTAAATAAACTTTTTTTGTACATAATAAAGTTTAAATTGAAGTATTTTTCTAAAATTGTGTTATTTTTGTGGATAAAATAATCACATCATCGCTGTTTAATCTCTTTTCAAACAAAGCTAATTTTTGTTATATTTTATAAAATTGTCATTGCATTACATAGCTCTAAATTTATAGAGCATTTGAAGTCTATAACTCTACCTTTTTTATTGTTTTTAATTGGAAGAAAAGATTTTTTGTATTTTGTAAATATGTTTTCAACAAATTATTAAAAATTTATCTACTTATTTATGATTTCAACATTTACAAGTATGTTGCAAATTGAACCTGCTAGCTGTTATTTGAGACTCAATAATGATTTTTCTAAGGGATTAATTTAAATCGAATAGAATAGCTCATAATTTATGAATAAAAATTAATTTTATGTATAAAAAAACATATCTACAATAACAAGAAGATCCAAAACCCAAAGAAGAGACAGTCTCCTTGTGAGATAAGATTAAGTATACATAGTATTCAAACATTTTATAATCTACGCTGTTTATCTGATTATATTCATATAATTTTTCAAGCGATAAAGTAATTGTGCCTTTAGATTCTTTTGTTTTACAAAGAGTCTAAAGATATAAAGAACGCAGCTGTTAATCAAATCTAATGTCCTCGTAGGCCATATTCGTGTTAGTATGTAAAGTTAAAATGCTATTTTTCTAACAAAAAGTATTTTATTAACTTATTTGTTAAGTCCTGGCCTTACACCAGAACAGAATAATTAATTAATTATGTTGTTGTTGTTATGAGGAAAATATGTTTTATTATAATAATCAATAAAAGAATAAAGTTGGTGATTGATTTTAAAACGTTTTAATAAATGTTAGTCTAGTGGTAGAAAGACTCTACCAATTTTAATTGATTTGAATCGTTGTCACGATTAAATATACTTGAATTTTGAAAGAAATGTATATAAATATAATTGTGAGAATCTTACCTTCATTCAGCTAAATAGATACAGGCAGACAGTAAATAAGTACACTTGATTCAATATTTTAATCATAGAGATTTTATTTGTTACTTTTATAATAAACTGAATATACTGCGATTTAATATATTGTGCGAATAATTGTATAATTTTAAATTGCGAGAAATATAGTTGTGATAATTGTATCTTTTGAAGTGCTTGTAGAAGTTCTTTGATAAAGTGATTTGAAAAAGTGCCTGTTAAATCTAATCTTGATTTGATCTGTCTTTTTATATTAATGATCCCTGCCTTGTTTAAGAATTTGAATTGGTGTCAACCGATGGAGCGATGCTTATTATGTATTTTGAATCTTATTGAATGATTTGGTTAACGTGGTAAATCTGGTTCATGTAGTCTTCATAATTGTTCTTATTTTGTTGATTCTGTAAATCGCATTGCACTTTCTTTTGTTAACAAATGGCTTAATTTTACAATATGCTTGCTAAGTTAAATTAGCTAATTGATCAATAACTGCATATTTTTTAAATAATAAATTTTGAAATAAAAGGTACGTCGTGACATAACATATTATCTAAAATTTATGATTCATAAGTATAAAGAACATTAAAAATTTTATTCAAGAAAGAATTTGAAAAATTACAAATATTTCATAAGTTTTAAGTCTAGATAATACCCCTAAAGTTTTTGTATGTTCTAAATAATAAATGGAACAAATGCCTGACTTGCCGCAATTTCATTTTTTTAATAGTGCGAGTTATGTATAAACGTTTATCTATTAAAATATCAAATAAATGAATATTTACGTATCTCTTACTATCGTAAAATTAACTAATATGTTAATTTTTTTTCTCTCTCTCATTATCTCTATTAGAATTTATATTAATTTGTCAAAAAGTAAATATGAAATACGATTGTGTTCAACTTTTTGAATGAGAAAAATTCGTTGTTTAAATGGCTATAGTTCCCGCATGCTTTGACGGCTACGTTTCTTATAAGTGAAACTAATGTATGATAGTATTGACTGAACTCATATTCTTCATCGTTGTAGCTCCGATCGCTTTATTTCTTAAATAATAACCTGTAGAATCTTATCGACTCCGTGTCTTTCGAGTCCAGAACGGAGCACGTTTGTAAATTTTGACGAATCATATTACACTTACCCCACCAGTTGTAGTCTGACAGTAGAGCTGTGCGCTGTATATACTGTGAACTACTATATTACGGTATTTATCTAATCTTTAAGATTCCTCAATGAAACTGTATGCGTTGCGTATTTTGAATCAAACGAGTTAAGGGATAATGGAACGTTCGTGATTTGACTTTGGTATTAATTTAGTTCCGGTTTCGCAAACAATAGTGATTCAAGGACTTACGGAACCGCTAGAGGTACGGATTTTTTCGGTGTAGAGATCGCTGCAAGTGAATACACAAAACACCAAACATTCGACTTATATAGTAAATGAGGCATCTTCCAACCACTTGGGGATAAAATTCTCATTCAACGAGCATCCCCCTTTAGGCGTAACTGGTAATCGAACAAATAAGTCTATCGAAATCTTTTAGTAGAATATTAATATATCGCGCAGATGAAACCAGTTTCGGTAGTACATATAACTTTTGCCAAGCCTTTTGTCTTTAAAGATCTCAATTCCTGCACACACGTGTTCGAGAGAATTAGGGCCGTAAAACCACCATTCACACAACCATACACCGGTCTGTATAAAGTCGTCTCAAGACACCAAGCTGGGTGCACATTTACTTCAGAGAAGAACGGTAAACATGTTGTGGTAAATTTAGAAAGTTTTAAAACATCGTATTTTCTAACTGAAGAATGTAATGATATAGATGCAAACATAAATTCTAACATTAACAGCAACGCACATGGAAGATGCCTGCAACACTTTCTTTTGCTAAATTCTAATTTATCCACAAGCGCCACAGTGCGCAAGCTCGTTCCTAACGCAGAGAACAAGGCATCGCAACGTCCACCTTACAGTGTAGCTAAAGGTAACGTTCAGAGTAATAACTGCGAATCAAGTGACCTTTTGACACAGCAGTTTATAGGCAAGACTGTAATATTAACGCAGAGGAAGGACCTTGCGACCCCTATGCTCTCAAACTTATGACTCTGCACCCTGTGCAAGTAAAATACATGGCCAAGAGTCATCTTATGTCGGTAAATAAGATTCCGTTGCCGAGCTCCGTATTATAAAACACAAGGTTCTTATACATTGAAGTGATGACATGGACGAATAGTCACACGGGGGAGGGGTATGATTACAGTGTTGGCAGCGACACTCAAGCAATCAGCGATGGGTCATTAGATAAAAACGTACTTTTGGACGTAACTCGATCTAGTCAAATCATTAATACACCAGAATGTGTAGAAACTTCAGAGACTTCCACCCTTAATCAAGATAACCCACCTTCCTCTGTCATCCATCCACAGCAAACTCCCTCTGTACCTAAATAGAAAAAATTCATCCCCAATATCCTAAAAAGAATGGAAATTAATTCTATTTCAGTAGAGAATAGAGAAGTAAATAAGAAAGATTTTTCGATCAAGTCTCAGTTAAATATTTATGTGATGCCTCGCACTCACTTTCGAAATTGCACAAAAAACGTTAGCTGAATACTACTGGAGAATTGGAGGATATTAAATGTGTCCTTGGCTAAATATCTTACTATAACTAATCAAAATGTTCTTCCATCTGTTCTCCAGCTCCTGCTGGTCCAGCTTGCTTAAAGAAATGTCTTTTCTTAGCGGTTGGGTCAGAAGACAGGATGTCTTGACAGAGATCCTCCGTCTGCATGAGAGTCTTCTTTATGCCATTGTGGCCATACTAGAGGGCTCTTCTACGAGACACCATCTTCGTATGGCGGAACTCTATCTCCCGAAGCTTAAAGAAGAGTATCCGCGGGCCCTTACCGAGACCATGAACGCCGCCCTTCGTGCTTCCCTATACACTTACCAGTGCACTTCACCTACCTATGGCCATCGTCTTCGAAACCTGTTCATCGGTGACCAGCATTTATGCACCCTTTTAATTTATAATATACGCAAGGTCTCAAAAAAAGTTTTATGCGACATGCTGCTCGCTCGTGGACAGAGTAGATTTAAGATTGACGCAGTCTTTGTTAAGGGTTCAAGGTATAGTGCGTGGGTGACCTGCGATAACCTCGCGTCGTCAACTAGAATGCAGCGCGATGCCATTTTAAATGAACTTTTCTTTGAAAACGAGCGTGGAGCGATATATGCAGGAGATATGTGAAGGTATCCCCGTTTAAGAATTTCTCTACGACCACCAACTTACAACTGGTGGCATAGGTCTCTCAAGACCGCACTTCAGGCTGCCTCGTAGTCCTGCATCTCGATCCGATTATTAGATGCATTATTAGGCGCTTGGACAATGATTCCAAGTTAACACTTGTCACTGCATTCGAAGGATGGCGTGTGGTTCAATACTAGATAGACCACCTGCACTTTGACTCTTCATTTTTCAGGTATCACCATCCGCGAGTGGTGGATCATGGATGTGTTCGATTTCCAAAAGTTGTTGGATATTAATTTAGTTGACCCGTCAGGTCAGGAGGAACAGACACATCTTACAGGCGTTGACTTACGCAATGTTGTGGTAACGCCTACGGCACTTGAAATGCCGTCCCGATTCTCCACTATTGGAAGGTTGATTTTTAAAGAAAATACCGGGTTTTTCAAGAATCAGGTCAGTCTCGAGGGTGTCACGCATCTTGCCGTTCATGACAATCCACTGGTTCATCTCGCTTGGTGGAAGAAGCGGGGAGGGCCATTCCGACAAGTGCATTCAAATCCCATCGCTCAACCGCCAGACTACTAGCATGCTCACTTCTCTTAGGTTCGTTCAATGTCCATAGTTATGGGTAGAATTTTAAGTTAAATTCTTAAAGGACGATTGTAAAATTTCTGAGCTTAGCCTGATGGATTGTTCCGACATCGATCCAATGCTGCATATGTGGTAGCCCCCTGAGAAGGTCTTCACCGAGCTTAACTCTTTTAGCACCTTCCACATGGAGTATAACACCATGACCACTAAACCTCTGGATTTTATTCATTAGTCAATCCTCCACACTCTTCCTTTTTTAATGGAGTTGAGCCTCAAAAGCAATAGATTCGTTGAGCAGAGCTAGCAAAATTTTTTAAATCATGCTCCGGCGCTTCGTGTAGACGATTACTCGGGTTTGGACATTCCTCAACGAAGATTAGATTTCTCGGGTGTACATAACGAAATTTAACGAGTTAGTTAAAGACAAATGATTAGCTTAAGATATCAGATTGTCGATGAATTGACTAAGTCTTTGACTTTCTAGTCTCATTTACTTTAATGGAACTGGTATAAAACAAAATTAATGTACAAGCTCATGTTGTTCTCTTGTGTTACAAGCCCTGAGATCCGAAGACACTATTCATCCGTGAGCCTTCATCCTGTACTTTAACTCAATTTAATTAATTCAAAAGATGTGCGGAAGGAAGTGTTAAGGATAGGCTCACAACCTTAGTTGGTTTTTGGTGTTGTTGCTAGCGACTCTTGTGCCCTCTCGAAGTCTCTCTCTACTATTCATCCACATAAACCTTGGTCATTCCCTGTGGAGATGCGTGCGTGAATACGGAGCCCGATTCAGGTTCTTTCTGAGGTATATTGTAATAATAAAGTCGAGTAATAACAAGTTTTACTTAATGAATATAACGAGCGTTTGTCTAAATGTTATATGAAAAGGAGTGACTTTGTGAAGTGTGTATTATTGAATAAACTATACAAACTTCATATATATGAACTCGTATTTTATTGTGTGCACCCTCAACTCTGCTACTACTACGATCTTATCAATTACACAGTTAAAAAAATGTTGACATATTTTTTGCATAAATACGCATAAAAAAATGTTCCTCTTGAATTGTTGACATAACGATCTAACGTAAAAAAGCTTTTAAAATCTTAAAATCGCTCTTAAAACTTGCTATTTGTAGGTGTAAAAAAAAATTGATGAAAAGTTTTGAATAAATGGTCTTAAAAAGTTATATTTTTTTCAGATTGTTCGGAGTCGTACTTTTTAACGGTTTTTTGCTATTAACGCCTTACTTCAACCAATAAAAATAAATTTAATAGCATTTTTTAATTCTTCGGCCAAAAATACGTCAAAAATATGTGCTCTGCTTCTTAAAAATATTTTTATATTATTCATTAGAAATTGAAAACGTCTGCTTTAAGCATGTCGGAAGTACTATATTTTCTTCTATGGTGTTTGAATTACTATTTTTTAATCTTCTTATCATTATATTATACATATTTTTCGTGTATTTTTTTCTGCACCCACTTAGTTTTTTAAAAATTAATTATGAAAAATTCAATTTTTATAAAATGACAAATTTTATTGAAGAATAATTATTTAGTAATATTTCTGACAATAATAAACTGCACCCTTTTCAAAATTCACGTAAAAGTATTTTTATTTATTAGTAAAGTAAAATAAATTTTTATTAATTCACCTTTATGTTGCGCATGCGCATAAATGAAAAAGGCGGTAAATTCAAATTCATTATCCTTAAAACTTATTGAATCGTGAAAATCCTTCTTATTACAATCACTATAAGCATAAAACAATAGAAAAAAAACTAAATCTTCGTTTTTTCAAATCGCATCATTTCGAATATTTTATAATTTCCTTACTTTTTCTTAGGTTTTATATTCATTAACTTGACGCATTAAAAAAAAAGAGCTAGAAATTTGGATTCAAAAATAAAAACTTATTCTGGATTTAAAGCTTTCATGGTGAATGTTAGACATTGTCAAAAGGCTTTTTTCGGATTTCGACCGTGTAAAGTGTGGTTTAGGATACAGACATTTCGTAAGCATTGCAGTTTACTTCATCAGGGTGAGCCTGAATCTGATGATTCAGACTGTCTAATCACTATATATAGGGGCATGATTTCCCGGCCGGGTTTTCTGGTTCGATGGTTATGGGTGTTCCGGTTGAATGGTTATGGGTGATCTGTCTTTGGGAATAGAGGTTGCCATATTGGATCCAGGAAATGGCCGTTATCTCTGTTTAGATTGTTTGGATGTTTTAGTATTTATATGGCTTCTCGGTGTTTTTATGGAAAGTAAGAGTTGGTTTTAGCGAGGATAGTTGTGCGGTCGAAGTCTATTTAGTGGTCCGTTTTAATGTGGTGTTCTGCTAATGCTGATTGTGTGAAGTGTTTTAATTTTACCTTGCTGCTGTGTTTTTTGAGTCTTTGGTAGATTGTTCTTCCAGTTTCTCCTATGTAGACTTTTCCACAGGAGCAAGGTATTTTGTTAACACCGAGAGTGTGCAATCGTAGCCAAAGTGAAGTTTTTTTAGGAGTTGTGTTTAGATCTTGAGTTTTAAAATGTTCCATAAATAAATTGGCAATGATTGGTGATATTAGTGAGCCCATAGCTTTTGCTGTTGCCTGTTCGCAAAACTGTTGGTTGAATGAGAAATATATGTCGATAAGGCAGTGTTCTATTAGAGGTAAAAGGTGCAGAGGTAGATTGGGGATGTTTTTTATGATGTTTATGCCTGAAATTGATACTTTTGTGAAAAGTGATACTACATCAAAACTGGCAAGGATGTCACCTGGCTAGGATGTCATGTTTTCTGTAAGGTATTATCACTTTTCATTCACATAAGGTAGTATCACTTTTCACAATAGTACCAATTTCAGACACCATGAAAAACATGAAAAACATCCCGAATCTACTTCCGCACCTCGTACCTCTAATAGAACATTGCCTTACCAACACATATTTCTCATTTAACCAACAGTCTTACAAAAAAACAACAGGAACATCTATGGGCTTTTCAATACCACCAATCGTTGCCAATATATTTATGGAACATTTTGAAACTCAAGCCCTAAACACAACTACTAAAAAACCTCCATTTTGGCTAAAATACGTCCATGATACCTTTGTCATCTAGCCACACGGTAAAAATGAACTCCACAAATTCCTAGAACACTTAAATCAACAAAATCCTATTATTAAATTCACTATGGAAAAACAACAAAATAACAAACTCCCTTTCGTTGATGTTCTAGTTTACAAAAAACCTGACAACACTTTAGAACACGATGTATACATAAAACCTACGCACACTAACAGATATTTACACGCCTCCACTCACCATCACCAGTTCTTAAAAACATTCAGTCATTAACTCTCTCATAAATAGAGCACTTCACATTCCTGATCAAGCTCACATTAAACAGGAACTTGACAAAGTAAATCAAGCCCTGATGCAAAACCGTTATACGCTAAGACGAATTAAGCAAGCAATTAAAAAACGATGCTCTAAAATTTCCAATGCCATTATTCAACAAAAAGTAAAATCTCATCTTAACACAGCCACACTACCATATATACAAGGCACCACAGAACAGATCGGAAGAATACTAAATAAACACAGCATTTATACCATACATAAACATTTAACAAAAATAGGACAAATTGTTCACAACCCCAAAGACAGGAAACCTCTGTTGCATACTCCCGGTGTTTACAAAATACCTTGCTCCTGTGGAAAAGTCTACATAGGAGAAACTGAAAAAACAATTCACCAAAGACTCAAGAAACATAGCAGCAAGGTAAAATTTGAACACTTCACACAATCAGCATTAGCAGAACACTACATCGAAACCGGCCACTAAATAGACTTCGACCACACAACCATCCTCGCTAAAACTAACTCTTACTCTCCAAGCAAAGACAGAAGCCATAGGAATACTAAAACATCTCAATAATTTAAATAGAGATAACAGTTACTTCCTGAACCCAATGTGACAATCTCTGTTCCCAAAACGGATTATCCATAACCATTCAACTCAAAAACCCCGTTGAAGAATTCCCCTATATATGTGTGGGTTAGAATAAGATTGGCATAAGTCACATTGACAAAAAATTTAGTTAGCTATATATCTAGTTATTTTTTAACATTAAAAAATAAATTTTTTAAAATATTATGCCTTCTTTGCTCTTTTTCTTCAAAACTGAAAGCAAAGAAAGAACAACATATTCGAAAATTAATTTATTCTTCGCTTATAATATCTCAATATACTGCCAACCAAATATTTCTTTCAATATGACTCATACCGATCTCAATCTAATCCACACACATGTCCCTATATATACAGTGATCAGACAGTCTGAACTATCAGATTCAAGCTCACCTTGACCATACGGACAAACACGAACGCCGACGCAGAAACACGTACGCACACGTAGTAAAACGTACACACATGTAGAAACACGTAGCGAGATCACATATTCATCTATTATATGTATAATTGTAGTAAAAGCGAGGTGGGGTAGCCTAAAAGCACCGAATGCGCTTTTATACTCGCGCATGGCTACACCCACCGCAAGCACGTACACATGTATAATAGACTAATAAAAGCGCATTCAGTTAAAACGAGATTCAATGTAATTTATATTAGGTATTAACACTAGTTAAGATTAGAAAAAGTAGGAGCGCGTCGATGCTATGTGGGTAAGAAATAGCGGCGAATCGAGCATTACCGACTCGAATGCGAGCCTACAAGACAGCAAAAATGTACTGAAGAATCACTCTTCAGCCTGCCTCTGAGTCAATAAAGTTGATCAAACTAAATTCTGGAGTAATAATTTACAGCAGCTTCACCGCAAATTTGAATGATTGTTGGTTTTGGTTGCGTGATCATATACCTACTTGAAGTAAAATATTAATCTTTGTTTCTCTCGCGCATATTCACGCAAAAAGAACATAAGTGTCGTTATTTTCGTAAATGAAAGAAGCGACACTTATTCTTATATTCAAAAGTTAACGAAGGTAAGTTTAATGTTCTAATCTTGGCATTAAACAACCTTATTGTTAACACAAATATATCTGGCAATGGCCAGAATATAAAAAAGTAACAGATAAGTAATGTAAAATCGAAATGATTAGAGCTTATCTTAATTTAAAAAATAGGTATACGAATCGCGTAACGAAGACAAACATTGTTAAATGATTAAATAAATTAAATGTTTTGCCATCGTACATGTCATAAGCGTTTAGTTTGAATTTCCAATAATATTGTACATCGTATAGTAGAAGCAAGTATAATAATAAATCTCTTATATAAACGTTACACGTTAAGAGTCTCGAAACAGAGAGAGAAAGAAATAGAGGGTACCCTATGCTTTTCGATTTCGCCTTTTATAGCACGAAACAATCGCTCGCACGCTGTACTGATCTTGGCTTATGTGTACATTTGGCCGTGAAAATAAACGATTCTGTTTACGCGTACAAGAGTTTTCAATAATATCGCGCGATATCATACGTATATAAGTTACATAAATACTTGTCACATATTATTTCGTTTATATGAATTTATTAAAATTTACATTTTTTTAAATAGGTCAAATTTAAAGTAAATGTACACATAAGCTTCTCTTGGGTTCAATATAGTACTGTTGAGTTAATTTGTATATCATAAAATCAAAGAGAATCTCACATTGTATTAACAGATATTTTATATAAAACTAAAGAGAATATTATAACGTACACATACGTACAAATACGTATAATTACGTAAATAGACGTACAGAGACGTATAAACACGTACACACACGTACAAACACGTTCAAACACGTATAGACACGTACGAACACGTACAAACAGACACACACATGTGCTAACACGTAAAAACACATACAGACACGTACAAACACGTAAAATCACGTACAAACACGTACAAACACATACAAACACGTACAAACACGTACAATCACGTACGCATACGTAAAAACTCTATAGAATATAAATATATCTACAGGAGACAATAGCTGACGTTTTAAAATTTTCCGTAACATTATAAAAACGTCACAACTACATTACAGATGCTTCTAATTTTTAAAATTCGAAACGCTTAAGGGTCTGCTTTAAACCTACTTTACCAATCCAAAATAGCTAAAAATATATTTCGTTTTTTTGATAGAAATAAATATCGGAATTGTTTCTACTTGTAAATATCAATTTATTTCAAACAAATAAGAAGAGGAAGCGTGTCAATTTATCGAAATTCCAAGAGTAAGTGGAAAAAAATCATGTCACTGGGGGGTCCGAACATTAAAATGTTTTTTATTTAATTAACATTTATTTAGATGTTTATATAAATAATGCGCATATCAAGACTGTTTATTTATTCATATTATAATTTTCATATTTTCGACGATTGATGTAACGAAATTTACTAATGTAAATAAAACATTTTAGAATGTCGAAATAAGGATACGCAAAATAAATGTTTGAAATTCCTATTGCATACACAATTCTTCGTATTGATAAATTTCTAAATATTAATTAAACTCAATCAAAATTTCTAAAGAAATCTAAATATTTTAGTTGAACAATTTAACATTATTATAACTGCTTTTCGAAATCATAAAAATTTGTTATTACTTTATTCTAAATTATAAAAAACGCAATTCGTAATTATGGTATTTTAAATAAATGTTAATCAAATAAAAAACATTCTAATGTTCGACCCCCCCCATGTCACTACCGTAGATTTCGTCTTACGCGTGAACGGCACAACGTACGTGATTTTCATTTTTGGAATGGTTTTATTTATTTGAAATGAATCGCGGAAAAGTTTTATCGCAAAGAAAATCGATAAAAAGCAAAATTATTATTTTATAGGAGGAAAGTGTAATTTTCGTAAGAGGTTGGCAATATGGCGGCAGTCAGCTGAGCTATATCCACACAGAGCGCTAAAAAATAATAATTTCGCTTCTTATCGATTTTTTTACAATTAGACATTTTAAATAAATGAAACCATTCTAATGAAATTCACGTACGTTGTACCGTTTAAGCATAAGTCGAAATGTACGGTGAAGACATGATTTTTTTCTACTAGCTCTTGAAATGTTGACAAATTTACACGCTACCACTTCTCATTTGTTTGAAATAAATTGATATTTACAAGTACAAACAATGCTGATGTTTATTTCTATCAAAAAAACGAAATATCTTTTCTAGCTATTTTCGATCGGTATGTTAAGTCCTGGCTTTCACCAGGACTAAATTAAAATGGATGATTTAAAATATTCAATTGTTAATAAAAAAAATAAGTCAACGTTAAACAATATAAAATATTCTTAAAGATGTATGCAATCTAGTAGTGGAAAAAGCTCCACCAATATTTGATTGACTTAGATCGCTCTCACTATTGCAAATTTATTAAAGGATTTTCTTTTAATGATTTTAATTAAGAGATTTTTAAATATATCCTTACCTTATGCTGCCTCCTAAGTAGATTGATGCTGAGTACAGGGAGACAAATGAATAGGCACAATTATATAGATACTCGAGTTTATTAATATTTTTTAACACTTTATAACAATTTATTTTTATACGCGCATATTTGATAATAGATAATAATATATAATTCACAGTTAAATTTGCTACTGAAATATAATAATAATAGATACAAATATATAATTCACAATAAAATTGCTACTGAAATATAATAATAACTTTCGAGCAGCGTAAACTTGTCACCAATAAGAAACCCGGGGTAATGTCCCAATGTCATTTGTCTCATTTGGCTTTTATACTCATATTTGTTTATAAGATTTATTATCTTTTACATCAATTTTAATTTATAAGTTTTCTTAAATTTCGATAATATGTTTCGTAATAGTTTTTAGGATTCGTTTGGTAATTTCGAAATATACGTTTTTATTCTTTTCTTATGATCTACTTAATTTCGCTTAAGAGCAGGCCGAACTATCTGTCTTTGTCTAATAGAGTTTTTTATCATTTGTCGAAACACCATCCATTGTATCAAGAAAAAAATAGTAGCCCTCGCTAGATAATAGTGTAATAAGTAAATTTTGTAATAATAATCAAATTATTCTATCGCGTAGTTTTTGAATAATATGTGACCTACCAAAAAAGATAGGTTATATTCTAGTTTTTTAGTAGGTCTCACATTATACAAAAACTACGCGATAAAATAATTTGATTATTATTACAAAATTTACTTATTCTACTAATATCTAGCGGGGGCTACTATTTTTTTCCTGATACAACGGATGGTGTTTCGACAAATGATAAAAAACTCTATTAGACAAAGACAGATAGTTCGGCCTGCTCTTAATCATGAAATAATGCGACTGTTCAATAACTGAGGAATTTTGATTTACCGATGTTAATAAAACAATTATTGAACATTTACAACATTATGATTAAAATCTTGAAATTAATCAGTAACTGTATATATATATATATATATATATATATATATATATATATATATATATATATATCCTATTGATTTTGTAGAATTTATTTTCAGATCAACTATTGTATGAATATTGTCGAATTTAAATATTCCAGTGTCGTGAATAAATTTTTATTTTTCGTGGCTAATTTCGTACAGATATTCTTGCAAAGCATGAGCAGTGGATCCAAGGTGACTGAACATTCCGCAATGAACAACCGTTCTTTGAATTTCTATTTTTCATTGTATGACCTTAATTTTTTTTAAATTCCGTTATTTGTAATAATTCTATTGTAGAATTGGTCATAGTAATATTTTCTCGTTAAAAATCACATTCTCCTGTGTCTAATAGTGAATATGTAGTGATGATTGGGTCCGTAGATTCACAATTAAATCCAATGATTGTAACATTTTCTCTAACAATAGATAATAATATGAATAAAATGAACAGCATTTTTTTTCTCTCTTTTTCTTTTTCTTTCTGAAACATAAAATTTAACACGAAAAAACATAAATTTTTTCGTTTATGTAAAATTAATTTATTTGCATGAACTAACTTTGAGCTACCCTTAAAATCTATAGAGATATTGCTATTTTCGTGTAATTTTAATACTTTAAAAGGTCCCAGGTATTGAATTTTTTTAATTTACCTGGTTTTGGCTCTTTTATAAACCATAATTTATCTCCTATTTTAAATTTTACGGAATTCATGAATTCATCGTGATAAAATTTAGATTTTTCTTTTGATAGTATCAAATTTTCACAAGCTATTTTTGCAATATCTTTCATATTTATTAATAATTTTTCTATATAATCATTAAAGGTTTGTAATTTTTCTGATGATTTCAAAGGTTCGCTAGATAGTAATCTAGCTGGGTAGACGAATACTAGTTCATGTGGTGTAAATTTATGACTTGAATGAACACCAGTATTATAGTTAAATTGTGCAAGTTCAAGCCAATCATCCCATTCTAATTTTTTATCAGCAAAATTTTTTTAATATTCACATAAAGGATGGTGAGCCCTTTTTAACGAACCATTGGACTGTAGATGAAAGGCGGTAGTTTTAATTTTTTTAAATTTAAATCATTTTGAAATGGCTTTTATCAATTTGCCTGTAAAATTTGCATCCTTATCTTTAAATACTAGTTTTGGTGAACTAAAAATCCAAACGAATTTTTTTATAAATGCATCATCTACAGTCTCTGCTGTTTAATCCTTCAGCGCGACAGCTATTAAAAATTTTAATAAATGATCTTCAATAGTTAATATATATATATATATTATTATTTTTAGTTATATTAAGAGGTCCTACTATAGCTAATGATATTTTATCAAATGTTTTTTCTGGGGTAACTGTTATTATCATAGGTTGTTTTGTTTTATTTCTTTTTAATTTATTTCTCTGACATGTTTTACAGTTTTTAATACGATTTTGTATATCGCTTTTAAGATTTTTCCAGAAATATTAATTTTTGATTCGATTATAAGTTCTATTAACTCCTGAATGACCCCCTAAACTCGGAGAATGATATGATTCAAAAATTTCATTTCTTTTCTCATTTCCTACATATTCTGTATTATTTAAACAAATTATAACTCTTATATTTGTATTTTTAAAAGTATTATATAATATTTTTTCAATTTCATTCCAATCTATATTTAAGATTTTAATATTCTTTGATACACTAAATACAGTACAGTTGTTTTTGATTAATAGATTTTTGAATGTACCGAAATTATTTATTAATTTTTCTTTTATATTTAAACACATAAAAATTTTCCTCTTTTTATAATTCATTATTTTTATCTCATTATCTTTCAAATCATTATTCATTTCAATATTTTTATGTTCAAAGTATTTATCTTGAATTTCAGCTAAAGATATCTTTTCATTTGTAATTAAATGTAATGTATTATCTTTTCTATTTTGTATAGAATTTTTAGAATATATAATAGTATTTGATTTATTCAAGTATATATTTTTTTGTTTTTCGTCTTCATTTTCGACAATTTTAATTTGTTCATTGGTTATTGCTTTGATTTCTTTTTTTGGCCGACCGTGTTTCTTTTTAATAGGCGTACGTTCCTTATTTAATTTTTGTATTTTTACTTCATTTATTTGTTTAGGGTATATTTGTTAATTTCATATTTGCTTTGTTTTCCTTTACTTTTTGAGTTCTAGCTATGACATCAATTTCTACTGTATCTATAGGATTTCTAGATAACGCATTACTATTTACGTTAATTTTTCCCTTTTTATATATTACATCAAAATCATATTCTGACAATTTAAGTCGCCACCTTTGAACTCTATTATTTTTATCTGCTGATCTAAAAGATAGTAATGGTTTATGATCTGTTACTATAATAAATTTATTTCCGTAGATATAATTTTTGAATGACTCTATGGGGCCGTCCATAAATTACATAAGAGTTTTGGGGGAGGGGGGTTAGACATTTTCTTACTATTTCTTATTATGGGGGAGAGGGGGGGGGGTAAAAATTGATCTCATCTAAGAATTTTTTTTTTCAAATTAAATTATGTATCGACCATAAAATATTTAAACACTTTATATTTTATTTATATTATTTTATTTGAATTATCCATAACAACGTATAAAGCTTTTGAACTACAGTATAAATTAACAAGATAGAATGCGCAAAAATATTTTCAAATATTTATAGATCTTATAGCTTGTATATGGTTTAAAAGTCTAATGTAACAGTTTATTAATTATTTAAAAAAAAGACATAAGTTTAATCCTACGTACTCTTTTTTCATGCTTTACATTTTTTTAAATTTTTTTACCATTTAGGCTACAATTAATACAGAAAGTGTGAATGACAATACCGTAGATGATTCTCCAAAAACAGTTATTTCTGCATGTGTAGATGGCAAAGACAATGTGTCAATTCTTAGTAATAATAAAACATCTTCGTTTACAACTCCAAAAATATTTGAAAAAACTTTTGCAGCACCAGCTCAAGAAGAAACTAAGAGTAAAATTCAAGCTTTAGAAAGTTAACTGAATAGCCAATATCTTATATTAGACAGTGGTCTAGGTACTATATCAAAAAAAGATATAGATTGTGAGCGCACAGTTGCATTATAGACTCTTAACTACTAAATTAAATAGATGTAACATAATTACACGCGATAAATAATTAGATCTAAGAATAAAAATGAATATAAATTAATATAATTTAAATGAAATAAAAGAGTGAAAAGCATAAGCGCCTAAAGTATGTACGCTCCTGAAGCGCACACACATTCAAAGTCGCTCATGTACATGCATCACACATCGAAAACGCGCTTAAGCCTCATGTTGGTTCAACGCGCGAGAGAAAAGCAGGACCACGCACGCGAACGCCGGCGGTGCCAAGATACTAGAGAAGAGGGGACTGGAGTCCAGCGCCTATAAAAGCGGGCTAGCAGAGAGAAAGGCTCTCTTCTGCCTCGCCTCAGCTCAACTTAACTAGCTTTTGCTTCTTGACGCCAAGCACAGAGGAATCACTTACACGATTCTTCTATGCTCGTGCGCTTATTCGATTCAAATTGTACAATTGCTAAATTTAATTAAATAAAGAGTTGCGGCGAGCAACACACTCACCTCACCTTATCCCATCCTCAAGGTAAAGCCCCGCATACTGAGGCACTTGGTCCTCAGTATTAACGGGCATTACCCATAACATAATCAAGCCCTTACTAATCCTTGAAATAAATACACACGCACACACTGACACATTCGAGCCCGCACCAGACGGCATAGCGACCTGTCTGGTTAACGGCTCTACATTTACAAGAATAAGACTCCTAAGAGTCAATTGAAGTGCGACTTACTAGCCATAACTAGTAAGACGTCACACTGGCGCCCGAACAAAAAATTTAGCGTTATATACATATAAAATTGTAAAGCTTATTACACAAAATTCATACTTTTTTTATGTACATCTATTTTCTTATTTGTCAATAATAAATATATTTTAAAAGAAAACATAACGCAATTAAGAAAAAATTACAAAATAGATTAAAGTAAACTTATTGTAAATCAAAGAATCTAGCTAAATGAACAATAAAGTCACGACAGCAGAATTTATCGAAAATTCTGTCAAAAATGAAAATCAAAAGATTAACACACAAAAACAGCAAATATTACATAATAGAGTAACAACATTTTTAAAACAAATACACCAAACACATAGTTTAAAACGCGAAATAAGAAAATTAGAAATCGAAATACAGAACATACACAAAGAATTAGACTATCTATCAAATGATAATAAAATCAACAATGAAAATTTAGGTAGAATTTTCGAGCATTTAAATAAACAATTACCCAAAGCTTTGAAACAAATAAAAATTAATACACAACCCATTAACATATTAACAAGCAAAAATGAAAAAATAGTTAAAAACGAAATAAACAGAACAATAAAAGAAAATAGTAATAACAACAACAATAATTCATTATAAAACATAAAAACTTAACAAATAATAACCAAATTGTCATTAGTAACAATAAAACTATAAACAATTTGAAATTAAATACATTAAAATTATCAAATATAAACAATAAACTTGAAAAAAAAAAAAAAATCACATAACGCATTGTAAAATTAACAGAAAAAATCAGTAAATTAAAGCTAAAATACCCGTCATTAAATAAAATAAAATCATATTTTAAAGTCACAATTATGATAAAATTAACAAAGATAAATTCTAAAAGAGAAAGTATAAAATCAAAATTAACAACAATAAATTCCACATAATACAAATCAAAACAAAGGATTACGATTGACAAGACATACCAGAGGATGAACGAGTAAACAAGAATACTCGAAACTCTGAAGTATAAAGTCGTCAAGTCAAATAATATAATATTTAAAATTTTAAAACCCAAAAATAAAAGCATAGGCATACAGTATATACTCTGTATAAATTATATATAGTAGTAACTCTGTATAGTCTTCAAAAGAATTAAATTAAAAATAAATTTATTAAACATAAAATAATTATTCTTTTTTAATATAAAATTAAAATTTATTAAAATGGCGGGTAGAAGATCGTTTCAAATTATGCGAGAAATCCAAGACAATGCAGTCGAGGATAATCAAAACGCTAACAGAGATTGGCAAAACGCGGTAACAATCGAATTAAAAGAATTAAACGAACAACACGAAGCCGCAGAAAAAAGATTAGATGCACTAGAAGACCACCAGACATCACAACAATTATTAACAATAAATGATAATACACAAGATGATGCATGAACAAATTGATGCATTATCAGACTCAATAGCTTAATTAAAAGATGAATATGAAACAAAATTCACAACGTTGCAAAGACAAATAAAAGCGGTTGAAACCGAAAACATTAATTTAAAAATCGATAATACTAAATTAAATGCGACAATCGCAGACTTAAACGAAAAATTACTAGATATAGAAGCGCAAAACACGCGTATAAATAGAGACATTGATAGCATAAATAATGAAAACGAAACAGAAATAAATAATATAAAAGAACAAATAAAAAATATAAATGATAATACTCAAAGCACAAATACAAACACAAACACACAGCACAAAATTAAAATGCCGATTCCAAAATTTAGCGGGTATGAAAATGAAAGACCAATTAAATTTTTAAATGAGTTAAACACATATAAAACGTTTACTAAACCATCGGTTAGCGAATTACACTGTATATTAATACAAGCGTTACAAGGCAATGCGCAATCGTGGTATTACATAAACAACTCAGAGATTAATAACTTTGAAGAATTTGAAAAAATATTCAAGGAAAGATATTGGAATTCAAATATCCAAAGAAAAGCTCAAAAAAAAATTGAATATGGTTCTTACCAAGAAAACGGTAAAATTTCGCGCATGGACTATGCCACATACATGCTAGGTCTTGCAAAAGAACTAGAGTTTTCAATCACGGAAAGTGAATTGATAACAAAAATAGGTCTTCACTTCGATAGAAATGTTAGATGCGCAGTAAATGATCAGCCCGAAAAAACCAAATCATCATTATTCAGAATCTTAGAAGATTTTGACTATCATGACCAAATAGGAAATCGACACAAACAAACAACTACACAACAAACACAAGATACACACAACACATACACAAGACAAAAAGAAACAAACACGAACAATACTAACACACAACAACCATGGCAAACACGTAACATAAATCATATACAGACAACAAACACGGAAAACAAAAAACAAGGGGATTCAAACACACAAGGGGGGGGGGGCACAAAACTACAAAGTACAAAACTATAGAACACAAAATCATAGATCACAATACAACGGAACACGAAACGACACAACACAAGGACAGAAACCACCAACAACAAAAACCACAGATAACACCGAAATAACACAAAATATAGAACAAAGCACATCTAGGTCGGAAAACAGATAACAGTTGCGTACCCTAAATCGGAAAAAAATAACAGAATAATTGATAACAAAGAAATAATAAAGTACGCAACTGAAAATACAAACAAAATTAATAAAACAGGAAAAAATGAATTAAATTTAAATAAATCAAACTTAGCAGATAGATTGAATACAGCTAAAAAATTATACATAAACAACCAAACAAACGAAGATTTCACAGATTGGCTGAAAAATTACCAATCTATATTAAATTTTAACGAATACGAATTAAAAGACAAAAGAAACATATACTAGAATAAGCATAGCATCGTTGACAAATGAACGTAAAGATTTGTTATACGATATAGAACCATCAGGAGAAGAGTCTCAAGTAACTCAATGCCCTGAAATAAAATTAAAAATTGAAAATGTAGAAACAAAAGCTTTGATAGACACAGAAAGCGAAGTAACCTGTATATCAGAAGAATTTTACCTAAGTAATTATGAAACTTTTAAAAATTGTCCAACAATGCCAATAATTGGTAAAGTAATAAAAAATGCCACAGGCACAAAATCGACGCGTATTAAAAAACAAATAATGGCAAAAATAAAAATAAATAATTCAGAAATAAAAATAATATTCACAATAGTACCAAAACTAATAAAAGAATGCATAATTGGATACAATACTAAAAAAAGCCTTAAAATGCTAATAAATACAATGATAGAAGAAATACAGTTTCAAGTAAACGATAAAGATGATATAATATCATTCAAAATAAAAAATATAAACAAAAATGAATACTCGACCCTACGTATAGAGATCGAAGAACTAAACGAAGAAAATAAAATTAAAACATTATTAAATAATGATAATTACATAACATATGAATTATCAGAGAATGAAATAAATGAAAAAATAAATGAAACTGTAAAACTAAATGAAAAAGAAAAAGAAAAATTTAAAAGATTAATTATAAAATATAAAAATGTATTTCAAAAAAGGCCAGGATTATTAAAAAACTACAAATATAAACTAGAAATAATCGATGATAAACCTTTCTTTACGAGATCGTATCCAATACCCATTAATTACCGAAGTAAAGTAGAAGCAGAAATTGAAAATATGCTAAACTTAGGAGTAATAAGAAGGTCAAAAAGCTATTATATTAACCCAATCGTGGTAGTAAAGAAAAAAGACGGATCAGTAAGACTATGCTTGGATGCTCGAAAGCTAAATGAAAAATTAGCAGATGATTATGAAGCGCCACCAGGCGTAGAGGAAATATTCCTCAAATGCGACAAACAAAAATATATGTAGATGATCTACATATTAGGTCGAACACATTTGATCAACATTTAGAACATTTAGAAAGACTATTCATAAAAGCGCAAGAGGCAAATTTGACATTTAATTTTAAAAAATCTAAATTTTTCAAAGAAAAAATCGAATTTTTAGGGCATTACTTAACATCAGATGGCATTATGCCTGACCCAGAAAAAATTCGTAGCATAAAAAATTTTAGACAACCAAAAAACGTAAAAGAATTGCAAGCATTTCTCGGATTCGTCAACTTTTACACGAAATTCGCTAAAAATTATGCAGAAAAGACAATTTCGTTGATAAATTTGCTGAGAAAAAATGCAAAATATGAATGGACGAACGAACATTCAATAGCATTTAATAACATAAAAGAATTATTCGACCAAAATGTAATACTAAAATATATAAATATTAAAAAACCGTTTATACTAACAACTGACGCAAGCGATTTCGCTATAGCGGCAGTACTATCGCAAAAATCAGAAGAATCAGATGAAAACATTATATGTTTCATTAGTAGAACACTAAAAAATAGTGAATGCAATTATTTCACAACAGAAAAAGAACTGTTGGCAATAATATGGGCATTAGAAAAGCTAAATACATACGTAAGAGGGGCAAAAGAAATAATAATACGAACAGATCATGAAGCAATAACCTTCTTAAAAAACTGTAAATTTAAAAATGCGAGATTAACAAGATGGAATTTGGCAATACAAGACTACAATTTAAAACTAGAATATTTACCGGGTAAAGAAAACGCAGTAGCAGACTACCTAAGTCGACAGACACACGTAAATAATTTCGAACCAAAAAATGAAAACGAAATAATAATAACAGCAATAAATAAATACAAATTAAAACCAGACACAGTAAAAAAGCTAAAAAATATTAATAAATTACAACAAAAAGACGAAAAAATCTCAAAGATTATAGAACAATTAAAACAGAATAACGAAAAAATTAAAACAAAATATAAAATAGAAAACGACATAGTAACAAAAGTTACAATAGAAGGACTAAAAATAATGATACCAAGTCAAATATTAAAAGAATTAATAATAACAATACACGAAACATACGGACACATAGGCCCTAAAAAAACATATAAACTAATAACAGAGCAATTTCACGCGCCTAAATTAAGAAAAGAAACATACAAAACATTAAAAACATGCATAACTTGCCAAAAAAGTAAATATCTAACAGTAAAATTCAACGAAAAATATCAACCAATTATAACAAATGAACCACATGAACTATTATCGATAGACTTCTTTGGTCCACTACCAACATCAACAGCGGGCGTAAAATATATCTTAACAACAATCGATGTTTTCTCAAAATATGTAGTATTATACCCAATTAAAAAAGCTAACACGATCACAGTAATAAAGAAAATATTCAATAACTACATATTAAACTACGGAAAACCAAAATCGATAATAACAGATCACGGTACCCAATTTACCTCACCCAAATGGACAGAAAAACTAAATAATGAAAACATAAAAACCGTATTCTCATCAATAAGACACCCACAGTCGAATATAATAGAAAGGGTTCACCGCGAATTAGGTAGATTTTTTAGAACATTCACAAACGATAAACACACATCATGGGCAACATACGTACCGATAATTCAAAAAATAATTAATGAAACTTATCATGAAACCACAGGGTTTACACCTGTGGAAATTCATACAGGAAAAAAACCTGAAAGAGCATGGGAACCATACATAAAAATACAAAAAACACCAGACACAAAAACACATACACAAAAAATATTTCTAGCAAGAGACAAAGCACACAAATTCTTAAAAAGACGAGCAAACAAAAAGAACGAAAAAAAGCAACATTTTAAACTCAAAATCGGAGATGAAGTATTAATAAAAGCACAGAAATTATCTGATGCTAACGACAATAAAATAGCAAAATTCTTTGATGTATACGATGGACCTTATACGGTCAAAGATGTAATAAATAATGATACGTATAAAATAATAGACGAAAACGAGAAATTGAAGGGAAACTTTCACATAAGTAATTTAAAACCAGTCTATATGTAAAATTCCACAAAAACTTAAAGAGAAAAAGAAACTTCGATGTAAAATAAAGAATACCAAATTAAGTATTTATTACAAATATAATAAATATGAATAATTGAAATTAATTATTAAAAAAGTATGGAAATTTTTTTTTTGAGATTCAAAATATTTAATTCGGTATAAAAACATTTAGAATTTAAGTATTAGACACAAATCTTGTAATTCAAAAAATTATTTTAGTAGCATAAGTCACCGTAATATAAAGTGAGAATTATTAAATTTAATATAGTCAATAAGTAGGATACATAAGATAGTTAAATCCACAAAAGTGCCTAAGCACTAGAATATAAACAAAACGATAGAAATAAGAATATCACACGAATTGAAAATAATAATTCAAAATTTAAACAGTATTAGGCGGCGGTGCTCAACTAGCACAGTGACAATCAATGGCTAAAATATAAAATTGTAAATGTTAAATCAATCACTAGAAATTTTTTTTGTTGTTAAACATAAAAAAAAAAAAAAAAAAAAAAAAACAGTTCAATACAATAGAGAAATCATGATTGATTTAACATAATATTAATTAACGGTAAAAGTTAAATTTTTAAATGATTAGTATAGTAGAATAAGTAAATCACAAATAAAGTTGTTAAAGTAAGAAAGAAATAAAAAATAATTAATTTAAAGTAACAAATGGGAAAAAACTGGAGATCGAAATAAATAAAAGAAAATAAGTAAATTCAAATTTAAAAGTAATTTATATAGTAAAATATTAGATTTAATAAATACAAGAAAAGTAAAGATATAATACACACAAAAGTAAACAACATTCCTTAAACCCGAACTCATCAAGTACGCATGTTCAAAACCCGACGAAACTAGCAGAAACAAAATTTGAGCAACGACAGTCTTCGTCAAACCAGCAAAGAAGCACAAGCAAAACTCATAAGAAAATGGCAACACGTCAACGACACAGCGATACGCAAACCATAAAGTTTTTCAACATGCGCCACGTCACCACTAGTGTAAACGAAGACATGTTGAAGGACGAGGTGATAAACTGCGAGTGGTTGGACAATGACCACAGATTATTAGAATATGGGAATGTCCTGGCCCCGTCTGGGAGAAAATGGATCCCTGGAGCCTTTGATGAAGAAATCGAGGGGTGGTACTACTACACACAAAGGCCCATGGTAAATAAGACTACCACTCCACCAAAAGCTGAAAACTGGGCACAAAAATCAAAAAAGTCAAAGGCGAAAAAGGTGAAAAATCTCCCAGACGAGGAAGAAAAATACATGTATACGTTCGTGGGCAAACGAACTGGTATACCCATCAAAATATTTTATGGAGGTTGGCGGCTCGAGGAGCTGAAAGAGGAGAAGGAAAAGAAAAAAACCGGCATAGCCACCTGCCGCGATGATATGGACTCCGAAGAGGGCGAGGAGTTTGAGCAGTACATGGGTAGAAGGAAAAGAAAAGAAATGAGAAAACTTATTAAAAAGGGAAGGAAGCGCCAAAAGAAGGATGAAGATTAATAATTTTTTTTCTTTTCTCATTTTATTTTGTTTATTCTAATTAAAAATAATCTTTTCTCATTCGAATGAACATAAATATTAAATAAACAATTACTTATTATTTTTATTTTTGCTCTTCAGTAACCTATTACTAACATGAATGCCTCGCGCTCTAATTTAATAAATAAATGTAATTTTTTCTTTGTGATTTCTTTCTTACTTTAACATTTAAATTCAGAAAAAATTAATTTATTTAGGGGGGCAATGTGAGCGCACAGTTGCATTATAGACTCTTAACTACTAAATTAAATAGATGTAACATAATTACACGCGATAAATAATTAGATCTAAGAATAAAAATGAATATAAATTAATATAATTTAAATGAAATAAAAGAGTGAAAAGCATAAGCGCCCAAAGTATGTACGCTCCTGAAGCGCACACACATTCAAAGTCGCTCATGTACATGCATCACACATCGAAAGCGAACTTAAACCTCATGTTGGCTCAGCGCGCGAGAGAAAAGCAGGACCACGCACGCGAACGCCGGCGGTGCCAAGATACTAGAGAAGAGGGGACTGGAGTCCAGCGCCTATAAAAGCGGGCTAGCAGAGAGAAAGGCTCTCTTCTGCCTCGCCTCAGCTCAACTTAACTAGCTTTTGCTTCTTGACGCCAAGCACAGAGGAATCACTTACATGATTCTTCTATGCTCGTGCGCTTATTCGATTCAAATTGTACAATTGCTAAATTTAATTAAATAAAGAGTTGCGGCGAGCAACACACTCACCTCACCTTATCCCATCCTCAAGGTAAAGCCCCGCATACTGAGGCACTTGGTCCTCAGTATTAACGGGCATTACCCATAACATAATCAAGCCCTTACTAATCCTTGAAATAAATACACACGCACACACTGACACATTCGAGCCCGCACCAGACGGCATAGCGACCTGTCTGGTTAACGGCTCTACATTTACAAGAATAAGACTCCTAAGAGTCAATTGAAGTGCGACTTACTAGCCATAACTAGTAGGACGTCACAAGATACTACAAAAAAACAGAAAAACAAAAAAGTATTGATGATATTTACGATGAGCTTACAGAAATGGGTTTTAAGCTTTCTCGGAGTGCCACGTACTTGCGCCTACTTCCGAAAAATTCAATAATATTAGAAGGAAAGCGGCATATCTCAACTGTACCAGTGAAGCTGTGCAAAGCGCAAAATAATAGCCATGAAAATCATCTCGATGGTCGCTTTTGTACCACCTTTATTCGCTATTAAAAGTCACTCGTGTCTTTATTAGGGCCAAAGCAAGTATTTTTTTTGTCTTAAAACGACAAGACTCGGATCCCCATTGGACTGAAAGCTGCACAAAAACAGTCTCCGTTGCTTATGCTTGTAGAATATAAAGTTACTTTGCCATATCACGATTGGGTAATAGCCAAACGGCATAAATTAATACCTTCTGTGTATGCTGGCATTGTAATAAAACCTCAAGGCTTGGGAAATCCTAAAGCAGTCACATATTCAGGACCAACGTACATCTCTATACGAAGTGGGAAACACGACTCTTTATCTGCCAGTACTCATTCGGAAGATTTTAAAAAGTTATTAAATCTTGAAAGCTTCAAAATTTTAGCGAAAATTAACGATGAAGTCAAGCCGATCGTTATTATAAGTGCAGACGGAGCATCTGATGAAAACCTACGGCAAGTATTTGAAAGTTATTAAAGTATCTATTACAGTGTACCACCTGCATAAAAATACTTTAATTAGTTCATACTTTTAAACTAGCAGTTGGGATAATGTTTTTATATTAATTTATGTGATTATTACTTGAATATTTTGAAAGCTTTGTCAATAAAAATATGAATCTTTGAGTTAAAAAAATAAGCACAAGATATATTCAATAAAATATTTTTTTTTATTTTAAAATGTTTTTAAAAATTATTTTCATCTTTTTAGGGTAAAATTAATTAATTTTTCTACAAACTAAACATTAAAATATAAAAAAATTCCATACGTATTCAATTATGCTTTATAGATATCGAAAAGTTATTTGGTTGGCCATACATCATTTTAAAACTTATGATTTGGATGCAATCTTTGTCGTCACGAATGCTCTTGGACGCAGTGCATACAATCGAGTTGAAAGGAGAATGGCTTCCTTGAGCAATGAATTATCAGGATTAATCTTACACCACGATACTTTTGGTATGCTGTAACGGTTATTTTGCACGTTACAAAAAAGAATTAGCTTTTAATTAAATATTATTTTTAGCTAAATCTATGAACTTGATTATATGTGGAGTCGCTGAAACTATAAGAAATTTACTAAATATTGTACAGCGAACTCTAATAGTGCTAGCTAGTTAAACTATTGATGAACGCCAAAATCTTATGTGATATACTTGTCGCTTGCTGCACTCACTGCATCTCTCTCTCTCTCTCTCTCTCTCTCTCTCTCTTGCTTTCTCTCTCAGCGTAAGTAGCGCCACGCACGATTTTCTGCTCCTGCTATACACGCTCTTTTAACCATTTTTTGCACTCTTGAGAGTGCATTTTTTTGCAGGAAGCCGTCCAGGAACGAGTCCCGCAAGCTCTGGCTGCAATTTTTCTGCATTTCTGCCGCATTTTGGGACTCAGGGCGACTTTCTTTTTTCGCATTATTCCACGGCCATTTTTGTCTCTGTTGCTGCGCTGAATGCCTGTCCTGCTGCTTTGCTTTATTTTTCGCTCTATTCTTTGCTTTTTCTATTTTATTTCATCTGTGGTGCAGACTCAGTGAAGTGCATTAGTAGTGTAGTGTTTTTTGCGTTAGTGAGTGGGGGCGTTCCTTATTGAGTGCATCGCATTATGCATCTTTTTTCTCCTGCCTGCTATCTCTGTTGTGGCGCCAAATACTTCCATCTCTTTTCCACGCATTGTCGTCGTGTCATTTTTATTTTTATCTATCCTTCTCTCACGCACGCTTTGGTGCTGCCATCGCACCTTGTCTAATTTCCTTCTATTTGCCTCTGAGCGTCGTCAGCTGTTATATTGCTCTCTGTTTAGCACCTTTCCCGCCATCTCTTGTTTGCTCAACGTACTGTACTACATACATTTTTATCTCTCTATCTTATCTACATTTATATCACTGTGTAATCCAGTATTAAGGTTTTTCTCCACTGCTTTTTCACTTCTCTGCTGCTTATACATTATTAAGAGGAGGTCACGTATCTCTGTCCTTTTCTAATCAAAGAATTGAGTTTTTTACAGAAACTAATAATTTTATCAAAAAATGAAGAGAAAGCCGCATCTCGTAATAAAAAAAGCAATATTTTCTTTGATAAGAAAGAATTAATTTAATTGCTTCGTTTTCAAGAAAACCTTGAAAAACTCAAATCATTGAGGTTAGGGTGGACAATTTGGTTTTTCAAGGTTTTCTTGAAAACGAAGCGATAAAATTAATTTTTTCTTATCAAAGAAAATATTGCTTTTTTTGATGCAAGATGCGGCTTTCTCTTCATTTTTTGATAAAGTTATTAGTTTTTGTAAAAAATCATTTCTTTGATTGGAAAAGGACAGAGATACGTGACCTCCTCTTAATGCTTGTTTTTTGTGAAATCCGATATTAAGGTTGGTTTCCACTTTACTCTTTTCTCTTTACTCAACTCTTAATACTTTCTCTTGTAATTGCTCTACTAAAGTAAAGGTTGTTCTCCACTTGCTTCTGCACCACAGTTCATAATGCCTAATCAGTGCTTTTTTTGTAGCAAAGCTTTCAAACATTCAAACCTCAAGTCTGTGCGCGATGTAAAAATTCCTTCCACAGTACATGTGATAAACTTAGTCATGTCCGTTACCTTGACCAAACTGTGAAGGTGTGTAAAGGTGTGTATTGCTGCTTCTAATCTGGATTGCTCACGCACTCGCTCCAGTTCTGTAAGCTCTGTTTATGGACTTTCTTTTTTACCTTCCACTTCCTCTTCTGCTGCTAAGTCACCTGCTCCTGCTGCTCCTGACGCTTGGGCGTTAATTCTTTCTAAGATGGAGAAACTTGATAAACTTGATGTCCTGGAGGTGAAGGTGAACAAGCTGGATGCCATGGATGAGAAGATTACTGCCATTAGCGCGAAGTTTTCTGCTTTTGATACCAGGCTTGTTGCACTTGAGGATCGTGTAGATACACTGTCTTCCTCTATTGAGGAGCGCTTCGCTGCCTGTGATGCTAGAGTTGATCGAGTCTCTGCCGATCATCATGACCTTTTGAAGAGGCTGGAGAGCGCACCTGTGGAGACACCTAATTTATCTGTCCTTGAGCCTGTGTCTGGTAAGCTTCAGGAGTTGGAGACCTTGAATAGGTCTCTTTTGCAGCGATGCGAGGCATTGTCGGCGCAGCAATCACGCCTTGAGCGTGCTTCTGATCTGGTGCTCGGGGGGCTGGTGCCCGAAGAACTCAAAGCCCTCAAGTCTGGAGCTTTCGCTGTACTGGCCACTCTGGATCCTGGTCTCTCTCTAACAGATATAACTTCTGTCCGTCCGCTTCGGCGATCCAGGGTCACAACTGATGCTGCTGTTGATGATGCTTCTGTGGAGATTGTATCTGAACAACAACGTGTCTTAACGTCTAAGGTTCCTCTCTTGGTCTCCTCAAAGTCACCTTCGCTCACCAGGTCTATCATCGCTGCTAAAATCAGGTTGGGTAATCTGCACACTACTAAAATCAAGGAGCACCTTCTCCATGGGGTTAAACTGGTCGATACTCTTACCTCTGGATTCATCATAATAAATGAGTTTTTGCCCTCTGCTCTGTACCAATTGAAACTCCGGGCGCTAATCAAGTCCAAGGATGAGCATTCTTATTTCATTACTTTTGTGAGAGATGGTAAGCTGTTTGTCCGCAAGAAGAAGAGTGGTGTTCCTATCCGCATTACCACTGATGCGGATCTGGATGCTTTTTAGCGAAGATTTCTCAGGCTCCTACCAACAATCTGACAACGTCATACTTTTTCTATTGATGAACTCAATAAATACTTCGGTGCGGTCGCGTTTGATCCTTTGGTACCTTCTATTTCTGCTTACTTAAAGTCTTTATCTGTAGATGAACCTTTCATACCCTTGTTTAAATTCAATGTTGTTACTTTGGATGAGGTTGGAATGGCTATTAGACGTTCTGATTCTCAGGCTAGAGGATTTGACGCTATCTCCCAATCTATCATAAGATCTGCTTTTCCTGTCATTGGCCCTCAGCTCTGTTGCATTTATAATGATTCGCTGCGTGAGTGCGTTTTTCCTTCTTGTTGGAAGACCTCGCTGGTCACTACGATCAACAAGGTCTCTTCCCCGCGCACCATGGGTGATATACGACCCATCTCTTTGTTGTCTTTTATGTCCAAGGTTCTTGAGCGCCTTGTTTATGATCAGTTGTATAATTACTTGACAACTAGACAGTTACTAGACGCTTATCAGACTGGTTTTAGAGCTAGCCACAGCACTCAGACTGCTCTACTTAAATTGACAGAGGACATTAGACTTAATATGGACAGACGGTACGTTACGATGCTCCTGTTATTCGACTTCAGCAAGGCATTCGATACGGTGTGCCATGTCACCTTACTTCGGAAAATACATTCGCTCGATATTTCGCACATTGTTATCAGGTGGATCGGCTCTTATCTCTCTGATCGTCGTCAAGCTGTCATTGATACTGTTGTTAGGTCATCAGACTTTGTCTGTGTTAACACTGGTGTTCCTCGGGACTCTGTTCTGGGTCCTCTGCTGTTCTCTATCTATAATGACATCTCTTCTGCCTTCCATCTGAATGTTCAGCAACTCTTATATGCTGATGATTTGCAGCTATATGTGCACTTTCCGATTGCTGAGCTTGATCATTATACTTCACTAATGAGTGAACATGCTTCATTGGTCGCAGATTGGGCATTCAGCAATCACCTTAAGTTGAATATTAACAAGACAAAAGCAATCATAATCGGCTCTTATTATTATATCAATATTCAAACTTCCATGCCGTCTACTGGTATCTGCATCAATGGTAAGACAATCGGGTTTGAGTCATCTGTTCGTAATTTGGGCGTGTATCTCGACAGCAAGCTGAATAGGAAGGAGCATATCACACATGCGTGTAATAGGTCGTTTTATCTCCTCTATCGACTCAATTTCTTTAGACGGAGCACTACTTTTGCTCTACGTAAGCACCTCATTCGTACACTGCTGTTTCCGATTCTTGACTATTGTTGTCTTGTGTTTACTGACCTTTCTGCTGAACTCGACCTTAGGCTTCAGAGGGTTATCAACGCTGGTATTCGTTACATCTATGGTGTAGGTAGGCGCGAGCACATCTGTCCTTTGGGTTGGTTATCTACTGCAGATAGAAGAAACTACTTTGCCTCTACTTTTCTTTTCAAAATGTTTTTATCATGTTCACTTTGAGATCTATTTTCTAGATATCAGTGGAACCGGCCTGTTAGGGCTCTGAGGGGGGATGTGAGGCCATTGACCATTCCTCATTCTTCCACCGAATACCATAAACGCTCATTCACTGTTTCATCCTCGCGACTATGGAATGAACTTCCATCGTCGCTTAGGACTTCATCTTCACTTTCATCTTTCAAGTCGACCTCACATGTGCACTTCCTCTCCCAAGAGTTTGGACCTCTGCTCCCAGCTTAGATTTTCTTTGCTTTTTTATTTTTTGCTTGTATTTTTTATTTCTTGTAGTTGATTATTATTATTTTTATTTGTATTTTATTTTTATTGGCTATTATTGTTACAATCTATTATAAACTTTATTTTTGTTATACAACATACTGTACATTAATAAATTAATTATCTATCTATCTATCTATCTATCTTGCCTGATCGAGAAACGCGTGACCGGTAGCGCAGTTTTCCTTCATGAGACAGGTTCCAAAATACGTTAAATTTAAATATCCTTCCTATATTATATTGAAATGAAACAACTTTTTTTCCGTTTCTCCGGTTCTCCGCATTTGTTGCATGTGTCTAATCTTTTGGTAATAAGAGTAGCAATTTTTTATTGGGCCCTATATAATTAGTCCTTATTAGTCATAAGCATCTTTTCGGGTCTTATATTTTTTTGGGCCCAATATTTTTTTTTAATTTATATTTTCTTGGGTTCTATAATTTTTTTGGATCCTATATTTTATTTAGCTCTATATTTTTCTGGGCCCAATATTTTTCTGGTCTCTATATTTTTATAGACTCTATATTGTTTGGGCCTTATATCTTTTTGTAACTTTATACTTTCCTGGGCTCTATATTTTTTGGGCCCAATCTTTTTTCGATTCTTATATATTATTGGGCTCAATATTTTTTTAGGCCCAATATTTTTTTGAAATTAATATTTTCTTGGGTTTTATAATTTTTTTGGGTACTATATTTTATTTAGCTGTATTTTTTGGGCCTTATATTTTCTTATGTCCTGTATTTTTTTAGGTACTATATTTTGTTCAACTCTTTTTTTTGGGCCTTATATTTTCTTGCACCCTATATTTTTTTGGGCCTAATATTTTTCTGGGCCTAATATTTTTTTGGTTTC
Source organism: Anastatus disparis (assembly GCA_017163975.1). Taxonomy (NCBI): domain Eukaryota; kingdom Metazoa; phylum Arthropoda; class Insecta; order Hymenoptera; family Eupelmidae; genus Anastatus; species Anastatus disparis. Next base: position 278,986 of record JAFFSR010000036.1, on the reverse strand, counting down.
TATAGTTTTTTGGGCTCAATATTTTTTGGGTCTTATGTTTTTTTAAGCCCCATATTTTTTTTTTGGCTTTATATTTTCTTGGGCTTTATATTTTATGGGCCAAATATTTTTTCGATTCTTACATATTATCAGGCTCTATATTTTTTTAGGACCAATACTTTTTTGGGCCCAATTTTTTTTCGAAATTTATATTTTCTTGGGTTTTATAATTTTTTTGGGTACTATATTTTATTTAGTTCTATTTTTCTGGGCCCTATGTTTTTCAGGCCCTACATTTTTTTGAGTCCAATTTCTATTGGGCCTCATATTCTTTTTGGGCCTTACATTTTTTTGGGCTCTATATTTTTTTAGGCGGAATATTTTTTCGATTCTTATGCATTCTTGGGCTTTCTATTTTTTTAGGCCTAATATTTGTTCAATTCTTATATATTCCTGTGCTCTATATTTTTGGGCCCAATATTTTTTTGAAATTGATATTTTTTTGGATTCTATGATTTTTTCGAGTCCTATATTTAACCCTTACAGTCACAGAAGCCGATATATCGGCTACCTAATTTTCTTTTTTTTTACCTTAATATTTTTGCATTTTTTTAATCTTATATTTTTTTAGGCGCAATATTTTTTTTATTATTATATTTTCTTAGTCTCTATATTTTTTGGGCTTAATATTTGTCTGATTTTTTTATTTATTTTATCCCAATATTTTTTTTATTTTCATTTTACTTGAGCTCTATATTTTCTTGATTCATATATTTTCTTGAGCTCTATATTTTTTTGGCCCAAAATTTCTTTATTTCTTATTTTTTTTATTCTTATGTATTCTTGGCTATATATTTTTCTGAGACCAATATTTTTGGGATTTTTATATTTACTTTGGCTCTATATTATGAGCTCTAAATTCTGCCATAATAAACTAAATTAAACTTAATTTTCAATAATGTTCATATGGCTTCCATGTCGTACAATTGGTAATGTTTACCTAAAATCTCCTGATGCAATGACAGTTTCAACACCAAAAGGTTGGTTCACATCACATAAATATCAAAAAAGACGATCAACTGCTTCAAAAGCAAATTTTGAAGTCATGGATATTTTATCCCAAATAATTATTTGTGTTCCCTTTGTTTGCTTTCTACAGAATTAGGCTTAACATTACAAGTTGTACATTCTGTTATATTTAAGAGGACGTTGTATCTCTCTATCCTTTTCTAATAAAAAATTGTTGGTTTTTGGAAAAACTAGTAGTTATTACTAGAAATCAATAGTTGTCAGCAACTCGTACAGTAAAAAACAATATTTTTTTTACTGAGAACAAATTAATTCTCTAGCCTCACTCATGATTTTGCAAGTATGTCAAACTTTTTTTGAAAATGGAGCATCAAAATTAATTTCATTATTAATTAATTAATTTGCTCCAGCGGCCTCTTAACGGTAGTTTAAATGTTGTATGCACGGTTTTTCCATCGACTAATTAATTTGCTGCTACAGCTGCTTAAGCTATACATAAATAATCTATAGTATGATATTTAAAATAAGCTATTAAAACGTTAAGTAAATAACTTTTTCCACCTACACCTGGTCCATCTATAAAAATATGTTTTTCTTTATTATGGTTGTTTAAACTTTTTATAGTAGAGTTAAATATTTGCCTTTTTTTATCATTTAAAGAATTTATTTTCATTTCTGATTCATTAAGAATATTATTATTATGATTTTAAATTGCTTGATTATTATCTTCTTCTATAAATGTGCTTATGTTAGGTAAATTGAAATCATTTAAAGAAAATCCATTTACTTGTAAATTATTTTTAATAACATTTAAAGCAAGATTTTCACTTATTTTTTTTCGTATTTAGGATAGTATAACTTATCTTTATATTTTTTATATGAATCTCGTGAATTTATAGAATTATGAAAAACGCAAATGAAAGCTAATAATTCATAAAGAATATAAAGGAATTCTGTTGAAGATGCTTCTTCCAAACATCTATCCCATTCTTCATCTTCATTAATTAATTGTTTTGCCTTAGCTACCTCATAAAACGAATTGTACATCACATCATCAACAGTACGCAAAGCTTCAAAAGATGTGGCTCCTTTAATATGTAATAGTAATAACCTAATGAAATAACGTTCTCTATCTTTCAGACTTACTAAGTACATTCTAATAAGTATTGGTTATCTTTTTTTTTTCTTTTATTCCACTTTTTCAGTTTTTTATCAAATGTATAAAAATTTGGCATCTCTGAATACAAGTGATTTTGTGCTTCAAAATCTTCTCTATTAAATTTAAAAGATGCTGTTAAAAGATGTTGCTCCCACATTTTTTGCATGGTCATTTATTCTTTTCCTTCTTTAAAAAATACGTTTTGTTGATTTTCTTCATGAACGCTTAGACGTTTTATAGTATGTGAAATAACATGTCAAGGATATTCTCATAACCTGTGCATTACTTGAGGTGGACATAAATATCGTGTATTAATGTATTGTTGGGTTTCGTCATATTCATATTCAACATTTCCACGATTGACATTTTGAAAAGTGTCTTTATTTTCTAATTGAAAATCCACATTTACTTGATGTATTTTAATGTATGCACAATCATGACCTTTATAACAGTATTTGAATAAATATTTAATGCAGTGTACAGTGGAACAAACTTCTACGTGTATATGTGCATTAACTTTCAATAATAAGTAAGGATTATAAGGAACAACAAATCCATTATCTGCGATTCTTTCTGTAAATTTATTTTTGAGAATTATTTTGACGCTATCATTTTTACGTTTGTATAGTAAATATCCATTGGATTTAAATGTTGTTGCATTATTAAATTTTCTTGGAACATTTTCAGTACATTGTTTCGTATTTTTATCCATACACGAACAATTTATATTTTGCAGACCACAGGAACCGCGTATCATAAATTGTTTAACAATACTATATAATTATGGATAAATATCTCTATTTGGGATTTCTGCACTTATTATTTCATTAACTCTTTCGGGAATATCAATTTTATCACTTTTATCCAAGAGTAAGTTGTTACTAACATATGCATGTGCAGTAATCCTCGTTTTTAAAATTCAATCTTATAACTATATGAAATACATTTTTCTAATATTCCCATTTTTATTACTAAATTTTTGAGTTCTACTTTTTGGTTAAATACTTTTGTTATAATATCTGATCTCTCTATTGCAATTTCATAAATTTTCAAGTTTTCAGTTCTTTTCAATGTGGGTTACAGGTCATAGTTACAAAAAGGTCAGGTTTACCACGATAATTTACAAGTGTCATTGAGTCAATGTAATTTTGTTTTAAAAATCGTGGACTTCCTGTAAAGCTTGACAGTAATATTACCATTTTTCAAATTTTCGAAGAATCTAATTTTTTTTGTTGTGTAAATAGTCCATAACACCTTCGTAACAATCACTTCTTAATACGTTTTAGTTTTTTTCGTATGAAATATAATCTGGAAGTTTCAACTTTTTCAAACGCATCAACAATGAACTGTTGAAATAATTTTCCCAAATCAAGGAATGGATTAAATTTATTTTTAACACTAAATCTATGATTATGAAATTTCAAATTTGAAATATTAGATTTTCAAAATTTACTTTCCATATTTGGCATCCATCCGAAACCAGCATTAGGATAAATAAGCGGACATGTCATAGGATCTGTATGTTTGCTAATTGTCGGTATACTAATTGATTTATCATACTTAGAGTAAATGACAATATCACGTTCAATAGGAGGAAGATCGTCTTCTGCAACATATACTATTGCAACTACATTACAGGTAGGTAGATTATATCTATTTTTATTTAAATTATTATTGCGGACAATAGACATAGTAACAGTTCTTGGAGGACAATAGATTTTTGCACATCATTGTAGCTCTTCTTCTTCTACTTTATGCATCATTTTATAGGGTTTAGCATAAGGGTTAATGTCTCTTATCAAAATATTTAAATTTTTTAATAATGTTAAATTAATATTAAACTTATTACGTTCAATCGTAGCCATTTCATTATCTTAAATATATAATTGTCCATATTTACGTGCTTTATCTTTATTCGGATGTAACGCATATACATCATGTTAAATTTGTCCACATATTCTAATAACTTGTGGTCCTTTACCCGGCAATGTATCAAAATTGGCACCGAAATTTCCGAGCGCTGAAGCATCATTGTACAACCTAACATCTCGTCGAAAATCAATAATTTCTTCCGTTAATTCAGTTGCTAAAAACTTTAATTGTTTTGGGTACTTCACCTTTATGACAACAATTGGAGAAATCGTTACTTTTAGTATATTCGAAAGCAAAATGTTTCGCATTATAATAAACACATGTATTTGTCATGGAACCAATGTTATTTTCAGATATGAGATTTTCATCGAAATATATATTTGCTATACAACCAATCAGTTTCGAATTAATTTTTTCATTTAATTTCTTCAATTATTTTTCTATTTTTTCCTTTATTGTTTTATCAATAAATTTGTTCAATACAATATTATGATTATTATTATAATTATTATTGTAATTATAATTATTGTCTTCAATTTTTAATCGTTTACACTTAATAAATAATATCTTTAATTGATAAGAATCATATTTATGTTTTCGCTTTTTTTTTATCTATTGGTTTATTTATCGTAGTATCATTATTAACATGTTTATTGTCATCAATTTCTATTTGTTTACACCTTGTGTGTAATTCTTTTGATGAGTAGCAATCATTTTTTACTTGTGTTTTCTTAATAATATCGGCATTTTCCAATTTTTGATTTTTAATTTGTACCATTCTCTCATATTCATTATATTGTTCACTAATAACTGTTCTATAAGTATCTTTTTGGCGTAATTTTTCTTTTTCATGCAATTTTTTCAATTTATTAGTATCTCTATTTTGCATTGATTTTATTTTTTATATCTTAATAGTTTCAATTTTTTTCATATTCATTTAGTTGTTCTTCTTTCATTTTTATGCAAGCTTCTTTCATTTTCTTACGTGTAGCTTCATTTGTACGTATTTGTTTCATTTTATCAGTTGTGACGTAGTACGTCCCAATAAAATCTTTTTTCAATTAAAAATTTAATGTTGTTATTTCGCATGCGCGTTCTTTCACAACACGTCACAAAGATTCTTCAATCGTAACATCACCAGGGCACAGAAACACACCACCGGCTTACTCACCGACCCGGGCGTATATTATTAAATAAGAATAAATAATTAATCGAACGGAACTCTTTCTTTTTGTTTACCGGTACATGAGGAGCACGTCTAGCAGAAGCGCGCTTTCTTTTCTTTGTGGTATATTCTACTGTAGACAATATACCACAAAGAAACGAAACACAAGAGCCCATGAAGATACTCTCCCCACTCGAGTTTGCAGAGAAATACTCTAGAGAAGGGATTCTGAGGACCATGGAGCACTTGCAAGAGAGAAAGAAGAAACGAGCATTATTAGAGCAAGAAACATTACATCTGAGTGACGAGTCTGATAGCGAAGAGAAAGATGGATTTAAAAAACTAGCAGAGTTAAATAAAGTATTAAGTATATTAGATGAAGAAGAAGAAAAACACCCATTGACATCAATGACCAAGGTTCGTGCAGAAGAGAGTAAGTCTAGTCAAAGGGGGGAAAAATATCCACCTGCGACGAGCGAAATCAGACCTGAACCTGAAGACGATAACGATGCCATAGCAGGCATGTGCAATGAAAATCGGAATTTCCTGGACGTAGTGCTCGAAGGGAGACAATACCAGGCCTTATTCGATACTGGAGCAATGGAATCGTTAATAGGACCAAGAGTAGCCCAGAGATTCCAAGATAGATTAATACCAGCCCGCATAGTGATCAGAAGCGTCATAGGAGGATCTGCTCGAATAATTGGGAAGCTACCAGTAGACTTGGAAGTAGATGGATGTGTGCGGCGACTAGAAATGAAAGCTGTTTCTGCCTCAGACCATGATGTCATTCTAGGAATAGATTTCTGTCAACTCTGGGAAATAGAAACGAAGTTCAGTGAAAATCTATGGAGAATGAGAGACGGAGAATGGAGAATTTAATAACGGAGACCATACCCAAACCCTTGTTTTCGGAGAATGTGCTAGAATTGTGGAATTAGATGATGAACAAAGAGTAAGAATCGAAGACCTAGTAAATAAAATCATACCTCAATCAACAGATATACCAGGTACCACTGATTTGTCAGAGCATCATATAGACGTAATGGGAGCAGCACCGATAAAACAGAGACCTAGGGGGATATCGCCGATGATTTTGCAAATCGCTCATCGAGAAATAGAAACGATGCTGCGGAACAACGTAATTGAAAGGTCAGCAAGTGAATGGAGCAGTCCACGAGTGATACTTAGCAAACCTGACGGGGAGTACCGATTCTGTGTTAACTATAGGGAATTGAATAAGGTCACTAGGAAGGACGCATATCCAATACCTAGTATGGACTCAATTTTAGATAAGCTAAGAAAGGCCAGATACCTTACCAAAATTAACCTGAAGCAAACATACTTTCAAATTCCCATGGAAGAGAATAGTAGAAAGTATACTGCTTTCTCAGTACCTGGCTCAGGTCTCTGGCAATTCAAGAAAATGCCTTTCGGATTAACCAACGCACCAATGACCTTCTAAAGGCTCATCGACGCCCTCTTTGGACCTGAATGTGAACCTAACGTGTTTGGTTACCTCGACGATATTATAATTGCTACTGAGAACTTCGATGATCATATAAAATGGCTAGAAAAAGTACTATTGAGACTGGTAGACGCTGGATTGACTGTGAACAAGAAAAAGTGTGAGATTTGCTGCTCATAGATCACCTACCTTGGATTCATATTAGACAAGGAGGGGCTAAGACCGGATCCAGACAAGGTAGCACCAGTCGTCAATTATCCAGCACCTCGTACTGTGAAACAACTGCGACTATTTCTTGGAATGGTAGGATGGTATTCAAGATTTATTGAGCATGATTCGGAAAAGAAAGTTCCACTAGTGAAGCTGTTAAGGAAAAGCAGAGAATGGAGTTGGGAAGATGAGCAACAGAGGGCGTTCGAAGACCTGAAAAGAGCCTTAACAACTGCTCCTGTACTCGCCAGACCTGATTTTAACAAACCTTCACCGTACAATGTGATGCCAGCGACTTTGCAATAGGAGCAGTATTGACCCAAGAACACGAAGACGGTGAGCATCCAATTGTCTACGTGAGCAGAGTACTGACAGCAGCCGAAAGGAACTATACTACCACAGAGAAGGAGCTATTAACAGTAATATGGGCAATTGAGAAACTTAGACCTTATCTTGAAGGTTATACCTTCAAGATTATCACAGACCATAGTGCGTTGAAATAGCTAATGAAGCTAAAAGACCCAACAGGATGACTAGCAGGATGGGCATTAAAGATGCAACAATGGTCATTTGAGATTGTACACCGACGTGGAGCATTACATCACGTACCTGATGCCCTTTCGAGAATGTACGAAGGTCAAGACGAAGAAGAACATGTGTGCGCTTTCAAAGAGATCAAAGATGAAAAATACGACGAGAGAGTCAAAGAAATAGAGACCAACCCTTACAAATACCCTGGATGAAAATTAGAAGATGGATTGCTATATAAATTTAAGAAAGAACCATTACTCGACCCAGTGACCCACGGAGAAAAAGGATGGCGACTAGTAGTGCCAGCAAAACATCGAGAAAGAATACTGCAAGATGCTCATTGTCATCCTTCCTCAGGGCATGTAGGACTAGAAAAAACCTATGATAAGGTTATCAGAGAGTATTATTGGCCAGGAGTATACTATGACACTCCTCTATTTATAAGGGAGTGCGATGACTGTCAACGATATAAGACCAAGCAAACCGGACCTCAAGGATTAATGGGAAACCGTGTCGTTGAGAGACCATGGCTGGTAGTATCAGCTGACATGATGGAATTCCCTTCTAGCAAAACAAATACTTACTAGTCTTTCAGGACCTTTTTACCAAATGGATCGAGTTGACACCACTAAGAACAGCTGATGGAAAAGCAGTGCCTAAAGCTTTCGAAGAGCTGATATTATTGAGATGGGAAACTCCTAAGTACTTGTTGACGGATAACGGAAAGGAGTTTGATAATAAACACTTAGACCAAGTATTGCAAGAATATGGAGTATCTAGAGTCACGACACCACCATATCACCCGCAGGCTAACCCAGTTGAACGTGCGAATAGGACCTTGAAGACCATGATAGCGACCTTTGTAAAAGAAGATCATAGAACTTGGGACCAGCATCTTCACGAATTTAGACATGCAGTGAACACAGCAACGCAGTCGACACTTAAGACCTCTCCAGCGTTTTTGAATTATGGTAGACATCCCAGTCCCGTAAAAAGCTTACGAAGAGAGGTGAAACAAACTAAACCAATAATCAGAATAAATCCTGAAGACTGGGCAGATAGAGTAAAACGGTTCGACGCATTAAGGGATTTAGTAATCAAACATATCGAAAAAGCGAAAGAAAAACAGGCAAGAGAATATAATAAAGGTAGGAAGGATATTAGGTTTAATGTAGGGGATATAGTCATGCGACGTTCTCACCCGGTTTCGAACGCAGCTAACCGATTCTCCGCGGAACTCGCACCGAAATACGACGGGCCGTTTAAAATTTTAAAAGTCAAATCACCGTTAGTATATGTAGTCGAAACAGAGGGCGGTAAGCGCAATGCGAAGGTACACGTTTCAGAACTCAAAAGATATATGCTATAGATATATATATATATAGATATACCCTCTAGAAATAAATCTGACATGAAACCCTAAACCTCAGCAAATTAATACTGACCCGTGATAGATTTATTTTCTTATTTACAGATATCAACAATGAGACGTGCTGTAGGTCCACGCCAAGTTATCAACCGAGTAGCTCACCGCATGGTGCGGAATATTATGGGTGAGCTACCCTCCATCTCGCCTCCCTGCGCACTGGAAGAAATAGAGTCGGTAGACGACCGACCCCGCCAGCTATTGCTTGATAGTGAGCCATCCCACACCATGGAGGAGCTAACTCTAACAGCAGAAGCGGAGAGCCGATGAGACGAGGAGAATAGAGAGTACTGGGAGAGTGTGACAAAGGGCTTGTGCACCTCAAACCCAAGCACTCCCAGAGGAGCAGAAGAGGAAGGAAAAGAGAAGGAAGGAGTAAGTAAGGAGGCACCTCAAACCTCGCCGGCGATGACCCCGACGGAGCGAATAAAGTTGGAAGAAGAAAGGTTAGAGAGAAGACAAAGAAGAGAGCAGGCAGAAGAAGAACAGCAAGTGGAAGAGAGAAGAAAGAAAGAAGAATTGGAAAGGAAGAAGGCTGCATGGGCTCGGGCACAGGTGGAGAAAATAGAGAAAAAAAGAAAAAAGGGAGAGGATAGATTAAAAGAAAGGTTATAAATGGAAAGAGCCATCACAGAAAGAAAAAGAAAACAAGAAGAAAGAAGAACAGTTATTATGGAGAGAGAAATGGAGGAAGAAAGAAAGAAGATTTTCCAAAGATGGGAAGAAGAAGAAGGGGCAGAGGCCGAGAAGTCATGGGCAGACCAGGTGGAGGAAGATGAGGAGCTAAATCAACTCCTACTAACCACCACAATCTCTGACCCTTGGATCGGCGATCGCCGGCCAGTGGAGCAGCGACCCACCAGCACAGTGACCCCCATTAATCCACGGCTAGGATTACCCGTGAGTAGAGGATCGACCTGGAAGCCACTTCCCTGGGATCTAGGAGTAGAAGAAGGAGAAGAAAAAGTGAGGATCGGAGGGCTGGATGTGCGAGGAGCTCATGATCGCCCAGCACGGGCAGACCCCCCTCCACCAAAGAAAAAGATAAAGGGGCCCTGTCAGCTGCAATTGGACGACTATGAGCCCGCCCGATCTCCAGCACACTCCAGGTCATCAACGCCCCCACCAGGCCCTATCGGGAAAGATGCGGCAGGCAGATGGGTCAGAGAGGCTCCTGGCTCCAAGTACCCAATGAAGACATTCGGGGCCATGTTTAATGATGTTTTACGGATCCCCACCCAAGGAAGGATAGATCCCCCTCCCGATGCGTGCTTCAATTGTTGGCAACGTGGACACCGCTCCAACGACTGCCCCCAATCTCGATGTCACGTGTGCTGTGCAACTGCGGTCGTCGAGAGGTGGATTTGGCAGACTGTCCACGTTGTAGCGATCCGCACCGGAGACATCTCATCACTTCCTATGGAGAGGAAGCCGTGGCCCGGATGTACTATTATCATCAACGTGGCGGAGTACCAGGACCTAAATGCCTTCCACCAGGCACCGCCATCCCTGTCGCCCCACGGTCGCCAGCTGCTAGACCAGCCGCGACCAGAGACCAACAAACGGCCACCACCACCACGCAACGCACCGGGCTTGGTGACGAGAGTCGTTGGTGTGCAGTGCTACATTCACAATGATTTGTAAGCAGTCCACTCTGGCAAATGTCTAGCTTAGGGGGGGAGTGTTTGTTACGTGGTACGTACCAATAAAATTTTGTTTCAATTAAAAATTTAATGTTGTTATTTCGCATGCACGTTCTTTCACAACACGTCACACAGATTATTAAATCGTAACATCACCAGGGCACAGAAACACACCACCGGCTTACTCACCGACCCGGGCGTATATTATTAAATAAGAATAAATAATTAATCGAACGGAACTCTTTCTTTTTGTTTACCGGTACACGAGGAGCACGTCTAGCAGAAGCGCGCGGCGGCCATTACATACACAGTCATAGACCATGTGTGTGAGCGTTAGTGCTGCTTACGTAGACCGTAGGTAGGGAATCTCTACTACCACTACATAGCAACTACCGCGCGTGCGCTAGAAGTGGCGCACGAGAAAGAAGATGTAGAAAGAGAGGGAAACTCAAGAGAGAAGAAAGAAAGAGATAGAAAGATTAACATGCGATGGGAGCAGATTGAAAGTGATGGCGTGCCTAATTCTCGCGCAGTAAGAAAAGAGGGAGAAGCTGAATGCTAAAGAGAGATGGATAGAGCATGGAGAAGGGAGAGTACCACTCTTTCTCTTTGCCTAAGTACATCTGCACTGGGTAATCTTATATGTATGGATGTAAATATATATATATAGACATCTATGCTTGCGATTACTCTCTCTCTAAAGAATAAAGAAAGATAAAAAGAGAACGTGAATAAAAAGAAGAAATTAGATTAAATTTCTCACAGAAAAGGTGGTGCGTAGGTCGCAGACTTGCGTTCGAGGACCGGAAGACGAAATCCACGAATAAAAAGCAATTACTTGGACAACTGATTAGTTATTGGAGGAATTAAGAATTAAAAAGAGATAGACGATAAGGAAGAGAGAGAAATAGACCAAAGAAGAAGGAAGTGAGCAACAAAGGAGACATTCGATCACTGTCCTCGTGCCGTATCAGAACGATTAACTCACTAAAACTTATTTTCTTTTTGCAAAGTAACTACTTAGAGATTTTGTGCGCTTTTTGTAGCTGTGTAGAGATTGGAGATTTGGATAGACCACGGAGCAGTTGAAGCAGAAAAATTTCCAGAGGGTGACTTTCGCTGACCTGATCCTCCAACCAACCCACTTTCCGCAGCCGGCGTCGACCAGGAGTTGTTTTGTGCAGATTTGATTTGATTTGAATCATTTATTTGAGATCATGGGGTTCAACCCCGTATGATCCTATAGAAATATACAAGAGTAATACAAAAATTTTTCAACCGAAGATTTAACAATTTATAATTAAGTAATATTTATAAACTAATTTAAATTGTAGACACACAAACTATCAAGAAAATTGTTTTTATACGGTTTTATATATATAAAAGAATTTATTAGTAATAGTACTAATAAACACTATTACATCAGTGCAAAAAAGGAACCAAATGAGGTCCATCATTCAGACTGGATGGTAAAGTTTCTTAATATAAGTAAACTCGACAAGTAATTCATGTGCTTTGCCACTCAGTGCGCTCATCTACCAGAAACTTATCATATAGACGCTGCTTCAATGCCTGTGTCATTCCCCTCTCGAAACCATAAAAAACATCAACATTGCTGTTTATAAACGAGGAGGATGAAGAAACAAAAGAGTTGAGCATTGCTGATGTGCGAACAGTAGGACAAACCAAAAGCCTTGGAGGTAACCTATTAGATGACCTCACAGTTGCATCCAAGTTTGCTCGGCAGAATTTCGTTGCCAGATATGATGGGTTTTGGTGTGATATAATAGAATGAGCAAGTATCGATTTGAAATAAAGCCGCCTGTTTTTGACTGAAATCCATCCCAGATCAAGGCGAAAGGGCGTAACTCTTGCCTGCCACCCAATGTTACCTATAACGAATCTGACACAGGCAGAGAGAGAAAGAGAGAGAGGGAAATACGAATCTGAGGCCCATCACCGCCATCGTCGACCAGATTGTCGCCATCGCCGACCAAATTCCTGTTATCAACGAGATTTTCATACAACGGTGAGTGGACTGTAGTCCGAATCGATAAAGATATTTTTTTTTGGAAATTAGCGGCTCTTGCCGACTAAAAGTATAAATTCAGTGCAGGCGTATAAAATAAAATTGAAGTGATTGTGACAACGTGAAATAGTAAAATTAGAAAAATTAATTGTTGCGAGACTTACAAGGAGAGTGTTTCACCTTCGAGTTACCGTTTTTGCTCAAATTTTGGGAATGTTTTCTAGATGCAGAAATATAAAGAAAGCCAAAATTTTAGAGGCCAACGCTCAATATTTCTCTAGTTACAGGCCATTGAAGAAAATCACTAAAAAAATTACTAGATTTTCAAACGCTTATAGTTCCTCAGAATTATTAGCTAGAAGCTTAAACCTTTTTTTAAATGAAAGCTGAGATCAAATCCTTTCGAAATAGCACCTATACCATCGAAAAATATTATTTTTTCCCAAAGTTAGAGCGTAATAAAGATTGGACCTGAATTTGTTTAAAACATTAATTAATAATAAAAGCTAAAATTTGGTTCAATCTTTATTATGCTATAACTTTGGGAAAAAATAATATTTTGATATACTATAACTACTATTTCGAAAGGATTTGAGCTCAGCTTTCATTTAAAAAAAGGTTTAAGCTTCTAGCTAATAATTCTGAGGAACTATAAGCGTTTGAAAATCTAGTAACTTTTTTAGTGATTTTCTTCAATGGCCTGTAACTAAGGAAATATTGAGCGTTGGCCTCTAAAATCTTGGCTTTCTTCATATTTCTGCATTCAGAAAATATTCCCAAAATTTGAGCAAAAACGGTGACCCGAAAGTGAAACACTCTCCTTGTTAGTTATAAATCCGTAAAAATTGATTGTATAAGTTTAATTTGCAGACCGAAAAAAGTGAAATCAAATTTGACCACGTGTTCATCGATTTCGTTGATCGTTTAAATTCTCTTTTAATTTAATTTAATGATATTAAAGAAATTTTCACAATAAATTTTCCTTTGATTGACCGGGAATTTACAATAAAATTTGAGATCGGTGGACATAGTGGTGCGTATTACGTAACACATTTCATGACGCGGGCCTTAGAGGCCATCCTGTAAATTAGATTTTCTTGCCTAGCCTGCGTTGACTAGGAAATTAAAATAAATTGAGAATTAATTTGTAGACCGTCAGAAATCATAATTAAATATTATTTTTTTTTGGATACATAATAAAATTTTGAGAGTGCGGGAGTGCAAATTCGACCACGTGTCTAACGGTTTCGTTGACCGTAAAATTAAATTAATTATAGTAGTAATTCGAATGAAAAATTTAAATAATTATTTTTTTTTATTAATTTTTATTGACCGGTAATTAAAATCAATAAACCGATAGACACGTAGGATTAGAGTGAGAGAGAGAGAGAGAGAGAGAGAGAGAGAGAGAGAGAGAGAGAGAGAGAGAGATAAGTGCGCGGGCTTTTGTAGCCATATTGTCGAAAGAAAGAAGAGCGAGGTCGCTTACGTCGACCATACCGTGAAATTCATTTTTTCGTTACTACTATTAGAATAATAGACTATTATTTCAGTAAGAGTGTTACATAATAATAAAATAAAATTTTTAACTTTATTAAGTTTTCATCGACCGGAATGAATGGGTTATGAGTGTGCGCGAGTTAATAAATAAATTTATAGATTAAATTAATAGACAGTGTTCATAGCAAAGTTTACAAATAGAAGATTTCTGTTGTTTGTTATAAATTAAACTCAAGTTCTAAATTAAAGTGTTGAAATTTAAACCAGTAACATTTTTTTTTTCGTGTATGTGTATACCTCTCCCAATTTCAGCTTAATAAAATTAACACCAGAGGTCACCCACTTCTCGAAGAAAGACAGCCAAGGTTCATGCTTGCCGACGAGTTAGCCAGAGGTCTGTCTGGCGCTCTCAAAAAAATTAAAGATTCTTTTATTTCGACGGACCGAATTTTGGATGCGGGGACGGGCAAAGTTATATTAACTCAATTAATAATTTGAATTTTAATTTTGTTATCTTACTAGGAGAGTATCACATCTCCGGATCACGGATTTTGCTCTAACTTTGAGATAGGTTTTCAGATGTCAAAATATGGAAAAAGCTAGAGTTATAGACCCCAACGCTCAATATTTCTCTAGTTGCAGGCAATTAAAGAAAATCATTAAAAAAGTTACTAGATTTTTAAACGCTTATAATTCTTTAGCATTAATAGCTAGACGCTTGTAACTGTTTTTAAATGAAAGCTGAGCTCAAATCCTTTCGAAAAAGCACCTATAGCATATTAAAATATCATTTTTTCTCAAAGTTACAGCGTTATAAGAATTTGAGCTGAATTTCCTTTTAAAAATATTAATTAATGATAAATGTTAAAATGTAGTACAATTTTCTTAACGCTGTAACTTTGGGAAAAAATAATATTTTGATATGCTATAGGTGCTTTTTCGAAAGGATTTAAACGTAGCTTTCGTTTAAAAACAGTTACAAGCGTCTAGCTATTAATGCTAAAGAATTATAAGCGTTTAAAAATCTAGTAAATTTTTTAGTGATTTTCTTTAATTGCCTGCAACTAGAGAAATATTGAGCGTTGGGGTCTATAACTCTGGCTTTTTTTATAATTTAACATCTAAAAACCTATCTCAAAGTTAGAACAAAATCTGTGATCTGGAGATGTGATACTCTCCTAGTTAGTATTTTCTTATTCCTCTTCATATTTATCTAGAATTTTTTCTTTGAAAATTATATAAGCTTCTGTCTTACGTGGAGCCTCATTTGCACGCATTTGTTCCAATTTATCAATAGTCATTTTTTCCTTGAATTTCAATTTTTTATCTTAGTATTTTCTAATTTTTCTTTATATTTTTTGGTTGTTTTCCTTCAATTTTTATAAAAGCTTCTTCCTTACTTAAAGCCTCATTCGTACGTATTTGTTCTACTTTATCAGTACTCGTCGTTTCCTTAAATTTCAATTTTGTTGTCTTAGTATTTTTTAATTTTTCTTCATATTTTTTTAGTTGTTTTTCTTTAATTTTTATATAAGCTTGCGTAAAGCCTCATCCGCACGTATTTCTTTCAATTTATGAGTACTCATTGTTTCCTTGAATTGCCATTTTGTTATCTTAGTATTTTTTAATTTCTGTTTATATTTATTTGGTTGTCCTTTTTTCATTTTCATATAAGCTTTTTTCTTACGTAAAGTTTCTTGAACACGTCTTAGTTTAGTAATTTATCATTACTTTTTTTTCTTGCATTTTCATAATAATGTCTTTTTCTAAAATTTATTTATATTTATGTGATTGCTCTGTTACCATTTTCCTATAACGGGATGTTGGAGCTGCAGCAATTGAGTTTTGCTTTTTTTATTTTATCAATATCTTTTTTAATTCATAAATTAAACAAATATAATGACTTTTCCGCACTAAAGCTATATCGATACAATTATTTTTAAAGAAATAAAAAATCATTACGACTTGTTATTTTTTTATAAGCTTGGATTGCAAATTAGATATCAAACTCGATAAACCTAACTATAAAATACGATACATTAAAAGTTTTCATTATAACTTTGTATGCATGCTATTTTGGTGGATTTCTTGAGTTGTCCACACTAGATTTTAATCTTACAAATTTTTACTTTGTAGCAAAAAAACACGATTAAACGCATCGTTTATTCATAAGTTAGGGTTGAAAATATTATTAGAAGGCGGGCAGCTTCGTCATGCTCTCAAGTCCTGTTACAAACAAAGCTTATTTTTTGTCTATTTCTTTTGATTCTTTTTTTTCTTCATTTAATTTAATCTCAACTGTGCTAATATTATTATCGTTATAATTTAAGTGAATTTTATCGATTCCCATTATATCAGTATTTGGTTTTTAAAAACTTATATACGAAATGTCATCGTCAATTTCCATCAAAATTGTTTCATGACTCGAATTCTTTTGTTTGCGATATATTTCGATGATCTTTTTTTGTTCTGCCAATAAATACATTTGTGTGTTTTTTTCTAATAGTTCAAGCTCGGTGAAATCTAAATTTAATAGTATTTAATTTAGACGTTGCTCATAACAAAAACTCTTCCTTATCATGTCCGGTGGATTATCGTAATTAATATTTGCATTATTATAATTTTGAAAAACTGGTAACATTCTTATTTGTTGCGTTCTAAAAATTCTTGACAAACGTAATCTCATTCGAGAAACATCATATTTTAAACAACATGGACCTGAATTATCAAGTATTGCAATAGAAAAAACAATTGCAAAAACACCACAATCATAATTATCTATTTGTGATTGTACTGTTTCGAATACTATGCTCGATTCTGATTTGTTTGGAAATAATCTGTTTATGTAAATCTTATCCTCATCTGGTAGATATTTAAGATTTAAACTGTCATATATATGAATTACCTTATTATTATAATACACACAAATCCGGTGACACTTTTCCGAATTTCCGGAAAATAATAACTGTATAAATTCTCCATCAATCGGTACTGATTGAATATGTAGTGGTCTTTGAATTAATAAGAAAAATTGCATGTTGAATATGGTGTACCGGTTTGAAATATTATTAAATTCTAATATATGAATATCAGTTAACATGAAAGCAATTCCACTATACAATCCCTGTCCTTTAACAATCAATTTATTTTTCTCAGTCAAAACCATTATTGAAAATTAAAATTTTTTAAAGAATTTTAATTCATTATCAATGAACTTTTGCCAAAGATATTAACAAAATAATTGCTTTTATATTAACTAATTTAATTTACTGCCTTTCTACTTTAAAAGCTGAAAAATAAAAGAAATTATGAAAAATGCTATGAATTAATTGTTATATGATAAATAAATAGTAATTAAATTTTTAAAAATAATATGACGATAAAAAATGGTTATTTTCAGCAATTATACATTTATATATATATATATATATATATATATATATATATATATATATATATGGGACATTTCACATAAACTGGAAGAGCAAAAAAATAAAAATCGCTCAAACTCTGAAAATATATTCTGTTTGTTACACAAAATGTGTAAAAAAATTTTCAAGGATTTAAATTGGAAGAATCAAGAGCCATGGATCCTTGAAATTTGGAAATTTTTCAAAATTTTTGGAAAAGTACCAACTTTATGATTTTTTTTCTGAAAATCCTGATGTTTTACAGAGAAATTCATAATACTTTTTGTTGTAAATGAAGAGGAGAGTTAGCATGATTTTTTACAGACCTAAATTTCGGAGTTTTCTATTGGTTCTTACATGTATTACATGGTAATTGGAATCACTCACTGTTTGCCACTTCAGAAATTGCTTTTCGAGGGTTTATTTTCTTCTATTTTTTACTAACTTCAGAATAAATTTTCGATTGTGTAAGAAAGAGTTACCAATAAGGAGTTATGACAGTTTGAAATATATATTTTAATGTATCATTTATTTTTTATATTGAATATAAATGTATATTTCCATTTATGATTAATTTTTATATTGAAAATAAATTATATATGAAAATATATATTTTAAACTGTCATAACTCCTTATTGTTGTCTCTGACTTACATGATAAAAAATTCATTTTAAAGTTCATATAAAATAGAAAAAAATAAGCTCGCGAACAGAAATTTCTGAAGTGGCGAACCATGAGTAATTTCAATTACCATGTAATATATATAAGAACCAATAGAAAACTTCAACCAGAACAAAATTCAGGTTCTGTAAAGAATCATGCTAACTATGCTCTTCATTTACAACAAGAAGTATTCTTATGAATCTCTCTCGAAAATATCAAGATTTTCAGGAAAAAAAATGATTAAGTTGGGACTATTCTAAGAATTTTGAAAAATTTCTAAATTTTAAGGATCTATAGCTCTTGATCCTTCTAATCTAAATCCTTGAAAATTTATTTACTTCTTTTGGATAAAAAAAAAATATATTCTTATAGTTTCAGAGATTTTTATTTTTCTGCTCTTCCAGTTGGTGTGAAATGTCCCATATATATATATATATATATATATATATATATATATTTATTTATTCATTAAAAGAAGTTTGTTGTAAAAAGAACTAAAATGAAAATTATTTTGAGTTCTAATAATGGTATTCTTCAATTTATTTACAGTTATTTACGGATATTTGCAGTATCTACATTTTAAAAATGTATAAACGATAATAAACAATCATTATTTATCCCCAGCCTAACGCTTTTTCATTGTTATTTACAGTTTTCAATATTTTTTTATAATCATTTGTTTATTCACAATATTATTCTACTTTAAAAAATTATTTTCATACAAGGTGATGAAATATTTAACCGTAAGATAATTTATATATGTATATATATATATATATATATATATATATATATATATATATATATATATATATATAAAAGGGTCAAAATAACATCTTTTTATAAAAGTGTGCGCATGTGGATCACCGATTTTGCTGATTTTGAGATATGTTTTAGTATTATTAAAGTTAGGAATCTGTGCAAAATTTCAGCTCTCTAAGTGCAAAACTCGCCGAAATATGGCCTTTAAAAGGTCAAAAACTCCGCTTTTTTCGGCTGTTTTTCACTCTTTTTCAAAATTCTGCCAAGACTCGAGTTTTTAACATATTTTAATTCGGCAGGCGGCAATTTCTTCGTTTTTATGTTAATTTTAAATTTTCGTAATTACATTTTTAAAAAATTCTAATCAGGCTTCTGAAAACTCTTAGAATAAAATACTGATTTTTGACATTTTTGACAATTTTTAAACAGCTGTAACTCATTTGAATTTTGATATTTTTAAATTATCAAAATTTTGTTTTATTGGTCAAAAAGAAAGCTTTAATTTGCATTTTTAAATTTTCAAAAAGGTTTAAAATTGACGGAGATACAAAGGTTTAAAGTTTGCAAAATTTCTAAAATATACGTTTTTTACAAAATTTAGATCATTGTAACTCTGGCCGGACAACTTCAAATTCACTAAATCTTACAAGAAAACTTTCTATAAGTCACGTAAAATGAGGCCAAATAGGCCTGGTCAATGGTATCCTACGATTTTACTATTATTTGAACCTCTCATAATTCAGTATTTTGCTTCACAAGTAAATCAATACACCCAGCTGTTGCGTCTTCTACTCATAAATGCGAAAACCTTAAAAGATTCAACAGGCTATAAATTATGAAATGAGCGATAAAAAACTTGATTTTATGCTTGAGTATAGGTCTCTAGGTCGTTTAGAATAAAAGTTATAACAGTTTGAGAATTTTTTATTTCTCAAGGTATCAAATCCGTGAACGCTTACTCTAGCCGATTTTTAGATTGGTCTTAAATTTCCTATAACTTAATTTCTATGATACTTCAGGACTCTTATTGAAGCTCTAATTAAAAATTATTGCTTGTAATTTCAATATCTTTGATGAAGTATAAATGTAAGTCTGCTAACATCTAAAATAAACAACTTTATTTTTTTCTTATAACATCGTTAAGTCCCTATTGAAAATAATGACGTCTTTTAAAGACGTCTTTTGAAGACGTCTTTAAAAGACGTCTTTGGATGTGTCTGGATTTGTAACAAAAAAAGACGTCTTCAAAAGACGTCTTTTAAAGACGTCTTTTTTTGTTCCAAATCCAGACACGTCCAAAGACGTCATTATTTTCAATAGGGGTATCAGCTATTACTTTAATTGAGTGTGACATCTTTACCGACGACTATCATATCTGTGTGATTTAATATTTCATATAAAAAAATTGAAGTAACAGCTGATACTCAAGTAATGATACTTAAGTTCCAAGTGATACTCAATACTCAAGTCATGACTATAAATTCGAGCCCTACCCTCACCTTGTGAATTTTCATACCTGTTTATACGATCGTGTACTAAATAAAACTAGAATGAACGTCTATGTTACTTTCGATTGTTGTTTTTTTAAAATAGCAATTATTACTTTTACTCATAGTAAATAAATGGGAAAAAATGAACAAGAAGTTTTTTAAATATGGCTTTAAATTGCTATATTGCAAAACTATTAGTACATGAAACTAAAAAATGTATCAGTGATTCTTATACACAAAATAATACTATAAAAAATATAGATTCTTTTAGCAAAGATGACTTAAAATGTTTGAGTTACTGTGTTCCTGGTTTTAAAATTGATTGCAATGATGTAATTTGCACTCACCATGCTGATAAATATTTAAGACATTATTCAATGAAACAAAAAAAATGTTGCGACCCATTCAACAAACATGCAGTGAATGTGAAAATTCATTTGAATGTATTAAGTCTTCAGGATTGTGAAAGTTTTGAAAAAATTCTAAACATTAGATTAATCCCAGGGCAAAAAATATGTCGTAATTGTTATAGAAAAATAAAGACTGCAATATTAAACTATGGTAAGCAAAATAACTATTGCCGTGATCCCTTTAAAAGACACAGAAATCCAGTGAATAATTTTCTGAAAATAGTAGATGAAAATATATCTGTAAAATTTGCAGTAGCCTGCAGCGATATTAAATTGTTATCAGGTGTCACAGTATGTTCCTCTTGTTATAACAGAATCCAGTCAATAGTATCAGAGTTCGAAACACAACAAAATATAAAATCTGATGTGAAAGCTACTGCGACTCAAAGCAGCGAAAGTAATAGTGAATCATTAGCAAGTTTACAAAACTCTGAGAACTTCATATCTACAAGTCAAAATGCAAAAAATTTAGATTCACTTTATGCAATGTTTAATATTTCACCTATAGATAAAAATAAATTAACGCTTGATAGATTGAAAAATAAAGCATTAGATGCATTACAATGTATTGTTGGCGAAATTACCACTACAATGTGTAAAGTATATGATATTGAATTACCAAATTTTTCAAATTTAAATGAAATTCATCAGGATTCAGTAGCGTTTAAAGCATTTATCAAGAACTCAGTGAATTATTATAATTTAGCATCTAATACTAATGAAAAAATAAAAATTTTAAGCTTGATGCCATATGATTGGAGTTATAAAATGGTTAATCAATATTTTGACTGTTCTCGTTATTTTTATAATGAAGTAGTGAAACTACGAGAAAATGAAGGTAAATATTTGAATATCACATTGATAATAATATAATAATCACTATAATAATATTATAACAGTAATAATAATAATCACATTATTAATGTTAAATAGATTCAGAATTCATAACAAAAATAATAATTGTAAAAATTAAATTTTAATTAATAAATGCAATAATTAAAATATATTTTATCTCGTTCTGTTTCCTTAAAAAAATACAAAAATGACTAGTTTATAGTTATCACAGGAAAGTGTTAGTAATCAATGATTGTGATATACTAATAAATAAAAATAAATTATAAATTTAATACTAAAATAATTAATGAATTTTTTCGTTCAAATTTATCTGGAGAATTTTTTATTACAAAAACTTTTTATTAAAACCAATGATCAAATATTGCAGTATAATACACAATATTTCATTTCTACTATTATAAAAAAATTTAATGAACTAATCATAGTAATTAAAATCCATACAATGTTTAAAATGCACATTAGAAGCATTATTTAATCATAATTTTTTAGAAATTGAAAATTTTGTATCTGTGGCATTTCATGTCAACTCACCTGGTCAAAGAATAAAAATCGCTAAAAATCTGAAAATATTTTCTATTTGATACCCAAAATATACAAAAAAAATTTTTAGAGGCTTAGGTCCAAGAGGTCAAGAGCTAAAGGTCATGAAATTTTGGGATTTTTTGAATTTTTTTGTTAAATTATCATCTTTGATATTTTTTTATTCAAAAACTAACGATCTTAGAAAACAATGTATAAACAAATTTTTTGTTGGAAATTATGTGTAGAAACTGTACAAATTTTTCCCAATTCCAGAGTGGCTATCTTCTGATTGGTCCATTATATATTTGCATATAATTTTAAATTACTGGAGTTCGCCCAGATTCATTTTATTCATTTAGCATTAAAAAGTTGCATTATATATTGACCTTTGACTGAAATTTTTCCTCATGTGCGAAAAGTTCTCTGTAAGCAGCTATGGAACTATCAATTTTTCCAAAAATAATGTTTTCAGTGATATTGAAAATTTTTATTTGAAATTTGCTCTCAACACTCTTGATAATTCTTAATTATTAATATGATAATTATTTTGATATTGTTATTATATTTTAAAATTTTATTATATTTTAACAATTTGAATCTTATTCAATGCAGAATTAAGCTAAATTAATAACTGTACATTCACATAATAAAAATCCACTTATAAGTTTAAAGTCAAAGTACACTGAACAAAGAATTATTAAATTATTTCACAGTTGCATTCCACATTGCTATTTAATTAATATTAAATAGAAAAATTGTGAACTGACAATACACTAAACAATCAAGTTTAAAATACACAACAGAAATCTATAGAAAGAAAGCGAACAAGCTATTCAGCTTGATAACTTTTAAGTTATAAATAAAAATTAATTTTTCTGTTTAAATAAGCTGAGGTTGAAGTGATAATCCCAAAAATATCAGCAGAACCTACTGATTTATCTTACAGATTTATTGATACTGTTCACTGTTGAGTGTGAGGCAGCATCTATAATTGTATACTTAATAAATAGCTGTAAAAGTTATTGATTTTTTTAATTCTCTTGGTGTATTTAGTACAATGTTTGTAAATATGCAGACAAGAGCAAGGTCCTTTGTCTTGTTCAATTTCAGAATAAATTCCAAATTGGTGTGATAAAACTTTATGAAAGACATAGTCTAAGTATCACATACAAGTAGCTTTTTAATGGCAAAATTAAGAATTTATATAATATAATTATAAAATCATTGCATTGTTTGAAATTTTTAATTTAATCAATATTTCTATTTTTATTCTTTGAAATGCTTTATGATATAAATTTAAATTATAAATACGGTTGAAGTTATCAATTTTAAATTCACAAATATATTTATGAAAATATAATTTTATTATCAAAGCAGAAAATTCCAGTCAAATTGAGTCGCAAACAATAATTTTTAATAAAATCTTTCGAATTTGTATTGTGTACTTGAAATAAAAATAAAAAATATGAGATTTGTAAGGTTTGCTTTGCCTTATTACTCTCCCCACCCTTTTTTCCCTTTTCTGGTACTATGAGTTATAGGCGTCATAAGCCCTATGGTCATTCTCTCTGTAGCCTCTATTGAGTAAACTACATAGAGTACTTAAGAATTCAAAGAGTACTTTGAGTGTTAATTATTGCTTGACAATATATTGATTATTAAGAGTAACAGTAACAGTGTTTGTGTATAGTTATTTAATAACCCACCTTCCACCCACCTACATCCATTAGGTTATTGGCCCAGGGCACGCTTCCATTGCGCCACAAGTTTTTCAAAATAACGGGTGCAAGATACACAATCCGAACTGTTTTAAAAACTGAGAGCAAAAACTACAAAATACTTATAAGGCATATATTTTAGAGGTGAGTCAATTAAGATTATTAATTAATTGAAAGAAAAATAAAATATTTTGAGTTTTCTTAAAAAAAAAAAGTGCGGCCGTTTTTAAGAGATTTGATTGAATGTATTCAATTAAAATAAAAAATTATTAAAGAGGAAAATAAATTAAAAAAAATAAATAAATAAATAAATAAAAACATCGCCATTGTTGTTGATAAGAAAAGGAAAAAAAAAAAAAAAAAAAAATAAAAATATTTTAGAATACAATGAGGAAAATAAATTAAAAAAAATAAATAAATAAATAAAAACATCGCCATTGTTGTTGATAAGAAAAGGAAAAAAAAAGAAAAAAATAAATAAAAATATTTTAGAATACAATGAGTGAAAGAATATTTAGAATGAAAGATTGAGCACCGAAGAAGTGAAACTATTTGTTTCGTTTATGATGCATAGGCAAGCTCTTTCTATCCACGGCCGTACTCGCACATATGTTGCACATATCTCAACTCTGTCGACCTACGGAGTCGTAAGTATCATAAAAAAAAAGGTAAAGGAAAACACTTCATATACCTGCACTGCAAATTCCTTTCGAATATTAGTAATGCAGTGTATGTCATATATCTTTACTTAGAGTTGAAGAGAAAAAATATAATAA
The DNA here is from genome assembly GCA_017163975.1 of Anastatus disparis. Classification (NCBI taxonomy): domain Eukaryota; kingdom Metazoa; phylum Arthropoda; class Insecta; order Hymenoptera; family Eupelmidae; genus Anastatus; species Anastatus disparis. The sequence goes on along the minus strand of JAFFSR010000036.1, from coordinate 254,369 downwards.
TGAAAAATATGAAAAACAAAAATTGAGAAAAAAAAGATAAAATTGAAAAAAAAAAAAAAAAAAATTAAGAGTAAAATTAAATTTGTTAAAATTTAATTTTGTATATATATTTATATTTGTATACATATATATATATATACTTATTACACATATATGCCTTAAAAGTATTAGAAATAAAAGTTTTTTAGAATTCAATTGCATATTTATTATATTTGAGATGTGTCATATTTAACATAAAAAAAAGAGGCTGAATTTTATTGTTGAATATTACAAATAATAAAATCTGATTACTGCTAAAATTTTACCAAGTTAAAATTTTTAAAAAATTCAGCTGAAATTTCGGGGTCAATGATTAAACAAAACTTGCAGTGCGGTGTAGTTGAATCATTGACTAGAAAGATCAAAGTAGTACTGTGTATGTCCCGTATGTGTGCTTGATCAACCTAAATCCAATCGATTAAAATCAAATATTGGAGAACGGTGTGCACATGCGCGTTAGTCATAGCGGGAAAGCTTGATTTTTCGTTCTGAGTTAAGAGAAACTGCAGTGCTTTTCTCTTTATTCAGAAAGAGGAAACCTTTTCTTTTATCGAATTATTACCTGGTTTATTAGAGATTATTTTAAGAGTTATTAAATTAAAGAAAATACTTATTTCTTGAATATTAATTAAAATGTTTTAAAATCCCGAAATAGATAAGCACAATCATAAAGTTATGAAAAAAATTTATTTGCTTGTCAATTGTGACAGTGATTATTCACTTAATGACACATCTTTCTATAAAGAGGCTAATGAGATACTGGAAAACAACCCAGACATATGTAAGTCTATTACATAAATAAGAATTGACTATTAATCAATTTTGATAATTTATTTGAATAATATGCAATTGAGAATTGATACTTAAGTAATTAAAAAAAAAAAAAAATGAGTATCAATATTTGAGTATTTTAAAATAAATATTGAGTATAAATATTTGAATATTTAAAAATAAATAATGAGAAAAAAAAATTATTAATTATTAATAAATTTTGAGGATTTGACTGAATTTTGTGAAATAAAGATTTAGAATTTTTGAAGTTACATAATTTAATTTTTTTTTAGAATTAACTTCAAAAGAATAAAGAGTTAGAATTTTTGAAGTTACATAATTTAATTGTTTAGAATTAACTTCAAAAGAATAAAGAGTTAGAATTTTTGAAGTTACATAATTTGATTATTTAGAATTAACTTCAAAAGAACAAAGAGTTAGATGGTCGGGCCTGACATAATATTTGATTAAAATCCAGGTAATAATTTAGAATTTTATTTCACAGATTCATCAAATAATAAGAGTGAGGTCAGAGGCTCTTCAATTTATAATACGAATGCTGTAAGTGTTCAAAATACAACAGCAATAACGGAGCCAGTTATTACAAATATAGAGAAAATAAATGCAGATAGGCAGGTTGAGATAACCTCAAAACTACAAATGATTGTGGATGAATTTGTTGTGTCTGCTAACAGTATAGAGTCAACTGCAAGGTTGCAATAAGAGATATTAGAATTAATGAGAGAAGTCATGAGTCAACTGACAAATATGATTAGCCAAATAGCGAGAGTCTCTGAAGCTAATTTAGAAACAGAAAGATTGAAAATTCAACCTTTAAAGACAACAAGCAAAGTTTCTATAAATAACTCAGAAAATTCTACAGTTCAAAATAGTATAAAAGATTCTATAATCAAAAATAATCAAGAAAATATTAATACTGAAAACAACATTGGAGCAACTGCTAAATTATTTAAAAAATTAGAAGATGAAATTCACAAATCAAAAATAAATATCAAAAGGGATTACAAACTTTCACAAAAATCAAATTTCGATCTGTGGATGGATTATTTAAGGTCGGAGTTAATTAGCAATGATTTAATGGATTTAATAGATCCCAATCTAAAAACACCTGAAAATTTATCAGAAATTCAAGCAGACAAGAGGTAAAATCTTGTTTGAGATATAATCATTAATCATCCGAATGAAACTTATCATAGGAGGATAGTTAATTTAAAAGAACCTGCAGAAATCTCGAAAAAGTTAAGAGGATATAAAAAGACTAAAACAAACGTCACGCACACTTCAGTCAGAGCCCAGCTATATTAAATAAAAAATGAGAAAAGGTGAAAAAGTAAATGATTTTTTGTAAACGCTTCGAATCAATTAATAGAGCATATGAAACTTTTGAATACTCCATACCACTGACAGATCAAGAAATAAAAGCAGCATTCTATCAAGCCGTTTCGCCAATAACACCCGAACTAAGAAGTGCAGACCCAATCAGAAGACAAACAAATTTCAAAGAGATGAATATAGAATAAATAAAATCTTTTCTATTTTAATTAGGAAGCTGAAAAGAAAAGTGAAAATAAAGAAAACATATAGCTCAAAAAGTAATTACGCAATACAGTAAAAATGAAAGATGTAATAGTTGCAATAAAATTTGTCATTGGACAAATGACTGTTATTTAAAAACAAGCAATAGATGATGAAGATTGTTCCTATGTTAATTCTCAGAGTAATGTAGGTTATGAGCAAAATAAAGGTTACAGAAATAAAATCTATCTTAAATCTAACCAAGAAAATCGAAGTTTGAATGGATCTGCAACCAAGAAAAATAACAATTTTAAGTATCAACAAAGGATTTTTAACAAATTAAATAATAAAGAAAAAATAACCATTAGAGAAAAACGAAATGTTAATAAAAAATTAAGATAGGCAGCAGTATAAAATACTTATGAAAATAAACCAAGGAAAGTTCAAGAATTGAAAAATATAACCGATAAGAATTAATATATTAAAAATCTACACGATTCAAACGAGCATTCAAATTTTACAGCTGATTGAGGAGCAACCGATCATGTAATAACTAAATCTTTAATTTTAACTGATTTCAAGAAGTGTGAGAATAACAGTATTAAAAGTGCAAATGTAAATAAATTTGCAGACATAGTAATAGATGAAAAAGGTGATTTTCCATTATAAACAGATGCACCTGATAAGAAAATCATCAAATTAACTGATGTAACTGCCACAAAAGATGTTTCTGAAAATCTAATATGATATATCTAATATAAAAATATCTAATATAAAAATAAAATCTAATATGATAAATAAAACAATATTTAAATCGTACAACAAGCCTAAATGAATTATACGTTTCGAAGTGAAAAAGAATAATTTTGAAGATGGTAAAGAATTTTTACATAAAAATTATAGTTGCAAAGCAAGAGCAATTTTGCATCATGAATTCCCACATCAATCGCAGATACAAGCTGATGATAACGAGGTATTAGTTTCGGAAGGAGTAAATAAAGAGTTAAATAATACCAGTTCTGCGATTGGGAGGGAGAATTAAGAGGAAATCATGATTGCGAACAATAAAAATAAGACTACAGACAATAGTCCAATGAAAAAAATACGTGATTCAAACAGATGATTTAAAAACGTTTGAAGATATAGAAGAACTGTTTATGAAAAGTCTACTTGAAGAAAATACACGAAAGTTTGTAAAGCAAAATGAGGCAATGTTATGGCACATTCTACTAGGACATGCATCTATGAATTACCTGAAAAAATTACAGAAAATAGATAATAAATTCGAAAAAGTTAATTTCAACGACCCATCTATTCGAGACTGCGAAATCAGTATAATGGCTAAAATGGATAAACTGCCTTTTAAAGAAACTAGAGATAGAGCGCAAAGGTCATTGCAAGTTATATATATGGACATCATGGGTCTAATAAACCTATATCATATCTAGGACTTAAGAGATTTATAATTACTTTTATAGATGATTATTATAGATCAGCTAAAGCATATGCATTGAAAACAAAAGATGAATCAGGAGAAGCCTTAGCAAATTATTTAATCTTTGCTAGAAATTTATTAAGTAAAGACGAAAAAGTCTGCTACATCAAAGCAGATCAAGAAACAGAGTTTGTAGGAGGAAAATTTCAAGAAATTATGGTTAAAGAAAAGATAGAAGCAGAATTTTCCCCACCATACACACCAGAGCATAATGGAGTAGCCGAAAGGTTTAATAAGACTGTCCAAAGAAAAATAAGAGCATACATGTTCGATTTAGGATTACCCAAAAGCATGTGGGAATTAGCACTGGACGTTGCTGTTCATGCCTACAATAGAACTCCACATAAGACGATAAATTATTCAATCCCTTTAAATAAATTTGCACCAAATAAAAATTGTCATTTTGACCAATTACGAAGATTTGGCTGTATCGCATATATTAAAATTCCTAAACCAAATACGAAATTTGACTCAAGAGCTATCAAAGCTGTATTAGTTGGATATAAACCTATGAGTTACATATTTTGGCATCCAAGTACAAGAAAGTTTATAGAATCTCGTCATGTGAAGTTTAATGAAAAAAACTGTTTACAAAGATGTTTATAAAAGAAGTCAGGTAGAAACAAATAATTGGAAATGGTTGAAAGAAATTGAAGATGATATCGAGCCAGATAAAGTGATAAAGTCAAGTAAAGAGGAAATGCCAAAGAAAAGAGGAAGACCGAAAAAGCAAGTAATTAAACAACAGATACAAAAACAAATTGTTGAGTATAAACAAAATAAAGGCCCCGTAACTAGAGGTAAAGCTAAGAAAAAATTAGATGATTTAAAAGATAATATTTCTACTAAAAGGCCAATTAAAGATACAAGTTTTGTTAATTATTTTAATCACACAAAAGAGTTTATAACAAAACCAATTAACAAAAGTTTCAATAAAATTGAAAAACAAATCCATGAAGACGATATGAGACATATTCTTTTATCTTCTCTATATAAAGATCCAGCATCATTCAAAGAGGCAATGATGACTAAAGAAAAATAAGAATGGCTAAGAGCAATAAAAGAAGAATTAAAATCCATGAATGATAATAAAGTATGGGAATTAGTAAGGAGACCAGAAACAATGTTAGATGGTAAAAAGGCTAATATAATAGACTCAAAATGGGTCTTTCAAACAAAATTAGAGGCAGATGGATCAAAGCGATGTAAAGTAAGGTTGGTTATTAGAGGCTTCAAGGATAAAAACAATCTTAAAGAAACATACGCTCCAGTTTCAAGATTGTCAATTGTTCGATCAATATTGACCATAATAAACAAATATAATTTATATGCATGTCAGCTAGACGTAAAGACAGCATTTTTGAATGGAGAATTAGAGAAAGAAATATATATGGAGATACCAGAAGATTTAGAGGTAAATAATAAAATAAAGAGTACAATGGTATGTAAATTAAAAAAGGCTATGTATGGATTAAAAATAAGCCCCAAGAAATGGAATAAAAGATTTTCAAAGGAGATGGAAAAGCTTGGATTAGAAAATGATTTAAATGAACCATGTCTTTTCACATGAAAAAAAAAGGGAAAATGGCACTTGTATTATTGTATGTAGACGATATGTTAACTGCAAGCAACAGTACAAATAAATTAAAAGAAATAACACATGGTTTAAGGAAAGCATTTGAAATGAAGAACCTTGGCGAACCAAAAAAAAAAACTTTCTAGGGATGACAATAGAAAGAAATAAAGAAGAGAATTATATCATTTTACATCAACCAATATGTATAGAAAGCATCTTAGAGAAGTTCAACATGAAAGACTGCAAGCCTCAAAATACACCTATGGTAACTAGGCAAGTGAGCAATCGATATAAGAAGAGCAAATTGGGTGTTCAAGAAATAAAATATCAAAATGATTCATTGAAAAATGTACCATATAGAGAGGCTATAGGAAGTCTTATGTATTTATCAAATGCAACGCGGCCAGATATCACATTTGCAGTAAATTACTTAGCCAGAAAACAGTTAGAACCTACTGAAGAAGATTGGATTGATGTTAAAAGAATATTTAGATATTTAAAAGGAACATCTACATTAGGATTAAAATTCACATCTAAAGCAGAAGAGTTAGAAGCCTTGACAGATGCTAGTTTTAGAGATTGTCAAGATTCTACTTCAACAGGAGGATATATAATTAAATTATTTGGCGATGTAGTTGCATGGAGAAGTCATAAACAATCATATGTGACCTTATCAATGTGACAAGCAGAGTACTTAGCGATGAGTGAAGCATGTCAAGAGTTGATTTCTTTAGATAAATCAATTCGATTCGTTTTGGGTAAAACACTGTTTCCAGTAACTATTTAGTGTGATAATCGCTCAGCAGGTGACTGTACAAAAATGGATGGAAGTCATAAACTAAAAGTATTTGATGATAGTTTAATGGAAATACAGAGAAATCTAAATGAAAACGAAAAGAGTGGCAATAGAAAGCATATGGCAGATACACATGGCGATTTTATAAAACAATGTGTAGATCAAGGCAAAGTTAGAGTTACATGGATCGCAACCAAAGAGAATTTAGCAGATATAATGACTAAACCTTTACCCTTAGAAGCACATAAATATTTAAGAAATAAAATAACTAATATAGAATTAAGAGATTAAAAGAGTTATAAAATATAAATATTTAAATTTAACATATTATGTTTCTTTCTGTTTACAGATAACTTAAAGAAATAATGAGGAAAAGAGGAATTCAATATTCTTATTGAGAAGACCATAAGAAAAATTAAAAGTTTTCTGTCTACTGTACCAATTACATTTTGAATATGTCGTATGACATTTTTTGAGTAAAATAAAATATTAATGAGATTAATTGTAACAAGGCAAAGGGAGGGAGTGTAAGGTTTGCTTTGCCTTATTACTCTCCCCACCCTTTTGTCCCTTTTCTGGTACTATGAGTTATAGGCGTCATAAGCCCTATGGTCATTCTCTCTGTAGCCTCTATTGAGTAAACTACATAGAGTACTTAAGAATTCAAAGAGTACTTTGAGTGTTAATTATTGCTTGACAATATATTGATTATTAAGAGTAACAGTAACAGTGTTTGTGTATAGTTATTTAATAACCCACCTTCCACCCACCTACATCTATCAAGATTATATAATGATATAAATAAAATTTATTTACCATAAATTTAATATTAATTCAATAGCAGTTTGGAATGCAACTGTAAAATAATGAAATAATTTTTCGTTCAGTGTGCTTTGACTTTCAACTAAGTGGCCTTTAATCTAATTGAGTGGATTTTGATTATGCGGTTGTGCAGTTATTGATTTAGCTTAATTCTGCACGAATCGAGATTAAAATTGTTAAAATATAATAACATTTCAAAATATAATAATAATATTAAAATAATTATCATATTAATAATTAAGAATTATCAAGAGTGTCGAGGGAAAATTTCCAATAAAAATTTTCAATAACACTGAAAACATTATTTTTGGAAAAATTAAAAGTTTGATAGCTGCTTACAGAGACACTTTCCACATGGGGGAAAATTTCAGTTAAAAGTCTATATATAATGCAACTTTTTAATGCCAAATGAGTAAAATGAACCTGGACGAACTCGAGTAATTTAAAATTATATGCAATTATATAACGGATCAATCAGAAGATAGCAACTCTGGAATTGGGAAAAATTTGAACAGTTTCTACACATAATGTCCAACAAAAAATGTCTCGATACTTTTTTTCAAAGACCCTTAGTTTTTGAATAACAAAATATCAAAGATGATAATTTAACAAAAAAATTCAAAAAATCCCAAAATTTCATGATCTCTTGCTCTTGACCTCTTTGACCTAGACCTCTTAAAATTGTTTTGTATACTTTGAGTATCAAATATAACATATTTCCAGATTTTCAGCGATTTTTATTTTTTGACCAGGTGAATTGACATGAAATGCCCCATCTATATAAAATGATGTATATAATAAAATTCTATTTTATCATAGGGCCAATGTCACGTTCCAGAAAGTTATACACTCGCGTTCCTGATGAAGTAAAAAAGGAAATCATTGAATACTATAAAAATGATTGCAATAGTCGTCCATGCAGTGGGATGAAGGAATGTGTTATGCAAAAAGTTCCTAATGCTAAATCGATTCCAGTACCAAAGAGACTTTTGATGTATGATACTAGAGATCTATACAATAATTGGTTACAGGAGAAAACGTGTGAAGAGAAACCATGTTTTTCATTCTTTGCATCTTTGCGCCCTAAAGAATGTGTATCAGCTGGAAGCCCTGGAACGCACACAGTTTGTGTATGCGAGTTACATCAAAATGTTAAATTAAGATTATCTGCTTGGAATAGAAAAATAAACTATAGACTGCTTATAGATGAAGCCGTTTGCTCTATTGATAACAAAAATTGCATGCTGCATCAAACAATGTCCAGGGCGCAATGCAATTTTTCAATACTTATCCAATGCGCAAGATAATTTGTCAATACTTTCCACTTGCATCTGTTTTAAAAAATGGGAAACTATCAAGACAAGTGCAGGAAAAGAAGGAGCTCAATTTAGTAAAACAGTTCTCAATGACTTGGAAGAACCTCGTGATGAGTTCTTAAATAAACTTGTAGAGGATATTTATAAATTAATGCCTCACCATTTTGTTAGTGAGAATCAAAAAATATTCCTCAAAGCATGCAAATCAAATTTAGACAAAAACACCTGTCTGATCTTAATGGATTTTTCAGAAAATTTTGCTTTTATCTGTCAAGATTCGACTCAGGGCTATTATTATAATAATAGTCAAGCCACTGTACACCCTTTTGCTGTATATTACAAGGATGAAGCGTCTGAAGAACTGAAGATTTTAAATTTCTGTGTAATATCAGATTGTACAAAACATACAGCGGTTGCAGTTAATATATTTCAAGAAAGAGTTTTAGAAAAACTCAAGGAGCTTCTTCCTTGGATAAAAAATATTATATATTTCTCAGACGGAGCACCTACCCAGTACAAAAACAAGTAAATATATATTTATTTTCATAATTTTATTTATCAATAAGTAATAGAATTTTGAAAAAAGTAAAATATTATTTATTTTTCATCCAAGTTCATTAGTTTATAAAAATAAAAAATGTTTTAGGAATCATTTCATCAATTTATGCCGTCATGAAGAAGATTTTAGGTTCAAAGTTATATCTCATAATTTTTCAGCAACAAGTCACGGCAAAAATGTATGTGATGGAATTGATGCCACTGTTAAGAAATTGACAAGAAGAGCTTCATTACAAAGACCTATCAATAATCAAATACAAACTGCAAGGCAAATGTTTGATTATTGTCAAGATAATATTTCAGGAATAAGGTAAAAAAAATTACTAATTCTGTTACTAACAATTTATAATTGTTTTGATATTTATTCTTGTTATAGTAATAAATAATTTATTTGATAGATTTCTTTATGTTAATCAACAAGATGTTGAAGCAAGGGATCGAAAACTTCATTCTCGCTTTCAGGCAGCTCGAAGAATTAGTGACACTAGAATTCATCACTATTTTGAGCCAATCAGCCAATCTCGTATGAAAATTAAAATTTTCTCTGCTGATGATGAATTCGCATTAGTTAATATTGCATAAAGTAAATAGTAATTCCAAAAAATATTTTCCAAAATTCAAAATATAGTTTATTCAAATAGTAGGATAAACTATATTTTTAATTCAGCATAAGCTTTCGTTTTATTCTTTATTCACTTGATTTTTTATCATTTTTAGATAACTATTTATAAGGCTAGCCAACTTTAAGTGTGTTACTATGCTTCATTTGATTATTTAGAAATTTAAATGATTTCCCAATCCAGTGTGAAAATTTTGAAAGTACTAATATCTATTAAAAGTTATGAAAAGATATTAGAGAATATCAGTGTGCATCAAAGAAAGTGGTTTTGAGTGGGGGTTTGCACATTTAAATATACATCAATACCTTCTAATCCTCTTTTAAAATTTGGTATCAAATAAAATGTTTATATTTTTATAACGGACATATTTTAATACATTTTGATACCTTTATACCTACATCGATGTCATTTTATGAATTTAAAAAAACTGCTTTACAAAATATTTCTAAAAAGAAAATCCGAAATTATGTAGTGCATTATGTTATATTTTAATACCTTTTATAACTTTTTATACTTGTTACATCTTTTGATTATTCTTATGAGATAAATTTAGTCATGGATCTAATCAAAAACATTGCGGAGTGTAAAATAATTTAGTAAAAAAACTATTTGAATTATTTTAAAATAAGACTAGAAAGAATTCGTCAACCGACTCCTGAGTCTTTTTATAATATAAACCTTTCAAAATTCAGAATATTGCTTCTCAAGTAAGCCAACACTTTCACCTTTTGTGGCGTTTTTTTAAAAAATTTGAGAGCCCTAGGAGATTCTACACGTCATAAATTATTAAAGTAGATAGCAAAAGCTATTATTCAAGCTTTGATGAAAGTCTCTAGGTGGTTTAGAACGAAAGTTAAAACAGTTAACGATTTTTATAAACTGAAGGTAATAAATCCGTGAACGTTCATTTTATCCGACTTTGAAATTGGTTTCAACTTATTTATAACTCCGGCTTTGTATCAGCTAGTAATTCACCAAAAATCAAATTGAACGTCTTCTCTTACAGTTTTATCATCTTGGATAAAACTTTTTTTAGTCAAGTTTAATGTGCCAACAGCATCGCGAAATAATGTTATAAGAAAAAAAGAAAGTTGTTTATTTTAGATGTTAGCAGACTTACATTTATACTTCATCAAAGATATTGAAATTACAAGCAATAATTTTTAATTAGAGCTTCAATAAGAGTCCTGAAGTATCATAGAAATTAAGTTATAGGAAAGTTAAGACCAATCTAAAAATCGGCTAGAGTAAGCGTTTACGGATTTGATACCTTGAGAAATAAAAAATTCTCAAACTGTTATAACTTTTATTCTAAACGACCTAGAGACCTATACTCAAGCATAAAATTAAGTTTTTTATCGCTCATTTCATAATTTATAGCCTGTTGAATCTTTTAAGGTTTTCGCATTTATGAGTAGAAGACGCAACAGCTGGGTGTATTGATTTACTTGTGAAGCAAAATACTGAATTATGAGAGGTTCAAATAATAGTAAAATCGTAGGATACCATTGACCAGGCCTATTTGGCCTTATTTTACGTGACTTATAGAAAGTTTTCTTGTAAGATTTAGTGAATTTGAAGTTGTCCGGCCAGAGTTACAATGATCTAAATTTTGTAAAAAACGTATATTTTAGAAATTTTGCAAACTTTAAACCTTTGTATCTCCGTCAATTTTAAACCTTTTTGAAAATTTAAAAATGCAAATTAAAGCTTTCTTTTTGACCAATAAAACAAAATTTTGATAATTTAAAAATATCAAAATTCAAATGAGTTACAGCTGTTTAAAAATTGTCAAAAATGTCAAAAATCAGTATTTTATTCTAAGAGTTTTCAGAAGCCTGATTAGAATTTTTTAAAAATATAATTACTAAAATTTAAAATTAACATAAAAACAAAGAAATTGCCGCCTGCCGAATTAAAATATGTTAAAAACTCGAGTCTTGGCAGAATTTTGAAAAAGAGTGAAAAACAGCCGAAAAAAGCGGAGTTTTTGACCTTTGAAAGGCCATATTTCGGCGAGTTCTGCACTTAGAGAGCTGAAATTTTGCACAGATTCCTAACTTTAATAATACTAAAACATATCTCAAAATCAGCAAAATCGGTGATCCACATGCGCACACTTTTATAAAAAGATGTTATTTTGACCCATATATATATATATATATATATATATATATATATATATATATATATATATATATATATATATGTTGCATATCACAAGAAAATTTACACATCAAAACTAATTCTCTAATGTAAAGAATAAAAAATTAAATTAATAGAATTTTGAAATTTTGATATGGGAATACTTTTTATAAATAACTTTTCAATAACTTTGAGAAATGATAAATTCTTTAAATAACCTGTGGTATTAAATGCTAATTAAATTTAGTTTTAACATGAAGATAATGATTCAAGTTGGAAATGTATTTAATGAAATCATATAACTATTTATAAGTTATCACTTGAGGAGGTACCTTCGTCCACCACTCGAGTCAAATTTTCAATATGCTTATTTGATTAAGTTACTAGATATCTCCCCTCCCCAAGAATATATGTTTTGTATGGTGATTTTTACATACTCGATAGAATTAGCATCAATATAAAAAAAGAAATAATTTTTATTTAAAACTAAAAAATTAAAATTAATTAAAGAGCTAAGATCATCATCTTTACTGTCCAAATCATTTACATGCTCTTTTCACGAAATTTGAAATTTGAGGTTATGATGTGTTTTTGCCACCATTCGCTATGTACGATAGAAGTAACTAGATTCGTACATAAATGAATTATTTATTCATTTAATATAATGAAAGTTTCTGAAAATTATTTTATAAGTTGCCAGTAATATTATGTTTATCCTCAAAAAATTTCATTTTATTCTGTTTTGTAAATTTTAAGATAACTACAAAATTAACGTTTCCCCATAAGAACCAATGTTATATAATTATTCTTATTTTTTATTAACCAGGTAACGAATCTTTATGGAATGTCATATGTGCATTTTAGACATAAAAACAAACAATTTTGCATAGTTTCGACCAAATCTGTTTTGTCATACTAGCGAAGGTATCTCCTTAATAATAATTTTTTAAATTTTGTATTCATAGTTTAAAATAATATTAAATATATGATAATCATTTTAATAGTTTTTATAAAATATTATGTAAATTTTATAAGTATATATTATTTAGGGAGATGTAAAATGGATAGTACACTTGCGCCGATAAATATTGATTATATTTCCATTGTATTTCAAAATTTTGAATAAAGAGACGCATTATCATATAATATGTATTACGAAGATTATTCAGTTAAATTTTGAAATAAATATATTCATTAGTTATTGAGGAGTTTGGGTTCCAATATTATTTACTAATATTTTTCTATTTGGAATCAGAAATCTAAATATCTTGAAAACTAATGGTTAGAATTTGAAAATTTAAATAAATAATCATCATGGTATATACTACACTTTGAAAAATTTTCTGGTAACTATACCAGTTTCCTGTAAATAATTACATGTTTTAGCGATGTGAAGTTCCATTTTTATGTAACTTTACATAGCTGAGCGTAGGTCCTACTATGATCGCGGTATTTTCCCCGTGCTTAGCAGTGTAATGTTTCAATATCAACATGGCTGTCCGGTAAAAATACATGACATACGTGAACTTTCGCGACAATAGAAACACATTTTAAACACAATAAGAAATATTTTATTCTTATTAATTGATTAACATGAAGTTATTAAATAATCTTTTCAAATTTCATAATGTCATGAGTAATAAACGTTCAACGTATATTTTTTATTAAATCACATCAAATGTAGGTTAGAATCGATGGATTATGTAATTTTACCGGTTTTCATGTGTATTTAACACGCTCAGCAAGGGTCCCGATACTTACCATGCTCAGCGATGTAAAGTTCCGAAAATTTTTTTACTGTGTACAAGTTAATACATTCCTTTTATAGAAATTCAGAAATAGAATGAAAAAACATCAGTTAAATATGACAGTTAATTTTTATATCTTCTCATAGTGAAATATAATCAAACTTTGACAACAAATTCAACATAATAAAATAATTATACTTTTAATGATCATATTTGTTACAAATTTTAGAGTGATATTACAGAATATTATTTTTTTCTGCATTTATAATAAGTGTTTCGCAAATAATAAGTAAATTTTCTTTTGAAATGTTTACTTTTTTAGGGGAGATTTCACTTCTATCTAGACAGTTCATAAATATAAATTCATAATTATAGACATAATAAGAAAAAATTATTCATATTTCATATATTTTCCTATCTTCATAATTGACTATTAAAAAAAATTTAATATCAAATAAATAATTTTTTTAAAGTGTATTTCATAAGAATTATGTTCAAACGATATTAAAAAAAATATTTTTTTATCATGTAATGATAATTTTTCAAATGAGATAATTTGATGTATTTTAAAAATTAATATGTTTCTCTAATTAAAAATATTATTGCTTTAATGAAATGAATTTGAATATAATTAATTGTTAACAATTTTTATATAAATGACAATTCATTTAAATACAAACACTTGTACAAATGGAAATGTAATTAAGGTAAATATAATTTTAATATATTAAAATGTAATTTTAATATATTAAAATGTAATTTTAAGAGTCCGCTGTATGTCTGTCCTTTTCTAATTAAAAAATTGACTTTTTTCCCAAAATTAGCAACAAGAGGCAAAAATAAAGAGATGGTTTCGATGTGTTTAATAAAATGTAATATTTTCTTTGATAAGTATAAATTAATTTTATTGCTTCGTTTTTAAGAAAAGTTGGAATAACTTAAAAAATTAGAAATTAGTGTCAAATAATGGGATTTTCAAGTTATTCCAACTTTTCTTGAAAATAAAGCGGTGGAATTAAATTATTCTTATCAGAGAAAATATTGCTTTCTATTACACGAATCGAAACCACCTCTTTATTTCTGCCTGAAGCTATTAGTTTTTATAAAAAATAAATTTCAAATAGATTCAGTAAAACAGGTAACTGTGTCGGTATACAGCTGACTCTTAATATATTTAATTGTTAACAATTTTTATATAAATGACAAATTATTTAAATACTAACACGTGTACAAATAAAAATGTAATTAAGGTTAAATGTATGTTATTTATAAAAAATTGTTAATAAGTAACTTTTCGAATAATATATTTTCATAAAAACTAATTTAAATACTTTATTCTCTGAATGATAACTGAATAAAATTTTAATTTAATAAAGGGTACCCCCCATTAAGATAGTCAATTTTGCCCTGTCCCTGAAATTTTTGTTTGACCTTGTAACTTTGTTTGGGATAAAAAAAATAGTTTTTGTCATATTTGCAGACCGCGACCCTTCTCCCCCTGTCCACAGCATGGAAAAAATGACTTTTTCACTATTTATTTTTTTTCTCCGCATCTAGACGGTAAAAAAACCCCGAGAAAATAGTGCTTATAGCTTAAATGGTTACAAATAACGTAGAATTTTTTCATAAAGATTTGATGATGCTATATAACCTAAAAGGATGAAAAAAATTCAAACCCTTCCTATTTTCACGGGAATTGCGGTACAGGGCCAATTCTTGCAAAAAAATTTGTATTTTGTTTAAAATTACTTGTCTGAATTTTTCCAGATATTTCCTGTTGGTGCGCCATAGTTAAAAATGCAAGAAACTCATTTTTCTGACGTTTTTGGCTGATTGTAGCTCATTTGCAGACTTTGTATTATTACTTATATTATGTGTTAAGAAGGGGCCGAACTATCTGTCTTTGTCTAACAGCGTTTTTCATCATTTATGTAAACACTATCCGGTATAACAAGAAAAAAATAGCAGCCCCCGCTAGATATTAGTATAATAAGTAAATTTTGTAATAACAACCAAATTTTTTCACTGCGTAGTTTTTGAATAATTAGAGACCTACCAAAAAAAGATAGGTTATATTCTAGATTGCTAGTAGGTCTCTAATTAGTCAAAAACTATGCGGTAAAAAATTTGGTTGTTATTACAAAATTTACTAATTATACTAATATCTAGCGGGGGCTGCTATTTTTTTCTTGTTATACCGGATAGTGTTTACATAAATGATGAAAAACGCTATTAGACAAAGACAGATAGTTCGGCCCCTTCTTAAGAATTCAAACATATGTAATATCACAAATCAATTATATAGTTCAATTTAATTCAAAGTTAGTCAAATGAGCAACTTAATAAACTGAATAAATTACGTTAGCAAGCTTTACTAAGAATTATAAATCTTTAACTTTCAAAAAATAAAATACTTTATTGTATGATTAAATTACATTTAATATAAACATAAAGGTAAAGCTTAAGTTCATAAACTATTCATTTTATATCATGATTAAGGTTAGAAAGAGACAGAAAACCAACGCGCTGTTATATTGTAATTCTACCTTATGTCATATCCGTTTTGTAGCAAAGACGCGTCGTGATCGCTACTGGAAACGACGCACGGGCTTGTCTATAGAAAAGCCATTCATTGCGCACGCTCAGATTTGTGAGAGCCACCGTCGCGAGCGTACGTCTATCCAGTGCCTTACGCATTATAATATCTTGTAGCTGTTAATCGACGCTAACAAGTAATCACGTTTTGTTACAATTCGATGTAATATTAACTGAACTTTATCAATCAACTTTAGATTTACTAAAACATAGTTTGTTAAGGAACAATTGTAAATTTCTAGATAATCAGTGAGAGTGTAATAAAGAAAGTGCAATTGTATTAAATAAATTTAATGTTCACCTATATCCTGAAACCGTTGTTCTAACCGATAAAATTATTGGTCGAACCTTTTCTCAAAACCCGTAGAATGTTATAGCTTCAGCTCGTTCTAAAGGCTAACATTATACAATTTGGCGATTCTGCCAGGATTTAGGACAACGTAAAATCTAAAATGAAGTGAAATTTGAGATAGGCAAAGGATTAGTGTAATCGGGAGTGCGCACAAAGTAGCGAAATTGATATGCCACGTGTTAAAATTCATGGCTATCTCTAACGGCAACTTGGTTCGGCTTTCGGTCTTTTCGAATTTTCGAGACGTGCGTTCGCAGCGCGTCATCACAGTCTCACAGTATCGTGCTTCGGCAAATAAAGGCCATAATCGGTGGCTCACAAAAAAAACGCTTTAATGGATTCTCTCGTGAATTCAATCTTGTCGTTGTTAATTCACGCCTACTCGTGAATTAAACCTGCTCAATATAGTAGTGAATTAAATCTTTTCGTTGATAATTCACGCTCGCTCGCGAGGTGAATCTTACAAGAACTCTTCGCTGAATTCATTCGTGAATTTAACCTTTTCGTCGTCAATTCATGCTCATTTGTGAATTGAAACATTGCATAAAACTTTCGTTGTGAAATCACGCTTAATCGTGAATTAAAATTCTCTACAAAACTTCGTTGGTGAGCAACTCACATACATTGAATATTATTTGACACGTCAGCGTATTAAGCAAGCCATACGCACCTTCACGGGTGAAACTTGCATATGTTTCAAGGTGTTGTTAAACGTGAAGCTTCTAAATCTTTCAACATGAGTGTGAATTTGATTTGTTGACATGATAGTGTTTTAGATCACATTTCCGATCAATTACAAGACTTCGATTCCTTGCGTAGGCATATAGAAGCATCGGAACGCTTACTTCAACAACGCAAGCCAATGTCGGTCTAAACCAATAGATCCGAGCACATCAAACATTTATGGGTAAAATATCAAGAACGCAACACCCATCTTTGTAGACTTGCCACACCATAAGAACAAAAGCTACCATACTTCAAGCAAAAGGAATTTGGCAAAATGGAAGAACGTGTATTTGAGATTCTCTACGCCATTGCAGAAAGGGGAAGCGACAGCTCAGCGTTACTGGCATCGACTACGCCACAACCGAACGTAAGTTCACTCGGTCAGCCACACATAAAATTACAACCTAATAATTTAAAGTCCTTTTCCGGGAACTTCGTTGAGTAGCAGACTTTTCGTGATAATTTTATTTCGCTAATTAAAAATAATTTGAAACTTGATAATTTATCAAAACTACATTATTTACAAAGTTCGTTAGATGGCGCTGCGGCCAATAAAATCGGTCATATTGAGTTGATAACTACTAACTTTGAAGTTGCTTGGGACATTTTAATAAAGGAATACGATAGCAAGATCGCGCTTGTTAATGCACACTTGAATATAATATTTTCTTTAGCACCTATTGAGAAGGAATCGGCTGTTAAATTAATTGAATTAAGAACTTCTTTAACTTAACACATTGGTGCTTTAAAAAATTTAGGTCGTAATACTGACGGGTATAATGACATTTTAATTAACTGCATAACCTCACTTTTAGACTCTAATACAAAACGAGATTGGGAATTGAATCTTGCTTCGAAGGATGAATTCCCTTCTTACGATGAACTTGATGTGTTCTTACGAGACCGCTGTCGAGCTTTGGAATCACTTCAACTACAAAGTGACACTAAGCAAACATCCCAAGCTGCTTCAAAGTCACTAACAAAATCATCATTTGTAAAAACACATCTCACCGCTCCGCAAAATTTAATTTGTGCTATTTGTAAGGATAAGCATTCAATTTTGCATTGTAGTGTATTTAAAAATCTTTTGCCGTATGAGCGTTTTATCAAAGTTAAACAAAATAATTTATGCATAAAATGCCTAAGCGCAGCTCATAAACTTAGTAAATGTTTAAGCAAACATGTTTGTTCGAAATGCAAGCAGCGACACCATACGGCGCTCCACCGTGAAACACCTTCGTTGCCGAAGGGAGACGAGACCTTCCTTCGAATGCAGTAAACCCTCAGCTTGATGAACCCAAATTAATTGACACTTCAAATACAATTTCGCATTTTTCAAATTCTAGTAAATTAAGGCCGTCAAATGTTTTATTAGCTACTGCTCGAATTTGGGTCTCCTCTCCTAATAACAAAGCCATTCGTGTACGCGCATTATTAGACCAAGGCTCAACTTGGACCTTTATTTCAAGCGATCTCGCTCGCAAACTTAATTTAAAATTAAATCGTGCCTCCATTTCTTTATCGGGAGTAGGCGATCACAAAACAAGTAGCGTCTCAACTACTATGGATATCAGTCTCTCTAATTCGGCTCACGGCAAACCAATAGTAGAGACAACTGCATTAGTTTTGCCCAGCATTACTTCGTATATACCTGACGGTACAATAGCAGACGGCTCATGGCCTCATCTTAAAAATCTCGTTTTAGCAGATTATCCATTAGATAATGATGATTCAATACAATTGCTCGTAGGTGCAAATTTGTACGCATCTTTTCTTCTTGATGGTTTAAAAAAGGGTAAACCTCATGAACCTGTCGCTCAAAATACTATGTTCGGATGGGTCATTTTTGGCAACATTGCACATAACCTTTTCAAAATTCCTCAAACAACAAACTCACACCTTTGTATGTCAAATGATACACTTGACTCTTCTTTAAAAAGGTTCTGGGAAATTGAAGAAATTCCCAAACCTTGCATTTTATCAATAGATGGCGAGATATGTGAAACACACTTTTGCTCAACTCACTCTCGATGCCCTGATGGTAGATATATCGTTAGAATTTCGTTCAAGTCTAAACATCCTTTAAAAATAGGTTACTCACGACACATTGCAGAATCTGCCTTCAAACGTCTTGAAACTCAGCTCTCGAAAGATAAAAGCAAAAAATCGTTGTACGTAAATTTTCTTCGATAATATGAATTGTTACATCATATGGAGTTAATCCACTCAGATCATTCCTCACTTGATGGTGTGAAACCAGTATACTTACCCCATCACCCAGTCTTCAAGGATAATAGTGAAACCACTCGGTTACGCGTAGTCTTTAAAGCATCGTGTAAAACATCCAACAACACCTCGTTAAATAACCATATGCATACAGGTCCTCTTTTACAGTCGTATCTCTCCATAGTCCTCTTGAATTGGAAATCGTTCGAATTCGCATACACTGCCGACATTGCTAAAATGTACCGACAGATTTTAGTTGATAAACGTGACGAAGGAAATACTTATCCTCTTGCCGTTTCCATTTTGACACACAACATATTTGTTGATGACCTCTTATTCGGATCCCACGACAAAGCTACTGCTATAAAGAGCAGTCAAATTTCGTTATTAACTAGCAAAACAAAGGTAGCACCTATCAAACAACTAAGCATCCCTCGACTTGAATTACAAGCTGCTTTTCTTCTTTCTAATCTCATCGCATTTATTCGTAAGGCGCAAACCTTGTCGACTTTGTGATATCAATGTTGGACAGATGCTAGTATCGTGCTAGCATGGCTCAGCCAGCACGCTTCAAAATGGAAAACTTTCGTCGCTAACAGGGTATCAGAAATACATCGCCTTACACCAGATGATTCATGGCGCCACGTTCCAACTGAATCAAACCCTGCAGATCTATTATCTCGTGGACAATCAGTCCAAAGTCTAAAATCCAATAGCCTTTGGTGGAACGGGCCTTCTGGACTTCACAAATCCAGTGATTATTGGCTGGAACCTCTTCTAAATGATTATTTAAATAAATCTTTAGGAGAAACGGTATACGCAAACTTAGTGAGTGTCACCTTTCCACAACTATTCGACTTGATCGATAGATGCTCTTCTTGGACAAATTGTTTTGGACTTATTATCTCAACTATATACAAATTATAATTCGAATATTTTGTCCTAATGTTTTATTGAAAGATCTTCTTAAACATCTACAATAATAATTGTAACGAAACATTTAATATCGAATCAATTTTTTTATACAATGTTATTCTAATATTGTAATATAACCCATGAAATAATATTATCGTCTTAAACTACTATTTTGTTAGAAATAAATCCTTACCTAATATATAAAACTAATAAATATAAGATTTTATTTTTATAATAATATTCGTAATACTGTTTCAATACTAATATTCTTTATTCTATTTACAAAATATTTCACATGTTACTTTTCTTTGGCCCGAACTTAGGCCCGAATTCATAGTCGTGTCTTGAATATTAAGTATGACTTAAAAATTAAGTATCGTTACTTGAGTATCAGCTGTTACTTCAATTGAGTGTTACATCCTTACCGACGACTATATTATTTTTGTGATTTTGTTTCATAACTAACTGTGATAACCTCTTCGTGTAGCACTCAATTGAAGTAACAGCTGATACTCAAGTAACAAAACTTAAGTTTTAAGTCATACTTAATACTCAAGACACGACTATGTATTCGGGCCATAATATTTTTTTATAGCTCGAAATCATAGACACAACTCAAGTCTAAGGCTAGAAGTTGTAGTTGTTACTCAGTTCTCAAATATTCTATCCTTGTTTTTCTTATGGAAAAAGAGTAAGAACATAGATAGATATCTGAGAACTGAGTAAAGACTATAACTTCCAGCCTAACGATTGTTACTTGAGTTACGTTATTGGATTCGTACCTATGTCAATGGAGATAATATAATACAATACATGACATAAGTGCAAACTTTATTTATGATCTTTAGAACGATTGCAAGTGTCATAAAATAATTGCAAATAATATGCGCTTTTTAACTGAAATATATTTAATATTGTAATATTAATATGAGACATGTAAACAAGATTTCAATGTGCTCGCATGCTCACATTTTTTTTACATAGTGTAAAATAGACCACATAGCTCTAGCAAAAGTGTGACTTGAGTGCAGATTTAGATTACATAGTTTTAAAAATGCCAAAATCAAGGTTCATATTATTAAATTATGACGATAATGTTTGTATTAATAAGTTTTTCTTACGAAATATAAATTCATATGTAATCTCAAGTTGATATTTTGACCGTACTTAATATAGCTATACCTGTGGAATGACTAATTTACCAAAATAATTTCTTTTATTAAAGCAATATAATATTTAAACGATTTTATCACATATTAAGTAGTGAAATATCAACAAAATCAGGAAAGAAGTGTTTAAATACCTAATCTAAAATGTGGATTCGTGCAAAAATATGATGCGGATATTTGTAAATCTTATTTTTCTGACTTGATTGCATTATTAAATTCATAAATAAAGTTTTAGAATACAATTTCATAATATAAATAATAATACAAAGTCTGCAAATGAGCTACAATCAGCCAAAAACGTCGAAAAAATGAGTTTTTTGCATTTTTAACTATGGGGCACTAACAGGAAATATCTGGGAAAATTCAGACAAGTAATTTTAAACAATATACAAATTAAATAAAAACTATAAATTGTTAAGTAATTGCAAATAGTTATTTTATTATTCTGAAATATTCAAATTTAAAATTAACCAAAAATGTGTATTCTAATCTTATGGTTTTTTAATTTAAATTTCGTATTTCATATATATAAAATACATTTGTGAAGATATTTTTATTAGAAATAAACACAGAATTTTTTTAAGCATGTTTCACGTAAAAATGAACTTCATAATTCAAATTCATGGTCATATATTAAGGTCTGGAAATTATAGTTGTTACTCAGTTCCCTGTTCTCAGTTTATTTATATCAAATATCGTACTATCTTTGTTCTTCTTATGGAAGTAGATTGAGAAATAGTCACTTGATGAAATAAATTATACGTTTTTTTACTTTAAGCACATGTGTACATATATTTTTATATTATGTTTCATTAAATTATTTTTATCAAGTTTTATTTACTTAAAATTAGTTATTTATATATAATAATATAATAAAAGAAAATTCAACCGAGCAACGTTAGGAGCGAAAAACTTCAATATAATTAATACCTATTAACGCGAAACCCATTAAATTGTGTAACAATTTTCAATAGTTGATAAATATAATGTAAATCATATAATATATATATATATATATCAATTTTAAATTACTAATAATTAATTAAAAACTCAAAAGTAACTATTTTAAAACGGAATATGGAAGATAAACATGTATCGTTTCATTCCTTAAATATCACGAATTAAAATATTAATTATTAGTAATTTTAAAGTGTTATATATTATGTAAATAATTCTATATTTAATAATTTTTAATTTTAGTAACAGGAAAAGCCGCCCGAAAAGAGATTAATAATTACATTTTCTGCGAAATATTGACCTTGAATCGAGTAAGTGAAATATCAGTCTTAGTTCTAAAAAAAGACACTAAGCATCGCAAATTTACGCTCTTACTTCATAATATAATAGTACCATCATTGGTCCCTAAAATTCAAGCTATAGTACTACTTGAAATTGGATCACCACTCTTTTAAGTACCTTAGTACATAAATTAGATATACTTGTTGGGAATAGAGGTTTTGTGTTCCGGGATCGGAAAGGAAAACACTTTTATTTATAATATTAAACTGGTTGATATATATTCTAAATTATATTTAAGAACAGTAATTATTAATCTAATACGTTACAAATGGCTGAGCTTTACTTTACATATGCTATTGTAAAGAGCTTGTCTTTATCGCTACATGGCGCTTGCTAGACTCTGTTCAACAGACTGACTGAGCTCGACTAGAGCCTCTCTTTCTCAACTGATTTGCTGATTCATATGTATGGTCGAGTACGCATTTACCGACAGAAGGTGATACGCTTACAAATATAAGACGCAACATTTACATATTACAACAATACTTGATTTAGACCCTATTTTAACAATACTTTCCTTTCTCTGTGCAGTCGTTAGTTCTAGTAAACGTTAAATACCGTTTCCGATTATTTCATGGTTCATGATTGAAACACGTGATTAAAAAGAATGAATTCCTATTATATTTTTTCATTGATTCTAATGCAATTTAGTAGAACAAATTCTTAATTCATCATGATATAATTTGTATTTAAACAATTTTTATGTGCATTGTAACTTTAATTAATCTTTTTTACAAAAATATAAAAATTTAATTTAGCGCAAAACTAGAATATCAAAATTCATAAGTTGCGGCAATTCTATTTTATTTTAAAATTGGCTAATGTATACATAATAATATAATATATGAAAATTCAACCGAGCGACGTCAGGAGCGAGGTATTTTTTGCTAGTATGATATTACGTAAATAATCAATTTATAACTGCTCA
Organism: Anastatus disparis; assembly: GCA_017163975.1. NCBI lineage: Eukaryota > Metazoa > Arthropoda > Insecta > Hymenoptera > Eupelmidae > Anastatus > Anastatus disparis. The sequence goes on along the minus strand of JAFFSR010000036.1, from coordinate 230,737 downwards.
CAAGGACCGCGGAGGCGTCGGAGTAAGCAACGGGAAATATATTTTATGTTTAATATAGTCAGGCAATATAAATTAATTGAAAGCACGTTTTAATAGAAAAATGGAATTAATTTATTATAAGAAAAATAAGAATATAAAAGTAAAATATGAATTGAACAAGAATGGAATAATATAATATATAAAATATAATATACACGCCTATGAGAGAGTGAGCAAAGGGAGGGCGCGTCGCGAACTAAATAGAACTCGCTTATGACGCTGACCGATTATATAACCGATGATATAATATACCCGAACAAGTATCTCTCGAGGAAGAGACACTTGGATATCGCACTGTATAATTATACTTACAATAGCGCACTGGCCAGCTTACATTAATTACCTACGTGCACGGAGACGACGCTCACCCGTTACCGTAGCTTCTCCCCTGTACGTAACCAATACGTAGATGCTCTGAAATAGATCGGTGGAATACGTCTCTTCCCGATCGTTGAATCTTGCTGAGCTCTACCAACGTGGTTGCCTCGGCGTAGATAGGTGGAATCCTATACAAGCCGATCAATGTATTTGCTGGCACTTAATAACTGACCGCTAAGACGCGCGAAAAGCGGTCAAGCAAGACTCTACAGAAAGAATTCCTGAGAGTTGCAACTAGCCAATATAATATAATACGCTAGTCCATATAAATTAACGACTTTTAATTAAGACAATGTCTCGCGCTATTAAATGCGAACTTAGTCTACCGTATTATACGACCACGTGGCGAAATCCTCTAATGAGCACAGCGCGGCTTAGGTTTCGTGTTAACGCAATGGTAGCCGGAAACTCTCTGAAGCGCCTAGCGGCCGGCGAGCTTCTCTCTCGCGTGCCGGTCGTCAAGATACGCACTTCTTTACTCGTCTATGACAAGATATATGACCGAGCGTCTATCCTATTTTGATACCTAAGCGCGCAAGATTCAAACACGGTAGAATACCGTTACAATGCATCTTGATAGTAACGGTAAAACGATTGATGTTGAACTAGAAAAAAAGAATTTTGCTAAAGCTGGAGAGACTTTAGCTAATATTTGGAGTAACATGATTATAGATGATCATGAAGTAGTTGCCGAATTCAAAGAGCCTAGTAATGTTGAAAATAATATATTCCTTGACATGAATCATGATGTACGCTTAACATGTCCGCGATTCGCAGTACTTGTTACAGGTATTTAAGTACGGGTTATTAATTCTAGATATTTTCAAAACTTTTTTTAATAAAAACGTAAATTTGTGAGTTGATGATATTTATTTAATTATAACTTTTCATAAAATTTAATTTATTTTAATTGATATTATTATAGGTACGAAAGTGTAATAAAATTCAGTGTTACGGTCATATCAGAAGTGATTTATACTCCGTTCTTCCTGATGGTTTTCTTCCACCACCTTGCTTATCGAAACAAGAAGATACTAGAGGCCTTCTCAATATCGCATCATCTTCAGAAAAAAATGCTACCTTTTTATCGTTATTTCAAAGATTAACTTCAAAAGATTTAAAAATTCCGGATCTTGAATTTTTTCAAACGCCTTACGATTTTCATTGTCTATCAATACAAGCTCAGTTTAAGGTAGTTCTTTTGGTTTTTCACTTTTCTATAGAATTTTTCGAAGTTGAAATATGTTGTAAATTAAGATTTACGCTTTACAATGGTATTTTGATTTGAGTGGATATCCACCTTCATCTTTTAGATATTTTAGTTTAAACTTTGCTGAATTTAAAATGAGAGTATATGGGCGAAGCGCTTGAAACGTAACATTTTATAAGATTGTGTAAAAAGTTTTCTATAGATTTCAAAGAAATTAAAATATATTATACTTCAGATCTTAAGGACTAAAATGGTACCTTGCAAATTATAGCAATCGACCCTCAATTCCGACATAAAAGGAAAATAATGTCCTTACTCTATATTAATTTACACGTAAACATGCTGTCTTACGATTCGCATAGTGTATACTTACAGAATCTGCGCAAAAACATGTTTTTGAATTATTGTGCAAACACAGAACTTAACCAATTTCTCTTTCGTATAGTGTGAATTTGTAAGAAACATATTACTTCACAATGAGAACCACTGGACCAATAGAACTACCTTAAAAATAGAGTATGCACGACGTGCGGTTTATATTTTGCAATCAAAAAATCGAATGAATCACACATGAAAGCCTTGAAACATAAATCAAACTCTAAAGAAAGTAAGAAATTAAAAATCGCACGTATAGAAGCGCAACGTAAAGATAAAGTTTTGTGTGCTGTTCGCGAGGAAATTACGGCGTATGAAAACATAGAATGGATTCTAGAAAAAGACATTGGCTCTGAAGATGTTAGTAATTGTATAGATAGCAGAAAAATTATAGAGGATATCGATTTAATGCCAATCATAAAATCTATTCCTGATTGGCTCCAAAATCCATGGACGAAAATAGAAAATTAATTATTAAACTTTGTATTAATTAAACTTTAAATTAATTGTTAAAATTATATGTCAATGTTTCAAAATTCAAGAATTCGAAATAAAAAATATAACTTATTTAATATATTTTTAAATATAAAATAATTTTTCTGAACTATCTTTTTTTGAAACTAATATTAATTTAATTTTTACATGAATAAATTTGAAAAAAAAGCAATTTAATTTATATATCAATATAAATCATCATTGAATACGAAATTCTTACGTAAGGTAGAGGGAGGGGAGGGGGTTGTGAAAAATCTTACGATTCCTTACATGGGGAGAGAAGGGGGTCTAAAATTGAGAAAAAACGTCTTACGTAATTTATGGACGGCCCCTTATACCGAATAATATTTCTAGCGCTTCTTCCTTAAACGTATGCTACTTAAGTTCCGGGCCTTCTAAAACTCTAGAGGCATATGCTATAGGTTTATCCTCTCCAATTTCTTCATGAGATAATATGGCTCCTAATGCATATCCTGATGCATCAGTTGTAATTATGAAAGGCTTATCTAGCTGTGGAAATCGTAACAATGGAGGAGAACATAATGTTTCTTTAAGTTTATCGAATGCCTGTTGCTGTTCTAGATTCCATGAAAATTTTATATCTTTTTGTAATGTTGAAATTATTCGATTATGGGGCGAGGTAATCAAAGTTTCAATAAGCAGACACTGCAATAAATTACACACAAGTTGTATTCAAAGTATTTATTGTTCAATATACACTCCTTAGTAAAGCACGCTCGTATTAAACTTCCTAAAAGGTTGATTGACACAGACACCGTTCAGAAACTACACGATGAGTCGCTTAGCAAGCACACACTGGTCGACCGTCGCATATACAGAGAGAGAGAAGAAAAAAGGGCGCTTCTGTCCACGACAGCCTTAACTAAATTCACACATAAAATATGCGTACACTCTTAACACTCCCTCCCGCATATTTTTTTTTTTTTTTTTTAAAAGAAAGGAAATTAAAAGAAAAACCTCCGACCGTCCATCACTCCCAATCACTTCTTCAAATTTTTACTTCCTGCAACAGAGAACCAGTTTATATATTTAAGATTAATTTCATCAATTTAGCGTGCAGATCGAACGATAAGGGCTTAGTCAATACATCCGCTATTTGCTCTTTCGAAGCTAACCAATTTACTTTAACTAGATCTCTCGTGACACATTCTCGAACGTAATGCTCCTTGATCTCAGTCATGTGTCTCAATTTTCCTCCTCCTCCAGTTTTAACACTTGCTTCCGCAGCTCGATTATCGCACCATAAAGCCATGGGTGTGAACTCGTTCTTAAGGAATCTTTTTAAAGAGTTATACAAGGAAATCAGCTCCTGGCAGCAGTCGCTCATAGCTACGTATTCGGCCTGACAAGTTGATAGAGCAACATACTGCTGTTTCTTCGTTCTCCAAGCTACAGTGTCTCCATACAGCTTTATGACGTATCCACTCGTTGTCAGAGATCCTTTACAATCTCCAAAACTCGCATCTGAAAAGCCTTGTAAAGAGTCACCTTTACCAAAGTAATTTAAGCCTATATCTTTTGTGCCTTTCAGATATCTGAAGACTCGCTCTAACATTTTCCATTCCTTTTCAGATGGGTTGATTTGATGTCGACTGAGAACATTAACTGCGTAAGCAATGTCTGGTCTGCAAGTGTTAGCCAAGTAGAGCAAAGTACCAACAGCCTCTCGATAAGGTCGATTTGAACTATTTTCTGTGTTTATAATTGTGTTCAAATCCTCGTTTTCCTCGTGATCTTTCCTATCTCTGTTGGCTACTTGATTTGTGACCATAGGTGTCCTTTGAGGGTGTTCCTTATCAAATCCGAACTTAATCAGCATTTTATCAATGTATTTCTCTTGTTTGATACTAAGATTCTTCTCCTTTCGGTTTCTGTGTATCTCCAGTCCTAGAAATACTTTTGGTTCTCCAATGACCGTCATTTCAAACTCCTTCATTAAATTTTGCTTTATCTTGTTCAATTTTCCTATGTCGTTATTGACCAGCATCACATCGTCTACATAAAGCACAAAAATCAAAAGTCTGTTGTTTTCGCACCAAGTAAATAGACATGGATCATCGTCGTAGACCTTTAAATTAAGTTTGAGAGCAGTTGCACGAAATCTTTCATTCCAGCACTTGGGACTGACTTTCAGTCCGTATAAAGCCTTTTCAAGTTTCCACACCTTGTCTCGTCTCGTTTCTGCTGTGCAGTTTACTCCATCAGGTATCTCCATGTAGACTTCGTTGTTGAGAATGCCATTGAAGAACGCTGTTCTAACATCCATTTGACAGATGTCCATATTGAATCGATTTGCGATGGCTAGCACAGATCTGATTAAAGGCAGACGTGAAACTGGTGCGTATGTTTCCTGCAAGTCATAAACGTTCCTGTCTTTAAAGCCTCTGATAACAAGCCTAGCTTTGTATTTTGTGTTACCATCTGGGTCCTCCTTTTTCCTCAGAACCCATCTAGAATCAATGATGTTGGGTTTCTTGCCATTTCTCGTCTCTGGTCTATCAACTGTTCTCCAAACGTTGTTTTTATGCATGGAATTTAATTCGTCCTCGATAGCCTCCTTCCATCGTTGTTTATCAGTTGATGACATGGCTTCTTGATATGTGGCAGGGTCTCCATTTAGTTTAGCAATCAATGCTGTAGTAGTTTCTTTAGTTAAAGCCTCTTCATTAGTGATATGTTCCTTCACTTTTCTCGGACGACCTCTTCCTCTTTTGGGCACTTCCTCCGTTCTCGTTGTCTGGTTCTCCTTTTCATTCTCGAATTCAGTAAACCATGTATTACGATTTACCTCGCTGTCCAGTGTCTCCCAGTTATTCAGTTCTCTACGTTTATACTTGTCAGCAAAGACCAGCTTCTCGTTGAACCTGACGTCTCGACTCTCGTAGAACTTTCCTTCTTCAGGTTTGAACAAGACGTAGCCTGTTTCCTTGTATCCAACCAAGACAGTTCGACTTCCAATACCACGAAATTTAGGACTAGTTTTTCTTTGTACCTTCATGTAAGCTAGGCTACCAAACCGTTTCAGTTGAGTGATATCTATCTTGTGATAAGGAGCAAATTTCTCTAGCGGTGACATCATATCATTAGAAGCATGTGGCAATCTGTTATATGCGAACACAGCAGATCCCAGAGCCACATCCCACATGTTTTCTGGCAGTCCTGAGTCGTAGATCATCGCTCGTACCTTCCTTTGAATAGTTTGGTTGAATCTTTCGGCAACACCGTTATGTTGAGGTGTATCTGGACAAGCCAGTTGATTCTCCGCTTCTAGTTTATGCAGTACTTCAACGGTGTGTCCTCCTGTATACTCGGTGCCTTGATCTGTTCTGAGGTAACAAACCTTAGCATCTCTCCCCAATAAGTTTCGAGCACTCTTAACAAAAGATTCCAGGCATTGGCCGGTTTCGTCCTTGGTTTTCATTGGGTATGCCATGGCCAGGCGGGAGTAATCTATAAATACAGATATAAATCTGTATCCCTTTGGATAAGTACTTGGACTTATTACACCCATTACATCTGAGTGTATTATCTGGAGTGGTTCAAATGCTCGTCGTCTAGTCGAATTGAATGGTTGTCTGTTGAGCTTCGATATCATGCACACTTCGCAATCCAGTATGGATTCATCGAAGTTTGCCTCCTTTAGGTCCTTAATCTCCTTATATTTTCCTTGTAACTCCTTTAGATATTTAAGGGACGCGTGTCCCAGTCTAGCGTGCCAGATCATAGCTTTACTGTAGGGAGAAACAATCTCAGTAGTTTTTGAATGCTCCATATCCAAAGCAATCTCATCAGTTTCTTCCACTTCCTCAGTGTTGTTTATAACTCTGTCTCGCAGAGTGTTGTTGGAGTCTGAGATCCTTTTGGTCTTTGTTTGTTTCTCCTCGTTTTCTTTTTCGTCTTTATTCTCCTTGTTACCCGTATCTTCTTCGTCTGACTTGCTCCTCGTGATTACGTATGCCACAGTTTTGTTTGTTGCAGAATTTACATCGTCACTCCTTTCAATTGTCTCTAGTTCTACTATCCAATAAGGCTTTTGATATATTCCTGAAATAAATAATTCATTAGACATTGGATCATAGATATCTATCCTTTCGTTATCCAGATAGATGCTTAAGCCTTGATCAGCGAATTTTCGCAACGAAAGTAGATTATCTGACAATCTGTCTGCATACAATACATTATCCAACATAATTTTTCTGTTTTGACTTGTGGTACCTAGAACTACTCCTGCTCCCTCCGATTTTAAGTTTGCGCCGCTATCTTTATTCGCGCATTTAACCTCGCTCAGATTCTCGTTAAAAGTTTTGAATATTAATTTTGAATTAGTTAAATGCTGAGTTGCTCCGGAATCAGCAAGAAATTGCGTTATATTATTTAAACCCTTATCGTTCGAATTGAGTCGAGCAATTTTACATGCATTTTCGACTTTTGTATCGATTACTCGTTTTTTTTCGTTTAGTCCCGAGCACTCACCGTTCTCTTTATGAGCTTCCTTCCCTTTACGAGACTCGTTACTCCTTTTCTTATTGTTATATCCTGACTTGTTAGTGTTAGTGTGATGACTATTCTTTTCGTGAAATTTAGTTCTTTTTGCTCGAGACTCGTCTCCGGTATAGTTAGTTTTTCTCTTAAAACCACGTACGCGTCCGTAATGCCCGTCACCTCGAAATTTATTATTACTATGATTTTGAATTTCATACCTGTTATCTCCTCGTCTCTGCCTCCTTAGTGGGCAATTGTCACCAATGTGGTCTGCCATTTTGTTACACTCGTAACAAAGACGAAGGTTTCCACTGGGACACTCCTTACTCCAGTGGCCCGTTTTGTTGCACCTGTAACAGCGTACATCACTCGTGGCTGTCATAGCGGCAGCTCCTCCACTCGTACCTCCTTTCAGCTGATTCTGAATACTCTCCATCTGCAAAATGTACATTCTCAGTTTATCATAGTTTAAATCCTTTTCAGTTGTAGTTTTGTACATAAAATCAATATTTTGAATCTGAGGTACGTTTGCTACGATATCATTAAAAAAGGCATCTCGTATATCTTCATCGGACAGAGATTTTACATCTGGTAGGTTGTTGTAATTCCTAACTAACTCGTCAAAACGATCTAGGAACGCGCTTGCTTTCTCCTTGTTCGGGTTATATTGCAGACCGTAAAGTTGTCGTTTGATTGTGGCCGTTGTTACATTTCGTTCTCGTAATTTTATCTTCTTAAGTCTGTTCAGCAATTTTACCGGATCCTTAATGTCCACCACTTTACTATGATAATTCGTATCAATGTGGTTGATGATAATGTCTCGAACCCGAAATTTGTGTTTTTCTTTTACACTCTCGTTTAGATCATCGTTTGCCTGTTTAGACTCATCAATCACGTACAAAAGATCGTTAGCTTGCAACTCGGATGTAAGATAGTCCATGAAATAATCCATCTTCATTGATTCAGTCAATTGGTATTTGCGAAGAACGGATTTATTCATCAAACCAGCCTCCAAGGTTTCTTTTAACTCAATTGCGGAATAATTAGCTGAGTTATTTCCGCTCATCGCCTTCACTTCCTCTCTTACCATCCGAGATATTTCAGCTTTAGTTACTCGTTCTCCTTCGATCTCCGTAGAATTACAACAACCTTTATAGCAACGTTCTCGCTCATTTTCACTCGAGCAGCTATTTGAATTGAAATCATGATCAACATTATAAACCTGAGTCCTGAGATGGTCAAACTCGTCATCCTGTTTTTCTCTCAGCTCCTTCAGGTCATTGCTGAACTTCTCCCTCGCCCAATCTCTGAACCTTCCTTCTCGTCTTGACATCGTTCTCTCGAAGGTGTCGAGTCGATGCTCGTACTCTTCGAGTCGATGTTCGACTCTGTCAAACCTGGTTGAGAGAGCGGTCAGCTGATTCAAAATTTCTGTAAAATGGTTAGAGGTGAGATATTTATCTGGTATAAGACTTGTTTTATCTATTTCTCGTTCAAATTTAATTTTATCTCTGTTCAAAAATATTTTCTTAAGATTGAAATTGCAATTTGCAATACTTTTGATTTTTAGATTTTGTTTATCTCCCAATACCGACGCAGAAGCATCTTCTGCTCGTTCATTGGTTTGTTCGACCTCGTTGACCTCGTTCTCCTTAGTTTCCTCCTTGCCTCCAGATTTCTCCTCTATTCCTTTTTCGCAGCTGCGTTTCTTTCCACCTCGACAGTAAGGCATTAGCAACGGCATACCTCTCTCGTTTTCTTTGGCTATCTCTTTAGCCAAAGCCTCCAATTGCTCCTCAGTGACGAACTCCTTATCTATAAATCAGTTTTATAATAAATAGAAAATTCAACATTACTGAACACAAGTAAAGTACGAATTTAAATATTAGTTCAATTTCTTTTCATCAGTGAGCTTTGACTAACTCAGATCAAATCAACATTTTGTTCCTTATTTCGTTAAGTCTCTGACAGACAGAACTCAAGTCAGATTCAAAACTTTGAGGATTTTTTTTTTTTTTTTTTTAGTACATTAAAATTGTCACTAGTTTACTTCGATGTGAGATACTGAACTCAAGTATTCACTCGCGAAGTTTTGACTAGTTTTGTAATTAATTATTTTGTAATAAATTATATTAAACTTCATTAAATTTAAATTCATTTGCATATATGTATATACATACATACATCTATGTATATATACACCTGTTTTCTCCTATACATATATACGTTCACATTCACACACTTGCATTTTCGTACGTATACTTGTATCATCACTCACACCTAAATCTTTTGCACTGATACATATATCCATACACGCATACATACATACCTAGAGTGTATGAAACTCCAGACTCCGTCTCGAAGTATACTCGTTTCTCCTTTATAAAATCTCTCATTTCCTCGTTGCCATGCCTGTCCTTAAATCCAAAAGCTTCTTCTTGAGTTTTCAAGAAAAGAAGCAGATTTTTCCTTTCTGTACAGAATTTAAAGAAATTAACCTTTTTATATTGCGTATATATATAAATATAATTTCTTTTTTAATTTATTAATTTTAATAAATCTAGATTTATTTATTTTATTATTTTTGCTAATAGCTTTGTTACTTTTACTTTCGATACATATGTTTTATATGCTACGGCGTCCCATAGTTTTCATATAGCACATATATATACATGTCGTACTCGTATAGCCATATCATGTATCGCCATCTTTTATTCACGTTCGCGTTCCTCGTTCCTCGTTTCTCGTACAAGCGCGGCATCGTTTTCGCGCGTGCTTGACGCCTCGCGCCATCTTTACACTGTTCTTCTTTCTCTGTCTCTTTCTGTCTCTTTCCTAGATCGACGCAAATCCGCCATATTGATTTGCCTCGAAACAAAGAGTCCAGAAAGAACGCCAATCTCGAAAAAGAAAAACCCAACTGACATGTCAGCTCCAATTTTAACACGAATTTCGTTTTGCTAACAATCATTTTGATTTACATATATACATACACATACACGTGTGCATGCACATCCATACATATACCGATGCACATGTGTGCCACGCTCATGGCTTTCTCCATTCCACGACACCGAGAAACGCGCACTAACCGTTTTTACGTTTTCTCGCAGCAAAACGAAATTCCTCCTCGTCTTCCTTTCCCGTACATAATGCATTTCATTTTCTTTTAATTTTTTACCTCGCTCCATCTCCCCTGTTGCCGGGCCTTGCGCAGCTGAAGCTTGCTGGACCCATAACCTGTTGAAATTATTCGATTATGGGGCGAGGTAATCAAAGTTTCAATAAGCAGACACTGCAATAAATTACACACAAGTTGTATTCAAAGTATTTATTGTTCAATATACACTCCTTAGTAAAGCACGCTCGTATTAAACTTCCAAAAAGGTTGATTGACACAGACACCGTTCAGAAACTACACGATGAGTCGCTTAGCAAGCACACACTGGTCGACCGTCGCATATACAGAGAGAGAGAAGAAAAGAGGGCGCTTCTGTCCACGACAGCCTTAACTAAATTCACACATAAAATATGCGTACACTCTTAACATGTAACAAACATGTTAATGGTTTTGTTATTTTTGCGAAATCGTTTATAAATCTTCTATAGTATCCTGCTAGTCCTAAAAATTCCCTAATATTTTTAACAGTTTTTGGAATAGAAAATAGTTTTACTGCTTCGATTTTCTATGGATCTGCTTTTATCCCATTTTCACCTATAATATGTCCTAAAAACGTTACACCTTCCTTAATAAATTCACATTTTTTTGGTTCTAGTTTTAATCCAGCTTCTCTAAGTTTTGAAGCTACTAAATTAAATTTCATATTATGTTCTTCTTGTGATTTTACAGCTATAATTATGTTATCAATATACACATGACATATTTTTTTGTTAATAAGTTCACCTAGAGTAGTGTTAGCTACTCTCATAAATGTTCGAGGAGAATTTGTTAAACCAAATAGTAAAACCGTGAATTCAAATCTCCCTGAAGGATAAACGCTAAAAGCTGTTTTATGAATATCTGATTCTTTTATAGATACCGAATGGAAAGCTGATACCATATCTAAAGTCGTGAAATTCTTATTTCCACCTAAGTCATAAAAAATTTCTGTTATAGATGGTATTAAATATAGGTCAGATGTTGTTTTTTCATTTAATTTTCTACAATCTATAACTAATCGACATCTTTCTTTTCCATCGTTACCAGGTTTTTTCTTTACTACAAATGCTGGTGCATTATAAGCACTTTTAGATGGTCTCACTAAATTATTTACAAATAATTTTTTTGTTTGTTCTATAGCGATTTCTTTCGACTTATATGGTAGTGGAAATTGTTTAACATATGTAGGTTTATTATCTGTTAAATTTATTTCATAATGTTCTAAATTACATTTTCCAATTTTCTCGTCTTCTAGCCAAAATATATCTTCATTTTCCAAGATTAAATTTTTTATAATTTGTTTATCCTCTTCATTTAAGTGATTTAAAATTATTTTATTTAGTAATTTTTCATTAAGAGCAGGTCGGATTCGCTGTCCTTGTCTAATTGGCATTTTTGTTATTAACTTAAGTTTTAATCCGTGTATCTTCAAATTAAAGGTCGAGCGCAATAGATATTATTATTATGAACATCTATGCACAAGAAAAAAAATATCTACCGGTTTGTTTTTGAGAAAAGTAAGTAACGCCAAAGTAAAAGTTTATGTTTATAATATTTTCGCGTTACTTACTTTTCTCAAAAACAAACCGATAGATATTTTTTTTCTTGTACATGGATATTCATAATAATAGTATCTATTGCGCTCGACCTTTAATTTGAAGATACACCGATTAAAACTTGAGTAAATAACAAACAACTCAATTGTTACTCAGTCGGTATCAGGTTCTACTCCGACCTACCGTTAAGATCGATATTTTCTTCTTGAATATAATTTATGTTTTCATATGCTAAATTTCCCTCAAATTTACTAGATTTTCCTTCTTGCACATCTGTTATAATATTTATTGCAGTATTTTCTTTTATAAAATATGTAAGGAATTCTTCATCTTTTTTTATACATTAAAATTCGTATTTCTTGAAATTTTAAGAGAAATTGTTGATATTTGAAATCTTTATCATTTGATATTTTGGAATAATGCTTGTCTAGTGTGTTATTAATATCTCTTAAAAAATATTTTATATTTTTATTTTCATTTAAGGAAATCTGAGATTTAGTAATTTTCACTGTCTTGTATTTTTGAAATATAATTTAATATTTGAAATGTATTAGTAGTTATTAAGTCTGTATTTTCCGTATATTGTATCTATAAATTTGAAATTACAATCTCGTTATGTTTGCAATCTGTTTGAATAAAGAATTTTTCTCTATTTATTTCTAAATAACCTTTATCCAATCTTAATTTATTTTTTTTAATACATTTATACCTGAAATTCCATCGTAAGGTATTGAAAAGTTTTCCGACGCTACATGAAAGTCTGTATATAAATCATTAATCAGAAAATTTATCAAACCACATGTTTTAATAGGGGTGTTGGTAATTCTAGACAAATATATTTTAACACTATCATTAGCAAAATTTAGCGGTACTAAGCTTTCTTTTATAATATCAAGCCGAGCACCTGTATCTATTAATAATTTGCATGATTTGTCAGTAAATGGGTTTTTCATTTGAATGAATTGTGGTGTATCGCCTAATTTAAATATATAAATTGGTATATCATCATATTTAATATTTTTAGTCTTAATTTGCATATTTTTTTCAAGCTCATTGTTTACAAAAATTTTTTCATTATATAATTTTGCTGTTACTGCATCATTTTTTATTTCTGGCTTAAATTCCATTGTATTATGCAATGTTTCTTCATGTTCAATAATATTAATGTACTTATTATTATCTTCACTCTCATTAAGCTTGTCACATATTCCGAAATCATAATCGATTTCGTGTGTTCTTGCGAAAAATTGAATGTCAATATAATTTTTGAGCGACTTTTGTTGCGAAACTCGTCTTGTGCGCTCTTTCCAAGTCGAGTTTATGCGTTTTCCTGTATATTAGCTGATGTATTTAGTTTAGATTGACAATTTTCTTCTGTATGATTTATACTTTTTTACAATGTGCAAAATTTACTTAGCTTACTTTCTATATTCTTTAATGTGAAACATGAATCAATTGAATATCCTAATTTTTTACAATATGGACATTGTATATTTTGATTGTTGTTTTGCGGTTTTTTATACTGTATTTTTCTACATTCCTCTATATTATGTCCTCTAATTTTGCAATGTTTACAGAATTTTACTTGGATTCTTTGTCCATATGAATTATTGTTTCTATTATTTCCTGCAAACATTTTGTTTTGAGTAAAATTATTTTGCCCAAAATTATTATTTCGGCAATCCTTACCCGAGTTACCCCATTTGTCACATAACTGACATTAGATTGTCTGATCTAACCTGATTTACAAATATTTTAAATTTTTCACAATCAGCAGTATTGTGATCGCAATTACAAAGATCGCATATTTGCGTTTATATGTTATTTTTTTCAGTAATTTGATTACATAAGTTGGAGTTATGTCCATTTTTATTGCATTTCCAACATAATTCTTATTTTTATATTATCAGACAGCGGCTTATTTTATGATTTTCCTGGTAATATTGACAATAATAATCGTTATCTTCTAGATATTTGCACATTCTTTTTGAATGTCCTAGTTGATTGCAGAATTTGCATATTAGTTTAAGTTTTTCCTTTGCGTTCGTGCACTGATGTGATGGATGAGTTGACTGTTTACAATATATGCAACCCGTATTATTGCAGCACAATGCTTCATACCCTATGTCCTTACATATTTGACAGCATTGAATTTTTTTAGGTTTATCTTAAACATTTCACTATACATAACTTGTTGTCTAGATTGTTTTTGTCTAGTTATTTTTGCCCTAATATCCTTTTGTTTCTCTAGTTGTTTTTCTATTTCTATTGCTTTAAGGGTTGCACTTGAATAATCTTCTACTTTTCCCGATTCATATCTGATGTCATTATTTAATCCTTGTTTAAAATATTTCAGTGTATCATTAGCGAATTCATTTAAAAAACGTTGGTAAGCATCTGCTAATATACCCGTTTCATTTTTTTCTTATCTTTGATTTTTAATGTTAACTTTGTTATTCTTTCTACATAATCAACCACTGATTCATTTTTCCCTTGTTGTATTTGTTCCAATTGTGCACACAACGAATGTAGATTATCGATTTCAGGATATAGTTTTTTTTATTGTTTTGATAGAATCTGCAATATTTTTAATGTTACTACCTTTTATAGCAGTACGGATCGTTTCTGATACTTTAAATCTTGAATAAATTCATAAATTTCTTTTGTTCATCAACACTCACTTAATCTTTTGCAATTTGTAACGTATTTATGTATTTTTCCAGGTATGTTTTTACCCGTAAAATCAGGTACTAATCTTGAAATTTCTTTCAAAGAATATCCTGAAGTATTTGCCATGTTTGTATTATTAGATAAGTGTATATCGTTTACTTTATTATTATTTTTATTATTATTACTAAAAATTATATTTTCGTGATAATTCTCCTGTTTAATAGAAAATTCCAGTAAGTCGTTAACTATTTCGTCAATAGTTGTATTATTTTCTGATGAAATTGTCACGTTTTTGTCTATTGTATTAGCATTATTAGCTAAAGTAATATTTTTTTTCGTTTTATGAATTTCACTTCTGAGACGCCATGATCAATGACATGTGGCAGCTCTGTCAAAGTAAGACAGATTCGATATCGCGTGCACTTTTTAAATTCGAATAGTGTAATGCATATAGAGTATTAGTGCAAATATTCATGGCAGATTAAAAATGTTATTTATGCATAAAAGGTTAAGGTAATAATTAGAATAATTAAATATGAATATTTAAATAAAACAACAGATATATTAAATCATTTTAATATGAATTCATTATAGCAATAGAAGTAACTTTTTATAATTTTCTAATCACAAATTTTCACTTATCACATTTTCACAATTAAACAATTAGTTAAATGAAAAATTGGAACGTATATAAAAGTTTCATTCATAATAAACTTAATCGAACAAATTGAACATGCATAAAGTAATATAAATAATATTTTTATACAAAATAATATTCATCAACGTATTTGCAAGTTGTATGAAAATAGCTTGAATAAATAATTTAATAGTAGAGGCAAAAATATTAATAAATAATATTTTCAAAAAATATAATCAAGAATATCAGAATCCAAGCCTTCCAGGTTTAAAAGCCAGAGCCTTATCTGTTACGCCACCATACTCTCACAAAATGAATACATAATAGATTAATTATATTTATTATTTGATTAAATTTGGACAAACAATTTTTTTCTCAAGAAAGTGTTAAAAATTATGTAGCACTGTTTGTCATTTTTTTTGTATAAGGCTTCAGAAATTGTTCAATTATTAATTTTAACATTCTAATTTAATAAGTCAAAGTTTTAGCAATTGTAGAAAATTACATAAAATAAAAATGTTAATGCAAACAATGATATATATATATATATATATATATATATATATATATATATATATATATATATATAATATATATTATTTATTATTATATATTATATTATTTTATTATTTTAAAGGTACCCCCTACTCGCTCTGCTTCGTCGACCCCCGAATTAGTGACTGCATTAAACTTGAGTTATAATCTTTTTTTTTTATTTTTGTTGATAATTGCAGTTCTTATTTTGTTCAAAATCAAATCTTCTATTAAAATATATTTCTCTATATCTACATTTGGATAGCCCACTTAAACAACTTCTTCTCTTTATTCTTTCATTATTAATTTTTTATAATTACTGATATTTTTTGTAATATCATCTTTTTTTTTATTTCTTTTTTTTTTTAACTTGTGAATTAGTTTTTATAATTGACTCATGATCATTATTTGAGTATATTATAGCTATTGTTGCTAAAACTAATTAAAATTCATAAATATAATGGATAAATAAAAATTTTTAAACATAGAAAGTTAGATATAAAATGTATACTTGAATTTTCAGAATCCATAATAATCTCACCCTCTTTTTTATTTTCTTTTTATAACTGTAAAGTCCATCATAAATTATAATATAATTTAAAAATATTATTAAATTCACATTATGTTTTCGAAAAAGTGTTGAAGCGAAGATAAAAAAAAAATTATGCTTTTGTTTTATCTTTCTTTATGTTTTCATATAAAAGTTTTATAAGGTTAGCGTTTAGTTGAATTTTTAATTAAGTCAACCAAAATGTCTTTTAAAAAAATTTTTTTCAAAAAGTGAAGAAAATAATGATTTATTAATTTTAAAAAAAGAAATCGAATCATTAAAAAAAGATAACAAAATGTTAAGAAATGAATTGAATATTCTGAAAAAATAAAATAAAAAAGATGATAAGGTTATTATTGAATCTGAAAATTCTCTAAGTAAGTATAAATTTTATATCTAATTTTTATGTTGAAGGGGTGTCCTCATACCGGCACAAAGATCTACCTTATCTACATTTGAATTATGCATTTTAATAAAAATTTAACTATTTTTGACTAAAATTTATAGAAGAGGCACATTCTTAACATTCTAAAGAATTTATTGCAACGTTAAAAGACAGAATAAAAGTGAAAATAAAAACAAAAACTGCATAATACGATTATTCATAACTACATTGAAAAGTTAATCGTATTAAGCAGTTTTCGCCTTTATTCTTACCCTTATATTGTCTTTTTACGTTGCAATAAATTCTTTGGCATGGTAAGAATGTGCCTCTCCTACGAATTTCAGTCATGAATAGTTAAATTTTTATTAAAATTCATAATTTCAATGTAGATAAGGTAGAACTCTATGTTGGTATGAGGATTCCCCTTAAAAATTTTTATTTATTTATTATATTTATGAATTTCAATATATTTTAGTAACAAAAGCGGAGGTTTACACAAATAATGATAATGAGTTAAATAGAAAAACGAATTCTGAAGTTTTGGCAAAAAAAGATGAAAACATAGATAATTGTAAAAACAATTCAAGTAATTATAAAAAATTTAATGAAGAAAAAATAAAAAGAAGAAATTGTTCAAGTGGGCAAAGCAAACGTCGATACAAGGAAATATATTTTAATAGATTTAATATTCAACAAAATTATAATAAAAATTACAATCATCGATGAAGCTGGAAATTTAATGGATTTCATAAAAAAAAAAGATTGGAGTAAAATATTTTATTTTTATTAAGGTTTTCTTAACAATAGCATTTAAAGTTTAATTAATGAAAAATATTGTTATATTGTAGTAGTGTTTGTAGTTTTTATTAATAAAAAAAAGTATTAAAACCTTTTTTTTTCATCATTTTTATTTTGGGGATGTTAAATACCCATATTTTTTGTGTATATAGTTTTGTGTATGTAGAAGGTTACGTAAGCAAGTTTGGTTAAGCTAGTTGAAAGCAACGAAACAGTATTTGCACGAAGTGCCCCAAAGTTTCAAATGTCTGTGCCTATGTCATTTAATGCTAGCTAATCAATTTTCTATACAGAATTAAATAGTACTCCAAGTGATAATAGTCCAAGGAGTATTGATTCGATCAACTATCTAGTACCAATGTTTGGTTGTATTGCGAATATTGATGAAGACTATGATACGTAGAAAATTAGTCTATTATTAATGTATAAAAAGACATATTGAATTAAACCAATTGGTCTTTGAATATTCTCAGGAGTTTAGAAAAGAGTATAATTTGATTTTCACAGTGAAAATGTTATTCAATTTTCATCACAGGGGAAATGTTATTGAATTTTTAATATATAACACAGGCCCACAAAAAAAAAGTGTCTGTGCAATAGACCAGAACTATATATTCTTATGTATTTTTCGGCGCTGAATCCGAATTTGCAATAAAAAAGTAGGGTCCAGCTACTTTTTTATGGGGTTTTGCTCGAAAAACCTCATTTTTTACGGTTTTTTCATGGTTTTTTTTTAAATAATAAAAAAATAAAGAAAAATTTTATATTTTTAACTTTAGAATCGAATTCTATGGGAAAAAATATATCGAAAACCATGTTTTGAATTTTTTTTTACAGAAATTTCAACCCACCACACGGCGATGAAAAGGCAGAAAATCGCGAAAAGTAAAAATTTGCTTCAAATTTGATTAAAATGACATTGAAATCAAGTTTTACGATTTTAAACCGATTTATAAACATTGAAAATACATTATTGGGGGTTGTTGAGGTCGCTGATCACGAATTTCAAGTCATTTTTTTCAAAAAACAACTCCTAGTCGGCGTAAGTGGACAATAAACGTGATAAATTGATATTTTTTTCAAAAAAATCGATGTTTTGGATACTGTTTCGGAGGTTTTCCACTACATAAATCACAAAACTAGAACCTTTTTCGACTCTTTATCATAAAATAAGACTTAGAACTTATGTATAGCGATATTCATGAACTCCATTATAATATTTTTAGCTTCTTTTAAAAAGTGCATTAGAGTTTTAATGGGTTAATCAATTGAGTTTGTAGAATTTTCGCTAATACTTCGCAACTTCGATAGTGAGATGTTGGATACTAGATATTGGCGATATCTATTTTTATTTTTGTCTTCCAAAAAAATATTTTAAATAAAGTTTCAAAGTGTTTTACGCTTACGCACACGTTTCTCGTCAAATGACCGGCGTAAAGGATTTCTGACACGCTTTTGACCTCTTTTTAAAGATGTTTCTCTCTTCGTTATCCAGCAGTAATCTGCCAACGTATTTATACCCCATCGTCCTTAAAATCTGCGTTCAAATTCCTCCAAGTCTTGGTGAAACCTTTCTCCTTGCTCTTCACTAAAGTCCTCGTTGTTCTCAGGAAATTGATCAATATGTAAATCAAGGAAATGAAGCTTCAAGTTCATTAGGCAGCCCAGTTTTTCAAAATTGCGTACCATTTTTTTTACAATAGTTTTGTAATTTACGTCTTTAGTGCTACCCAAAAATTTTGTTGATACATCTTTAAAACTAGACCACGCTGCTTTCTCATCATCTTTCATAGTTCTTTCAGAGTTTTTATCTCTAAATAGAGTACGAATTTCAGGTCCATCAAAAATACCTGCGCTTAGTTTACCATCTGTTTTGTGGTGAAATACTTGGCTCAAATATTCGTAGCATTCCCCATCTTAGTCTAATGCCTTGACAAATTGTTTCATTAAACCAAGCTTTATGTGAAGAGGTGGTATCAAAATTTTGGACGAATTCACAAGTGGCTCTTTTACAATATTTTGTTTTCCAGGTTCAAATGACTCTCTTATTGGCTAAATTTTCTTTATGTAGTGGTTTTCCCTATTTCTACTATTAAACATACACAAATAACAAGCATCTTTGAAAATCCAGATTGTTGTCCTAGTATCATAGATAAAATTTTTAAGTCTCCACACATTAGTCATTTATATTCCTCGTAATTTATTTTTGACAAAACCAATTCAATGTTTGAATACTCTTCTTTAAGCACAGTTGAATGCGCTAATGGTATAGGAGCAGACTTATTTGTGTTATGAAGAAGGACTGCTTTAAGGCTCCGCTTAGACGAACCAATGAACAGGCGCCAATCCTCAGGTTTGTATATATCTGGTTTTAATTCGCCAATAAGTCCTTTTACGTCAATGCAGTAAACTAGACCTTAATCTTCTTTAAAATATTTTCGAAAGGTTTTATCTCGGTCACGATATTCACTTACTTTAGTTCCCTTTGTCAGCATATTTCGCTTTTTAAAGTCTGAAGCCATCAATTCAGATTGCTCTTTAGATAGGCCAGCCTTTCTAAATAAATCATTCGGACTCTTTTGATCATATTTTTTCAGATTTCTCCACACCTTTAGGTACATATTCTTCATCATCATCTAAAGAGAGATTTTCTTCACTTCCGTCGGATTCGCTTAGATCTTCGGATGATGTGTTATCGCTTGGTTCAGTTTCTTTCACATCAATCTGATTTGACGAATGATCGTCCACATGCAGAGAATCTAAACCTGCTGTAAAACTATCTCGTGATTCTTCATTTTCTAAACCTTCTATAAGGATATTTTCTGGAAACTCAACAGTTTTAGGACTAGAATAATGAACTTCTTTTTTTAAATGTAAGTCATACACTCTTGTTTATCAAAAGTAGCAATCGTTTTTAGGTTTTGTTAGTGTGATAACTTTAAAAAGTGACATATGCTGACAAAGGGAACTAAAGTAAGTGAATATCATGACCGAGAGAAAACCTTTCGAAAATATTATAAAGAAGATTCAGGGCTAGTTTACTGCATTGATGTAAAAGCACTTATTGACGAATTAAAACTAGGTATATACAAACCTGAGGATTGGCGCCTATTCATTGATTCATCTAAACGGAGCCTTAAAGCAGTCCTTCTTCATAACACAAATAAGTACGCTCCTATACCATTAGCGCATTCAACTTTGCTTAAAGAAGAGTATTCAAACATTGAATTGGGTTTGTCAAAAATAAAATACGAGGAACATAAATGGCTAATATGTGGAGACTTAAAAATTTTATCTATGATACTAGGACAACAATCTGGATTTACAAAATATCCTTGTTATTTGTGTATGTTTGATAGTAGAGATAGGGGAAACCATTACAAAAAGAAAATTTGGCCACTAAGAGAGTCATTTGAACCTGGAAAACAAAATATTGTGAAAGAGCCACTTGTGAATTCGTCCAAAATTTTGATACCACCTCTTCACATAAAGCTTGGTTTAATGAAACAATTTTTCAAGGCATTAGCCCAAGATGGGGAATGCTTGAGCCAAGTGTTTTACCACAAAACAGATGGTAAACTAAACGCAGGTATTTTTGATGGACCTGAAATTCGTACTCTATTTAGAGATGAAAACTTTAAAAGAACTATGAAAAATGATCAGAGAGCAGCGTGGTCTAGTTTTAAAGATGTATCAACAAAATTTTTGGGTAACACTAAAGACGTAAATTACAAAACTATTGTAAAAAAATGGTACGCAACTTTGAAAAACTGGGCTGCCTAATGAACTCGAAGCTTCATTTCCTTGATTCACATATTGATCAATTTCCTGAGAACAACGGGGACTTTAGTGAAGAGCAAGGAGAAAGGTTTCACCAAGACTTGAAGGAATTTGAACGCAGATTTCAAGGACGATGGGGTATAAATATGTTGGCAGATTACTGCTGGATGATGAAGAGAGAAACATCTTCAAAAAAAGGTCAAAAGCGTGTCAGAATTCCATTATGCCGGTCATTTGACGAGAAACGTGTGCGTAAGCGTAAAACACTTTAAAACTTTATTTAAAATATTTTTTCTGAAGACAAAAATAAAAATAGATATCGCCAATATCTAGTATCCAACATCTCACTATCGAAGTTGCGAAGTATTAGCGAAAATTCTACAAACTCAATTGATTAACCCATTAAAACTTTAAGACACTTAAAAAAAATAAAATTTTTTAAAATTTTTTTTTATTTGAAAAAAACCATGAAAAAACCGTAAAAAATGAGGTTTTTCGAGCAAAACCCCATAAAAAAAGTAGCTGGACCCTACATTTTTATTTCAAATTCGGATTCAGCGTCGAAAAATACATAAGAATATATAGGTCTGGTCAATTGCACAGACACTTTTGTTTTTTTTGTGGGCCTGTGTAATTGAATCATATTATTTCATATCATCATACACAAGTAAATCTTGATATTATATTGTTCATAATATAATCTCAATAATTGTGAGGGTTATTATAAGTTATTAATAATTATTTATTAACTTGTCCCTCTGCCTCTCTCACTCTTTCCTACTTTATCTCTGTCTTTTTGACTTTGTCTCTTCGTTCTTACATTTGAGGGGCGGGTGAGGGGCGGGCCTGAGCGGCAGCAAGGGCGGCGAGGGGCGGCCAGTTGCGACTAAGACAATACTTTGATAGCTATTTTTTGAAAGAATTCATCCCTTATTTGAGGGGCGGCTGGAGCGCTTGTGAGGGGCGAGGAAGGGCGGCTGAGTCTTAATTTTTACTTACAACTATATATATATATATATATATATATATATATATATATATATATATATATATATAGATATATATATGGGACATTTCACACAAACTGGAGGGGCAAAAAAATAAAAATCGCTAAAATTCCAAGAATATATTGCTTCCTCATAGAGAAAGCATTGTATCGATAAAAAAAATTTTTTTTATTTTTTCATTAATTTTTACATATTTGAACTCGGGGAGTCAAAAAAAGTGGTTTCCAGAAAATGTGTGTGTGTGTGTGTGTGTGTGTGTGTGTGTGTGTGTGTGTGTGTGTGTGCGTGCGTGCGTGCGTGCGTGCGTGCGTGCGTGCGTGCGTGCGTGTGTGTGTGTGTGTGTGTGTGTGTGTGTGTGTGTGTGTGTGTGTGTGTGTGTGTGTGTGTGTGTGTGTGTGTGTGTGTGTGTGTGTGTGATGTCAGTTAGTAAATTGTGACTCGAAAACTACTCGATGGATTTGCTTCTAATTTTGCATGGAATTCATTTTTTTGTTTAACTTGCTGAGAAACTTGATAATTTATTCTTTTAGCGTTGTTTTAATTTTAGAGTTGTTTATAAGAAAAAAAAATTTTGATTTTTCATTTTTTTGGTTTTTTTTCGTTTACGACTGGATGAGTTTGCTTCAAAAATTGCAAGGAAATTATTTGCGGTCGCCCGAATAAAATAAATTCCTAAAAACTGATTTTCTTAGCTTAGTTTTAATTTTAGAGCATTTTGAAATTTTTGAAAAAAATATTTATATTTATTAAGCCAATAAAATCTTAAAAACTACTCAATGAATTTACTTCAAATTTTCCATACAATTCTATTTTTCGATTAACTGGTGCGGAAGCTATTGAGAATTGGTTTCTTAGCAAAGTTTTAATTTTATAGCCATTTTAGTAATTTAAAAAAAATTTCGATTTTTCATTTTTTTTGTATTTTACGTAAACTACACGAAGAATTTGCTTGAAAATTTGTATGGAATTTATTTTTTGCCAAAAGAAGAAAAACTTCTGAAAACTAATTTTCTTAGCGCACTTTTAATTTCGAAGCATTTTTAAAATTTTTTTTTCAATTTTTATTTTTTTTTCTATTTTACGAAAAATAGAAAAACAAATTTGCTTCAAAATTTGTATGCAAGGTATTCGCTACTATCTGAAGAAAACAAGCTTTGGAAAACTAATTTTTTTAAAGCAGTTTTAATTTGAGAGTATTTTGAAAATTTCCAAAAAAATTTTTATTTTTCATTTACCTTCTATTTCGCGTAAACCATCCTATAAATTTTCCCTAAAATTTTTGTACAATCAATTAGCTATTGTCTGAAAAAAATAAGCTTTTAAAAGCTAATTTTCTTAGAATGGTTACAATTTTAGAAAATTTTTAAGATTTAAAAAAAAATTTTTATTTTTTATTTCTTATTTTTTTTATTTTACGTAAAGTACTCGATAGATTTGGTCTAAAATTTGCAGGGATATTATTAGCAATTGCCAAAAGAAGGGAAATTTTCAAAAATTTATTTTCATAGGGTAGTTTTAATTTTAGAGAATTTTTAAAATTTTGAAAAAGAAATTTTGAAAAGAAAATGTTATTTATTTAGCCAATCAAATCTCGAAAATTACTCAATGGATTTGCTTCAAATTTCGCATACTATCTACGTTTTTGTATAAGTGAACGGGAAGCTATTGAAAATTGGTATCCATAGAGTAGTTTTTTTTGAGCCATTTTAAGAATTCTAAAAAAATTTTCGATGTTTCATTTATTTTGTATTTTACATAAATTACCTGTTGAATTTGCTTTGAAATTTGCATATAAATAATTTGCAACTGCCAAAAGAAGTATGACTTTCAAAAACTAATTTCCTTAGCGTAGTTTAAATTTTAAAAAATTAAAAAAATTTTTTTTTTAATTTTTATTTTTTTTCCATTTTACGTAAACTACTCGATAGATTTGCTCTAAAATTTGTATACAAGTTATTTGCTGCTGTCTTTATAAAACAAGCTTCTAAAAAATAAGCTCTTTGATCACTTCTTTTGATTTCTGATTTAACGCTTTCACTTACTCTTTTCGTACTTCCTCACTTCCTCTTTGTCCTTTTTTCTCAGATTGATCCTCATTTTTACCCTATTTTCATCCGTCCTCGTCTCTCTCTTCCTATTTACTAATCATTCTCTCACATTCACTAATTTTTCTTGAATAGCAATTGTATTTTATATTGGAATCACATTTTAAAAAATCAAATCAAATTACTTTTACTCAATGACTTATATGAGAAAGCATTGTGCTAAAGCACTTGGCAGCGTTTTTTACCCAAAATATTTGAAAAGAAATTGCCAAGGATCTAGATTGAAAGGATTAAAAGCTATAGAACCTTGAAATTTGAAAAATTTGAAAAATTTATTTTCTTCCATTTTACATTATTTATTTATTATTTATTTATTGTTACAATTCAGCCTTTTGGCCTAGAAAGGAGACTTGGTTTACATATAGTACTTATCTTTCGTAACACACATACCAACACTTTTCCCATACACACTTTTCCTATACAGACTTTGCGATCTAATGCCCGCTATTCAGCCTCTTGGCCCAGAATGCATGGCGCATTAGATCGGTCCGCCTAAAAAATACCCTTACTTAATTACCATACATTGCTCAGTTTGATTCATAGTTCATACTTTTTTCATACGAAAGAAGTATATAAAGCAGAACTCACAATCAAATTGTCCTTAACCTATGCGCGTTACAAAATTTACACACTCGTTTTATACTTCTCTATACGTGGTCCGTCGCATTACCTACGCTTTTTTCAATATTTCTTTTCTTTTTTCTTATCTTTATTCTTTAACTTAAACCTCTAAACAAACTGTTCTTTATTATCTTTACTATACAAGCTGACCTCCCCTAACTCTCTTCTGCTAATACTATACTATATTTATACTATATATGCCGTTTTCATTTCCTCGCATATTTCAGTTAACTTTCCTTAAATTTATTATTTTTATTCTTTCTTACTTTCTTCCCTCTGCCATACCTCGCTCTGTTACCCTTGACGGACCTTTCATTACATTTCTTTACAATTTACCCGCATACATCCATGGCGCCTTGCTGTTGCCTGCTTTTGTCTTTTTCCCTTCATTCCCTTACCTATCTCTCTCTTTATATATGCAACAAACCTTCTCTCAACATAATTTTCATTGACACTATGATACCTCCTGTTGGTCTTGCGACCTTACTTCATCGATCGGTTTCTGCACCAACCAACTGATCTACCACTGCTTTGTTTTTTTTTCTTTCCCTCTACCTTATTTTGCGCTTTCTAGGAATTGCCCAACGAACGTCGTGTCTCTTTCTTTCCTTTTCTTAATTTTCTTAAATTTTCACTTTAGATTTTCATACACTTCACCAAATGAACTTATCTTAATATATATACATATCTTTCTTCTCTTTGAATCCTTTCTTTTATTTTACACATACTTCAAAACTGTAACGCAAAATCTTGAAACCATCCTTTCCCTTCACTTTCCCTAACGATTTTTCTTTTCAATTTATAGCCCTGCTATTTTGACCTTACTTAAAAAATTGCATCTTGCCCGTTTATCCTTTCCGTTAACTTTGTGTTCTCCATTCGAAATTTACCTACATACCTCTAACTTAACGCACCCATATCACTTTCTATGCCACTATGACCGTTACACAAAATACTACACATGTCCTTTTGTGCACCACTACTCAAAAAACCCGACCTTCTAATTTCTCTCATTTCACTTTCAGTCACTATTAAACGTCTTTAAATCTTTGTCAGTTTTCAGTACACTTCATTTCTTGATTAAACAAAATTTTTCTACTTTACACAATATACCAAGCACGTCAAACAAAGCCATTCCTCGTGTTCTAACTTGCAAATTTATCGCTATACACAATTTTACATTTTTCGCATTTTCCTACAGATATTTTTCAAAACTTTTTCCTACAACTATTTTTCTATCTTTAATTACATTATTTCAACACTTTTTCACTACATTTTCTATCCTAAATCTAATTATTTAACAAAAAATTGGCAGAGTCACGCGACACACTAAAATTATAGACATTTCTAGCCTTATTTTAAGAAAAATGTAAAAAATGCTCCTAATTGAAGTGTAAATAATTCAGTCTAGAAATGTCTTTAATAAATTAACAGGAACTAAACTAAAAGTTTAGAAAGTAAGCTTTAATTTGCTGTTTTCAGATTTGAAAAATAATAATTAGAACCAGAGATATGTTTGTTCAAATTTGAGCAACAAGAAAGTACTCAAAAATTTAGATGATTTTTGGTACTTTCTTGCTGTTTAACTTTGAACAAACATATCTCTGGTTCTAATTATTATTTCTTAATTCTGAAAACAGCGAATTGAAGCTTGCTTTCTGTACTTTTATTAAAGTTCCTGTTAATTTATTAAAGACATTTCTAGACTGAACTATTGATACTTCAATTAGGAGCTTTTTTTACATTTTTCTTGAAATAAGTCTAGAAATGTCTATAATTTCAGTTTTTGGAAGCGTTAGACCGCACCACTCTGGCTTTAATGATATTTTGGTATCTGAAAATATATCCTACAGTTTCATCAAGATCTGTGATCCTAAGCTCATAGCCTCTCCTGGTGAGTGAAAAGTTACTTATTTTTCTTAAAAATACTCATTTTAGTTAAAACTTTTGTTTCTTAAAATTTTAAGTATTCTAGCTATGAGTTCAACTAGTATTTTTATTTTTGAATATGAACTTGTTTAAATCTTCTTATTCATTAGATGTTCTTATGTCTTATTTTGATTCATTTTCACTGTTCCCGGTACCATCTGAGGCTAATCATCACGTTTTTACTTCTGATCATGATTCTCACACCTGATTGGATCTGTTTGCAATTCATGATAAATCTACACTACAATTATATGAGAAATTAACGACGCCTTTTATAGCTGATCATGATCTAATCGAATTGAAATTTAACCTTTTCAAACCTTATAAGGTTACTAAGTTCTTAACCCTTTGAGTCATGCTTTTTTCTACTGCATATTTTGGCCTGAAATTTTGTACTACAAAATTTCAGACCAAAATATGCAGTAGAACATTTTTGACAGCGGTTTAAAAAGGTGGTACTCTGGCAGTACCACTGTGACTCAAAGGGTTAATGGCTAGGAATTTCAAGAACTGCAACCTTGATCCTCTATGTTTTCCTGCAAGTCCATCGATTTCTTCTTTGCATAATGTGTTATCTTTTAATTGTTCTTCTAGTTTTAGTTCTACTATCATTGCTCATCAATCACTACGAGTCTTGAGTGTTCAAAATATTAATAATAAGGTTAAAGCCATCTCTTCTAATATTTTTGATGCTTTTAAAAGGTACTAAAAATTTCCAGTAAATGTAAATTATGATTTTCTCAAGACAAGCTAGAGCAACTATGTCTCTTCGCTTAGCCCAGCTTTAAGAAGACGCTGGATCTTTCCGTCCTTTTTTACCTAAAAAATGTGGATTTTTGGAAAAAAATGGTGATTATTGATAGAAATTAAGAGTTGTCCGCAACTTGTACAGTAAAAAGCAATATTTTTTCTGATGAAGACAAATTAATTTTGATGCTTTGTTTTCAAGAAAAGTTTGACATATTTAAAAAATCAATAATTAGGCTAGAGATATGATTGTTTAAGTATGTCAAACTTTTCTAGAAAACAAAGCATCAAAATTAATTTGTCTTCATCAGAAAAAATATTGCTTTCTACTGTACAAGTTGCGGACAACTCTTAATTTTTATCAATAATCACTAGTTTTTCCAAAAACTTACATTTTTAAATTAGAAAAGGATAAAGAGACTGACATTGAGCGAGACCTTAAAATCCTGCTTAGATCTGATGTACCCGTTTTTGCTTTTACTCTAACTAATTCTGCAAATTTACTTAATATTTTACATACTGCTAGCTCTGAAGCACTGGGACAAGATCACATGAAAGCTAATATGCTTAAGATGGTTGACAGTTCCACAGCCAATGGTTTAACTTCTATCATAAATGACTCTCTTGGTTCTGGTTATTTTTTTCAGCCTAGAAAAGGGCTTTTCTCCTTCCATTATCGAAACAGTCAAGAATGTATAGTTCTTCTCAAACACGTCCTATTGCTAAACTTTGTGAGCTCTTTAAAGTTCTGTAGAGAGCAGTACATACTCAATTATTTTCTCATTTTGAATCAATCATCTTTCTTTAGCTGACTTCGGGAGGAGTCATAGTACCTAAACGGCTTTTCTGTACCTGCTGGATGTTTGTAGGGCAACTATCGATCATCGTATGATTACAGTGCTTCTTCTCTTCGATTTTTCTAAGGCGGTTGACAGGGTTTCCCCATGGTAAACTGCTTGTTAAACTTCAAAATATTAACTGCTCAGATCTTGTAATTATTGAATTTGACTCTTACCTGCGAGATCGTGCTTACTTCATCATCAATGATGTAAGCCAGTCAACTGCGTGGTCACAGGTCACTGCAAGCGTTCCGCAGGGATGATAACGGTCTCCTTCTCAATGTAGCTAAAACACAAGGTATACTCATCGAGAGTGAACAATATTATTCGATTTAAAGATATTTCTCTCCCTATCATTCGTATTGGCGACTTAACTATTGAATATTCCTCTGTGGTTAAAAATCTAGACTTGTGGATTCATCATCCTTGGATTGGAATAAAGAAGTCTCCAGTACTTTTCGTAAAGTGCAAGTAACTTTGCCATCACTTCAGTTTTTTAAACATGCCCTGGCTCATGATACGAGGAAACAGTCGAGTCTTTTATTTTTCCATTATTCGACTATGCAGCAACGGTCTATGATGATCTCCCACAAACTCTTGCGCCTGCATAGAACCTTCAATGCATGCGTTCGTTTTGTACATGGATACATAAGTAGACGCAATCGAGTTACCCCTTATCGTCTTGACTATAGCTGGCTTTCTGTATAAAATAGATAATATATCTCAAGAGCTTATAATATAATCGCTCACGGTTGCCTTTTATACCTGGCCTTAAGGTTCATAAGATAAAATGTCGACACAGTGTAATCCTCATCTAGGTTAGAAGCTAGACTTTTATCTGTCCAAATGTGCGCAATGCAGCTCTTCAACCCTTGTTCAGCTACTCATCAGCTAATTATTTCAATAAGGAATCGTCTTCATTGGAGTCTTTCTCTCCTGAAATCTCCTTTTTATTTAAGCGATCCTTGCATGAAAGACTTCTGAATGAGCGTGAGTAGTGGCAGCGGGAATTGAGGGGTGGCTGAGAGCCTTAGCAGTCACGATTATTGGCGAGGCAATGGTATCTACCTGTTTTCATTGTTTTGATGATGGTACTACTATTAGTTATTCATAATGAATTATATATATATAGTTTTACATACAGTTTTTTTAGTTAATTAGTCTAATTTACTTGTTACTGATATTGTTAACATTACATTGCTTAGTAATTTTCATTCTATTTTAGTTTTCAATATTTTTTGCATCATTTAAGAAATCTAACTTTTGTTTTGCTGTTATGCTATTTCTTAAGTTGAAAATTTATTTCACATTTATTATATATATATATATATATATATATATATATATATATATATATATATAGTACCAGGCAATAATTCTGAGCAGGTTATCAAATTTTTGCTCCAACTTTGAAAAAGCGTATCTTCTTCAATTTTCATCCGAGAAAAAAATTAAAAAAATCATTTAAAAGTATTCTTTAAATGCTTTCTTTTTAACATACTTAAATTTTTTTAAAGATATTTAAAAAAAAATAATCGCTTTGGCAATTTTGAAATTTTTTTCATTTTTGCATTTTTCTTCAATCAGCTGTAGTTTTTTAAATAATTGAGCTAGAAAAAATTTGAAAAAAGATTTGGAAAGGGCTTAAAAAATGCTGTTTGCAGCTATTTTTACAAAAATTTTTAAATTATTTTTTGTCAAGTTTCAAGCTTATAAAGTCATCGATCTAATACTTTTGCAGTTGTAAAAAACACTTCAATAGCAAGTAGAAAATAATCGCTGGTGCAAAACTTTTGATTTTTATGATATAATTTTTGCAAAATAAATCTTTTTGTTGTTTCATACTTTATTATGTTTTATTATTAATAATGAATATTTATAATTTCCTACTAAAATTAAATCACTACTTGACCAGCAATTATTTTCTATTGCTATGCTATTGAAGTGTTTTTTACAACTGCAAAAGTATTAGATCAATAACTTTATAAGCTTGAAACTTGACAAAAAATAATTTAAAAATTTTTGTAAAAATAGCTGCAAATAGCATTTTTTAAGCCCTTTCCGAATCTTTTTTCAAATTTTTTCTAGCTTAATTATTTAAAAAACTAAAGCTGATTGAAGAAAAATGAAAAATAAAAAAAATTTCAAAATTACCAAACCGATTTTTTTTTTTTTAAATATCGTTTAGAAAATGTAAGTAAGCTAAAAAGAAAGCATTTAAAGAATACTTTAAAGTGATTTTTAAAATTTTTTTCTCAGATGAAAATTGAAGAAGATACGCTTTTTCAAAGTCGGAGCAGAAATTTGATAACCTGCTCAGAATTATTGCCCGGCACTATATATATATGGGGCATTCTTTGTGAATCGGTACCCCTCCCCCCTTCTCCTAAATTGTAGTGGACTAAAAAAAATTGTATGATGGCTTAAAATCTTCCTTTCATCATCTAGTTTTAGATACAAAGTGGCGTTTTCGAAAATTCAATACGGTGGCTCCAATATGGTGGCCAAAATTTGGGAAGTTCGTAAAAAAATTTCGGAATTTCCTAATAACTTGCACAGTTTTTAATTTTTTGTTTTTTTTTTACTAAAAATGAATAGAGCACAAAATTTTACATAGAAATATGGTATTATAGTCAAGGTCAAACCACATTTTGAAGGTTATTCTTTGCAATCCTTATTTTGAATTGCTTGGCTATTATTTCGGCTGAAAACGGATCTTGAATCAGTAAGCTCTCACATTCTTGACATCGCCGCTTACGATCCTCATGTCCATACGATTTCAGCATGTTTCGGTTATGGTCAAACGGAGGTCAAACACCTCATTTCGAATGATATAATTTTTTTTACTTCTGATTCTGAATGAACAGGAAATTCCACGTCGAGATAAGTTTGGATCTCATAGGGAAAAGTCCCTGTAAAGGTTATTTTAAGGTTATCCTGAGGTCAAATCCTTCTTTTGGTTTGCTCAACTGATATGTAGACTAAAAACAAATCTCAGACAATCGAATTTTACGAGTGAACTCAAATTATCGTTTTTAAGATATTAAAAATCTAATAAATGGTATTCTTCTTTATTAAAATATTAACACTTTTCTATATTTTTTCTTTGTTTGAATAATTTTCTCACTTACAATGCATATGCAAAAATTTTAGATTTTCGTTTTAATAATATTAAATATTTAACAAATTAATTTTATTCGTTGTAATATTATACTTTACACAGCTTCGGGAATTTTTTTTTCGCCATTCTAACCCTAAAATCGCAAATTCGTTGCTCTTTTTTGGCTCTCATGGCGAAAAATACTGTACGCAACTGGTATGGAAAGACTCTTTTACGAAACTCGTAAACTTCTCGTTTCGCAAATAAAGCCTTTCCATACCCGTTACGTAATGTACTATTCCCGCACGCTTCTTTCGTGTGGGAATTTTT
The DNA here is from genome assembly GCA_017163975.1 of Anastatus disparis. NCBI lineage: Eukaryota > Metazoa > Arthropoda > Insecta > Hymenoptera > Eupelmidae > Anastatus > Anastatus disparis. Next base: position 198,989 of record JAFFSR010000036.1, on the reverse strand, counting down.
TTTCCGCACGCTTTTTTTCGTTCGGAAATAGTGCACTTCCCGTACGGAAAATTGTGTGGGAAATCGAACTTCCCGCACGCCATGTGGAAAAATATTTTACATTCATTTGTTTCAACAAAATATTTATTTTAAATATATTATTTTTTATAGTGAAATTCGTAAACACTCATACGGTAAATTATTTTTATTGATTACTTACCTTTTAAGTTGTGTCTCAGATATACTACTACTACTGCAGGCTATTTTTTTGAGATATTTATTTTATTAAGGTCACACTATCAACATTAGAATATAAGTTCGCAAATTATGAGATTTAAACTTATCTCGACGTGGAATTTCCTGTTTATTCAGAATCAGAAGTAAAAAAAAATTATATTATTCGAATTAAGGTGTTTGACCTCCGTTTGACCTTAACCGAAACATGCTGAAATCGTATGGACATGAGGATCGTAAGCGGCGATCTCAAGAATGTGAGAGCTTACTGATTCAAGATCTGCTTTTAGCCGAAATAATAGCCAAGCGATTCGAAATAAGGATTGCGAAAAATAACCTTCAAAATGTGGTTTGACCTTGACTATAATACCATATTTCTATGTCAAATTTTGTGCTCTATTCATTTTTAGTGAGAAAAAAACGAAAAATTTCAAACTGAGCGAGTTATCATGAATTTTTGAAAAATTTTTACGAACTTCTCAAGTTTAGGCCATCATATTGGAGCCACCATATTTAATTTTTAAAAACGTCACTCTGTATCTGAAACTAAATGATAAAAGAAAGATTTTAAGCTGTCATACAATTTTTTCAGTCCACTACGATTTGGGAGAAGGGGGTTCTGATTTACAAAGAATGCCCCATATATATATATATATATATATATATATATATATATATATATATACGCGTAGCGTCCCACGATTATTACACGGGTTTATGTTCATAAGAGCTAATGATACTTTGGTCTCTTATTTTTCACTTTATGTGATTTAATGGATCATGGTGTACTTGGCAACATAAAGTTTACTATATTTACAGTTTTGTAGCGACCGCTTAAAATCATATATTAATACGAATAAAGATCTTGATACTGCGCATATACAACGATTGTGCAAAGGAGAGTGAAGTAGCGCTAGTGAAGTTGGTTATGATTTTTGTGCCGGCTGTTGCTCTTGAGAGTTGAAAACGCATATAATCTCTTTCAAGTTTAAAAGGTCTTTGCACTGTGTATAAGAAGCAGTTTAGGTGATTTTATAATTATTTAGATATAGATCTAAATAGATCAGGATTAAAAACTTTAATATTGTATAACCATTAAGATTTTATAAGCGCGAGGGTTAAATAATTATTTAGATATAGATCTAAATAGATCAGGATTAAAATCTTTAATGTTGTATAACCATTAAGATTTTATAAGCACGAGGATTATAGCACGAGTGACATAACCAGTAATAGTGTATTGTGCGACGTCGTGAGGAGTTGATCTATGTGAGGATTTTCATTCCTTTTTCTTTTCTTCTCTTTATGAACTTACAAGAACATAGGTTTAGTTTAATATTTTCGAGAATTAATAGAGAGTGTTTTGATGCATTATGATGGCGAATAATGGAAGCGGTTCCAATGGGGGAGTTGCAGGAGGTTCTCAAGTGTATAGCAAGGAGAAGAATGCTAACGTCAGATGTTTTTTATGTCAAAAAAAAGTTCCTATTAACTTTTTTGGTCACGAATTATTTTCGCAAAAACACGTTTTTTTTTATCATACATTAATTTTTTAGATTTATTTACAATCATATATTCAAAATATATCATACGATACTTATAAAATGAACACTCATTTATATGAAAATGCAAAAAGAATAAAGATTAAACTTGAAGTGCGAATTAAACAATAGGAAAAAGAAAATGAGAAAGGGTGCCACTATAGTGGCTCCTGTGACTGAAAGGGTTAAACTTTGTACTGCAGTTACTTGCTCTACCTACGACAAGCTTTACCATCAATCGTAAAGAGATCAGGTATTCCTTCTAGTGGTTCAGTCATCAAATGTTGCGGTGAATTAAGTAACAAATGTAAAAGAAAGGAAAATAATAATTGTAATGATTTATTAGACGATGATAATGTGGAACTGAAAAACAAAGTACTCAAATTAGAGCCCAATTTTTTAAGTCTTTGGAATTTTATTAGTGCTAGATTGCATAAACGTTAAAATAAATTTGATTCTAATAGTTTTGAATATAATAATAAATTTAATACGATGAAACTATCGCTAGATAATGAAGAATTTTTTTCAGAATTAAATGATAGAAAGGATAGAGAGAATAATATCATTTTGTTTAATTTCAGATTCCAACAACGCAGCAAGAACTGACTCGAACAAGGATAAAAAAAATCTTTTTGGATTATAATAGTAAACTCCCATTTGGCTTGGACTCTGTTAGAGTTATTTGTTTGGGCGTTAGATACCTTCCTGATAAGACTAGACGACTCAAGGTTGTGTTAGATTGTAAGAAGAATATGGTTCCTTCATCATAAGAGAGAAATATTTGGAGAAAATGTAATAGTGAGAGGTAATCTTACTAAATCCCAACAAATGCTTATGCGTAAGTTGAGAGATGAACTTAAGCAAAGAAAGGAAAGTGGAGAGACTAATATCTATATTAAATTCAAAAATGGTACGCAAGGCATTTTAACAAACCCAGCTGGTGCTTCTAGTCTAGGGGCCCGTTGGGTTTCTGTAGCCGATGGTCCACCAAACTTTGCCCTATGTAATTTGCGGTCCTGAACACAAATATTCAAGGTGGACAGCTGGAAAATGGTTAGGAAAATCTCTACAGACAATTTTCCGGTTAAAGAAAATTTTATTAATTTTTCGCAGAAAAAAAAATTTTTTGTGTTTTTTATTTAACTTTGAATAGAGAATTTTCTTATAAATTTTTTCATGCGTTGCGCCGTCTCTTTGCAGAAAATCATAAAGTTTCAAAAAAAGCCCATTTCGCCATTTTAAACTATTTTCGTGATTTTATTGCACCGATGTAATTCTAAATTTTTTTAGTTTAATTAGCTTAAACTATTCTTTAATCCACCAACTTTTGATAAAAAAACAATGGTTTAACTAATTGCGTTCTTCCTTTAATTTTTCACGATTGATGCAACCGCTTATTCAGAGAGTACATACGCAATGGTGCTCACGTGGAAAAGTCAGGTCGGAAAATAGGGGAGATAGCGATAGTAATATTAAAGTTCACGGTTTGAATGATGATTCATTTGAAATGGTGGCATCAAGAATTAATAGTAATAGAGAATTTTTAGTGTTTTTGGCGGCTTATCTTCTTTTGGATCGCGTTGTTCGTGAGAAAAAGCATTTTTAGTAAACATGCATGGGGTTCTCTGAGAATTTGCTAACTTTGACGTATTATCTAAAATTATTATAATGGGTGATCTTAACTTGCCGGGATACTCTTGAAGTATGGTTGATCGCTGTACTGCTTTGTCTGTGGGTTATTATTCTAGCATTAAGAGCAGGCCGGATTCGCTGTCCTTGTCTAATTGGCATTTTTGTTATTTACTCAAGTATTAAACGGTGTATTTGCAAATTGAAGGTTAAGCGCAATAGATATTATTATTACAAATATTTATGCACAAGAAAAAAAAATCTATCGCTTGGTTTTTGAGAAAAGTAAGGAACGCGAAAATATTATAAACATAATCTTTTACTTCGGCGTTCCGTACTTTTTTCAAAAACAAATCGGTAGATTTTTTTTTTCTTGTGCATAGATATTTATAATAATAATATCTATTGCGATCAACCTTTATTTTGAAGATACACCGATTAATACTTGAGTAAATAACAAACAACTCAATTGTTACTCGGTCGGTATCAGGTTCTACTCCGGCCTGCCGTTAATGTCAGGCAATCGGTAAGATCCTTAGTTGATTTTTGCAATCTGTATAATTTAGTACAAGTAAATGATAATCATAATGTAGCGGGTAATATTTTGGATTCATGTATTACAAATTATTATAATTCAAAAGTGAATAAGAACTACGACCCCATTTTATTTAGTGATGTCTTCTATTTGCCATTATATTTTGTTGAGACTAGTTTTGGTTAATCCATCATGGATGATGAGGATGTGCACTGCAGTAATTCACGAATGGCTAGAGCTAGCAACTTTAATTCTGGTTGCATAATTTGTAGCTTTCTTGGCGCTCTGAGATAGGATAGTTTGTAAGTCCCAAAACCTGACCCAGACCCAGATATGGCCATTAGGCCTTGGCGAAAATGGAAACTTTTTTCTTATTGTATCTAATAAATCGTGCAATGTTTCTGATACTACGGTGGCCATGAGAAATTTGCCACCCTAAAAATCTTTAAATCAAAGCACATAGAAAATGTTTTTATGTAAATTGTTTTAATTGAAATGCATTTAGGAATGAGTAGCTCTTGACAATTAAGACTTCAAGTGCAATAAATGATATTTGTGATCTTACTGAGGCTTACAGGATTTTGCCACTCTAGTAATTCTTCGAAATGCAAACTCTAAATACTTTTTTATGTAAGATTTTGAACTTAGATTTCTTTGGGAATTCGTTGCTCATGATATTTGAATTCGTTAAGACTTCAAACGCAATAGAAAGATGGTTCTGATATTACAAAAGCTTCAAGGATTTGGTCTTTTTAAAAATTCATGGATCCTAGCACGCCAAAATGATTTTTATGAAAATTATGATTGTAATGCATCTGGAAATTCGTCACTCTTCGGATTCTTAATCATCAATACCTTAAACGCAATAAAAAGATGTCCCTGATACTACCAGTAGCTGCGAGGAATTTGTCGTTCCAAAAATCTTTAAATCCAAGCACATATGAAATGTTTTTATGCAAGTTTTTTGGATTGAAATAAATTAGAAAGTTAGTTACTCTTGATATTTAAAACTAACAAGATTTTGAGTGCAATGAAAAGATGTTTTCGGACGTTACTAAAGCTTCAAGCATTTTTTTTTTTATTATAGCCATTCAAACCTCTTTTGAGGTTTATTTGGGCTTTCAAAAATATACATAGTTTTTACATAGACAATTAATTCGTACATTTATCAAATACGCAGATTACATTCATCCAGAAACGACAGTATATGTTCACAAGCTTTGATATTAGGTTCGGCAATTATTGATTCGATATTTATTGGCGGTTGTATATTTTGTTGAAATAGATTGTTTATGAGTTTGCGCCTTTGGTCGGAATACAATTCACATTGCCATAAGACATGATTGAGGTTTTCTTCTTCTTTTTCGCATTTCAGAGTTAGGGTTGAAAATTATTTTAAGGCGAGCAAGCGAAGAAGCTAAGTTGTAGTGGTTCGCTCTGCTTCTATTGATTGTAACTATTATTAGTTTTCTACTGAGATTTTTTCGTGCAAACCATGGTTTCTTATCTTCGCGAAAAAAATACTCAAAGTAGCTTCTTCCCTTGCTCGTACTTATGTCTATTAGGTTTTGTGTGTTTTGTGTGTCAGCATCTTTTTTAAATGTCGTGAAGAGGTCAGTGTGGGGCACTTTGCTTATATTTGCATTATCACGTTGAGTAGCAATTTTAGCTAGAGCATCAGCTTCCTCGTCACCCTGGGTTCCCGTATGGGCTGGAATCCAGAAAAATTTTATAAAGTTTTCGGAGTTTTCGGATGTGAATTGTAAATATTTCCTTTTGATTTCCGATATGTACCAGTTATTTTTAGGGTGAATTTTTGGTGTATTTAGTTTTTGTAGAAGATTTAGGGAATCTGTGAAAACGAGAAAGCTGTGAGATTTATGCTCCAATGCCAGATTCATTGCCGTGTTAAAAGCCACACATTCTGCAGTATACACTGAGGCTTTCTTATTGATACTTTTTTTGATGCTGATATCGAGAACCGGACAGACGTAGGCAGCACCAGCATATGCTGTTGAAGCTATCCAGCTGCCGTCTGTGTATATGTCTATTGCGTTTTGTTTGTTGATGAATGTATTTAGAGTTTCGTTAACATTGTTTGTACATTTTAACTTTTCACCTAATTCAAGGTTGAAGGAGATGGTGGTGATATTAACATCATAGTCGTTATGATATATGAGTATGTTTTCGTGGGATTCGACGCAATTGGTTGTTACAATTATGTGTGGTATACATTGAGGCAAAAATCTACTATGCATTACACTCTTTTTCTTGTTTATGTTATAAAATTTCAACATGTTTTGATGAGTTATAGAGCCAGTGTTGGAAAGTATTTTTACTATGTAGCAAGAGCACAAGAATTTGGTTCGCTCTACAATCGATGTGAGTTTGGCTTCTGCGAGTAAGATGTTTTTAGGAGTACTAATACGGTATCCTAGAGCTGTTCTTATAACTATGTTTTGTATACTTTCGATTTTATTAAAAGTCTTTTTTTGCGTAGAGAGGTAGATGAAGCTTCCATAAACAATTATGGAGCGAACCAAGCTCCCGTAGAGAATTAAAAGGGTGTTAGGTTCAAATCCCCACCATGTGCCACATAGGTATTTTAGTATATTTATTGCTCTCATGCATTTTTTCTTCACGTGGTCGATATGTTTTTCAAAGATCATTTGATAATCAAAGTAGATTCCTAGGAATCGAACGCTTTCACCAAATTTTAGGCTTTGATTATCGACTTTAATTTCAGTAGTTCCAGGTTAAACGAGTTTTTTATTGAAATGAATAAAAACAGATTTGTTGTGAGAGAGTTCGAGTCCTAGATTCAATAAGTTAGTTTGGATTGTATTTATGCTCTTTTGTATTATTGATTGACCTCTTCTTATTGATTTAGTCTTTATATAGATCAAGATCATCCGCAAACTGGGACACAGAAATAGTCTGTTAAAAATGAGTGTGTTAGAAATTTTATATATTTTAGTAAGCCCAATGAACAGCCAATCTCAGATAGTTTTCGTAATAAAATGTCTACATTCACCTCATCGAATGCGCTCTTAACACCAAGGAAAAGAGTTAATACGTCTTTACCCTCGGCAAAAGCTTCCTCTATTCTAAGAGACAAGTCTGTCAAGTTATCTATACAAGATTTGCCTTGCCTGAATCCGTGTTGGCCGTTTAATAGTAATTTTTAGGGTTCTACCCACCACTGTAATCTATTTTTTATGAGGGTTTCATATAGTTTACCTGAGAATAAAGTTAGACTGATTGGACGTAAGCTGATTCCATCACTTTTCGTTATGAAGTGCACAAAGCATTGCTTCCACGATTCATAATAGACGTTGTCTCTATGCATCTCATTAAAAATATCTAAGAGGAGTAATTTGTATGTGATCGGTAATCTTTTTAGCATTTCAAAATCCACTCCATCCATTCCGGCTGCGGATTTGTTGTTTTTGTTTTCTAAGGCTAAATTAAATTCTGAAAAGTTAAAGCTAGAGTCTAAAAAATTATTAATTTCACATGGTGGGTAGTGATTTGGATCCATCTGTGCCCAAGGAGGGCAAATCTTTATAAGGGCTTCTTTTTTGTGATTTGTTTGTAGGTTCTCGGTCGTACTTTGGGGTTTGATTTTTGTGAAGCTATTTTTTAAAATCTTGCAATGATTCCAGACACGAGAGGGGTCTGTTTGAAAATTAAGATTAGATGAGTATTCTCTAAAATATTCTTTTTTTTTCTTCTAAGAGTTCTTTTGACTATTGCGCAGGTTATTTTGAATTCAATATGATCAGATAAATTTTTAGTATACTGCCATTTTTTAAAAGAGGCCCTTCCAAGTCTTATTACTTTATTGCAGTCACTATCCCATCAAGGTACTGGATTTTATATTTTTTCATTATTTTTATTGTTTAAATATTCTTTTTTTTTGGAGTGCATTTTGTTATGCTATGGACTATTTTGTCAACAAAAAAATTGTATTTTTCTATTTGCTATTTGCCCCAGTATGTCATAGTCGTTAGTTAGAAATTCGAAATGCACATCATTGAGGAACTCAGCATACTTAGTCCAATCAGTTTTTAAGGATTTTAGTTTAAAAGTGTTTTTTTTGTGTGTATGTTTTTCAGCATCAATATTGATATCAATGGGAAAATGATCAGATCCCAAGGTTTCGTCATTAATTTTAACATCGATAATATCTGCTATGTTAGCAGTGGAGAAAATGAGATCAATATTAGATAGTTGATTTCTGTATGAATCAAGATGTGTGTAAGAATGGTTATTATGTAGAAATAAGTCCCGAGATTCGGTTGATATTTCCAATCTTTTCTCATTTATATCAGTGTGGTTACAGTTCTCCAAGACGTGTTGTGCGAATTAAAATCACCCATAAATAGTCCATTTGCACTGTTTAAATTCTTGAAAACTGAGTCCCATTGCTGCTGCGTGAAGGTTATGCCTGGAGCCTTGTAGTAGACGTAGATATCGACTTCAGGAATGGTATTATTTAGTCGAAATCCGATAATTTCCATGGATTGATCTGGCGTTTTTTGATTTTAATAAAAGCTAAAGAATTTCTTATAAATATTAATATACCTCCACCTCGAGAGTGCAACCTGTCTTTTCTTAGAGTAACATAGCCTGGCACGTGAACGTTGTCGTTTGTAAAGAGCCAAGATTCTACATAGATTATTACATCGTATTTTTGTCTGAAACTTTGGATTTCTGTCCATCGTTGCTTCAAGAATTTTGTCGCTCTAGTGATTCTTCAATCGGCACATTCAAAATATTTTTTTGACAGTTTTTCAATTTAAATGCGTCTGGGAATTTGTCGCTTATGATATTTGAATGAATCATAACTTTGAACGCAATAAAAAGATGATTCTGATACAACAGAAGCTTCAGGGATTTTGTAGCATTAAAAATCCATGGTTTCCTAGCACGCTAAAATAATTTTCATGCAAATTTTTGTGATAGTAATGCATCTGAGAATTTGCCGCTCTTTAGATTCTCTATTATCAATACCTTAAACACAATAAAAAGATGTTTTTCATTCTACAGTAGATACAAGGCATTTGTCGCTCCAAAAATTTTTAAATTCAAACGCATAGGAAATGTTTTTATGCAAGTTTTTTGAATTGAAATGAATTAGGAAGAAAGTCGCTCTTGATATTTAAAACTATTAAGGCTGTGTGCAATTAAAAGATGTCATAACCTTTTTTGAGGCTTAGCGATTTTGTTGCTCTACTAAGGCTTCAATCTGCACACTCTTAATATTTTTATATGTCAGATTTTGTATTAAGATGCATTTGAGAATTTGTAGCTCATGATATTTAAACCCATTAAAACTTCAACCGCAATAAATGATGATTCCGACAACAGAAGCTTGAAGGATCATGCCGCTTTAAGAATTCGTGGATCCTAGCAAGCCAAAATGATTTTATGCAAATTTTTACAGTCTTAAGGCATTTCAAAATTAGTAGCGCTTGAGATTATCAACCATCAATACTTTAAACGCAATAACAAGATGTTTCTGATACTATCTTTAAATCCAAGCACATAGAAGATATAGCTATGAAAATTAATTTAATGGAAATGCATTTGGAAATTATTCGCTCTTGATAATAAGTTTCAAGATGCATTACACAAATAAAAATTTGCATAAAAATCATTTTGGCATACTAGGATCCATGAATTTTTAAAAAGACCAAATCCTTGAAGCTTCTGTAGTATCAGAACCATCTTTCTATTGTGTTTAAAGTCTTCACGGGTTTAAATATCATAAGCAACGAATTCCCAGAGGAATTTAAATTCAAAATCTTACATAAAAAAATATTTAGAGTTTGCAGTTCGAAGAATTACTAGAGTGACAAAATCCTTTAAGCCTCAGTAAGATCACAAACATCTTTTTATTGCACTTAAATTCTTAATTGTCAAGAGCAACTCATTCCCAAACGCATTTCAATTAGAACAATTCACATAAAAACATTTTCTATGAGCTTGGATTTAAAGATTTTTAGGGTGACAAATTTCTTATAGCTACTGTAGTATCAGAAACATCGCAGAATCTGTTAGATACACTAACAAGGAGAGCACCACACCTCCGGGAAACGGATTCGGCTGAAACTGCAGAACATGATTTTTTGATGAAAAAAAAAATGAAGCCGTGTTTTTTCTTTTCGTTTAATAAGCCCCCTAGACAAGGATATAGACATTTTTTTAAAAATATGGTGAATAATAGCCTTTATAAGAACTTGAATAACCAAAGAACTAAGACTCTTACAAAAAAAATGCATAAAAAATAAAATGAAGCACGAATTTAATGCTTTTATTTAAGTTTTGTTGCATTAAAAAAGCTTTTGTTGTTCGAAAGTTATTCTTAATTAAATATTACCACGTATTTACTTAATATTTTTAGCATATAAAATATGATCAATTTTTCACGTTATTTCATTAACATATTTTAATCGCCTCTAACTTTTGAACGACTAAAGATTTTTATTATTAAAGAATTATTAAAGAAAATATGGCTTTTTTGATACAAGATGCGGTTTTCTCTTCATTTTTTGATAAAGTTATTAGTTTTTGTAAAAAAATCATTTCTTCGATTAGAAAAGGACAGAAATACGTGACCTCCTCTTAACACCTACTTTGTAAACTAAATTTTTTTTTCCTTTTGTAATTATGGAATTTATTCTGGAATTTATTTATTTTTTTTTTTTGTTTTAACCCGTTAAAAATAAATTAAAATAAAATTTTATTATTTATTTATTTAAATCCAGAGTTACATAGGAACATTTACAGGCGATCTCAAGTACAATTATTAAACACAATAAATGAACAGAAACAAAGCCGCAAATTCTGCAGAGGAAAATAATATTTCCTGTTTGCAGGGCTGGTTTACAAAAAGAAAAAAAACATGATATAATAATATAATAAAGTAATAATGCCAGTTAGATTATCGTGTGTATCAGCACACGAAAAATCTTCCAGCCACACATCACTCATAACTCACTCATTCAAACAATACCTATCATACACAAATTTGTTTGTTTCATTCTCTTCTATTTGGCTTTCTGCACCCTAGTGATAGACATATGTAAGTTAACAACAGTAAACTGTCATCAATAACATTAAATAAAATATTCTTATTTATTCTCTATACATAATATTTAATATTTAGTTGAATTAAATTAAATTAAATTGAATTAAATTATAACAATATATTTCTATATATCCACTCTTTTAATTTCTCATTAGAGGATTTTTTAGTTATATCTGAAACTTTTAAATTATTTGGCAGTTAATTAAAAATTTTTATTGCGTTTATGAAGCTACTCTTGTCACTTACAGTCCTACGTACCCTTGGCAGTGGTATAATTTTATGCCTAGTTTTACTAACTGAGTTAATATAGATATTTTTAAGATCATTATAGTAATAGTTGAGACTTTCAAGAGAGAACAGTTGATGTAAGGTCATGGGTTTTCTATGAACAAAATTATTTTTAAAAACAAATTGAATAATCCATTCTGTATTTTTTTAAGTAAATCCAAATTATTTTTGTAGGCTCCTGCCCATGCAAGTATGCCGTAACTTACAATGCTATGAAAAAGAGCATAATATATCATAATTAAAATTTTTGTTACTACATAACCTCATATTTTATAAAAGATGAAAATTAAGTATCTTGTTTTCTTTATCGTATGATTAATATGTTCATTTCATTTCATATTGTAATCAAACATAATACCAAGGTATTTACAACTATTTACTCTGTTTAGTCTATTGTTATTTATTTTTAATACAAAATTTGTTGGCACGCTACCACAATAATTTCCGAAGTTAATGTACACTGTTTTATTAACATTTAGAGTTAGTTTGTTTAATGCCAACCATTCAGGCACTCTCTCAAGATATTTGTTCATATTATATTCAACTTCTTTCCAAGTATTGCCAGTAGCTATCAATGCTATATTATCAGAATACAACATTATGGTATCATTTAGCATGTCGGTTAAAAGATCGTTAACATATATTATAAAAAGGAGAGGTCCTAGAATTGTTCCTTGTGGAACTCCTGTATTCATAATTTCAAAATTACTTTCAAATTGTTCCAATCTCACTTTTTGCATTCTATTATTCAAATAATTTTTAATTAAAACTTGCGCCTTTCCTCTAATGCCATATGCATACATTTTCTCCAACAAGATATCATGATTAACCGTGTCGAAAGCTTTGGCAAGATCTAAGAACGTTATCGTAATAAGAAAGCTTTTATCAAGGTTCTCATATATCATTTTTGTGATGAAACTTAAAGCATCTTTAGTTCCAACATTTTTGATAAATCCAAATTGTTTTGTATTCAATAATTTATTTTTAAATATAAAATCATAGATCCTGTTAAAAATAATTTTTTCAAAAATTTTTGCTATATTTCATATTGAAGGTCTGTAATTGCACATGTCTTGCTTTTGTCCAGATTTATAAATTGGGACCACCTCAGTAGCTTTAAGTGCATCTCGCCACATCGATTTATCTATACAATAATTAAAAATGCTTTCCAAAGCATCATCAATGTAATGAGATATCAGTTCAAGTACTTTAGCACTTATTTTGTCTATACCTCCATTTTTATCTTTTAGTTGTTCAATTATTTTTTGCACTTCATAATTATTTGTTGGTTGTCAAAAAATTGATTTTAAATTCATTGGAGGTAATTTAATTGATTTATTATTTGCTATTTTGATTTTTTTTTACTCATTTTCTCACCTACTGTACAGTAATGAGCATTCATGGCATTAGCGATCTCTTTTCTTTCAGTAATTACTTCATTATTACTACTTATTAATTCACTTATCATAATATTTTCCTTCTTCTTCCTGACAATTTTAGAATTTATTATTGACCATAATTTTCTAGTGTTGTTATAATTTTGTTGAATACTGAATTTGTCATAATTTATTTTGGCATCTTTTATTATCTTATCAAGTACTTTAGTATAATTCTTATATTTTAACTTTAATTCCTCATTGTTTGGATTTTTTTAAAGTTTTTTTTACATGATTTCATAATGGAAACAGTCATCCATCCTTTTCTAGGTAAATTTTTATAGTTTATATCTTTTCTAGTTTTAGATATTTCAATACAGTTTTGAATCATCCATTGACTCATATCGAGTCCCTGCTAGATACTAGTACAATGGTTAAATTTTATAATAAGAACAAAATAATTTAATCATGTAGTTTTTTAATAATATGAGACCTACCAAAAAAGATAATTTATATTTTAGATTTTCAGTAGGTCTCATATTATTCAAAAACTACGCGATAAAATAATTTGATTGTTATTAAAAAATTTATCTATTACATTAGTATCTGGCGAGGGCTGCCATTTTTTTAGTTTTACAGCCAATGGTGTTTATATAAATTATGAAAACCACTGTTGGACAAGGACAGATAGTTCGGCCTGCTCTTAACTAGTTTTTTGTAATTTAAAATATATTCAGTTTCAGACTTATTATTTTCTACCTTTTTAAGGTTAACAAGAAGTGGGAAATGATCAGTTATAGGTATATTTAACTTGAAAGTTTCAGTACTAATAGATTCAATTTTGATAAAAATGTTGTTAATACATGATCCACCTTCAGCAGTCAAATTACATGGCCCAGTCGTGCACATAAAACCAGGGAAAAAACCTTTTTCTAGAAAATTGTTTAAGTCTAAATTAATGTTGTTATTTTCTAGTATGTTTATATTATAATCACCAATTAGTAGGTGATTTTTAACATTCTTTTTTAGTTCTAAATAGTTCTTTAAATTTAAGATGAATTCTGTATTTTTTAATTCATGAGATCTATACAGAAATGATATTTAAATAGAACTATTATTATTAAGTTTAACCAAAGTATTTAATATCTTAAATTTGTCAATTTCAATTATTTCAGTAGTTTGATTCACTTCCCTGTGCACTTACACGACCACACCATCAGACTTACTTAGATTACTATGATTATAATACACATTATATTCACTTAGGCCAAAATACTGATAATGGTCCAGAAACCATATCTCAGCACACACTATAATAACTTGTAATTTCTTAAAATTTGCATTTAAACTTCTTATGTTAAAATATAAACTAATACTATCATTTAATTTCAAATCGTCATTGAGAGACCCGAGATCACCGTAAGAGATCGCCTCTTGAAAATCTTGCGTTTGTATATCTTCAATCACACCATTATGTTGCATCAGATGTTACACTCGCATGACGAGTTCTTGTCGACAATACTGATTCGGTGCTACTTCCCATACTTGTATTTCTTATATTTCTTAAATTATTTACCACACGATGATTTCTCGTATAGAAATCTACTATACCAAAGTATCTGGGTAAAAAAGGCTTAATGTTGTAATCAGTTGAGTTTATTACAGACTTCATTTTCGATTTTAAAATTTCGCATAAGTCACTGTCGGTTGCCACGTGACTCGTGATATATTTACTACCATACTTGTCATTACTATACTTACAGTTTGCGCAACAAAATGTTTTATTTCCTTCACAATTCTTTGTAATGTGATTTCCAGCACATTTCAGACAAACTGGTGAATTATGACACTTGGATCTTTGTGCCCAAATCTAGTACAATTATAACAAGGCCTCACGTTTACGAAATCATAGACTCTGCAATTCTGATAACTTACAAAAACTTTATTTTTGTTTTCTCTGATATATTTATGTATTTCAGCAGGTGTTTCCATAAAAATTATTGTTTTACCATTGGTCTTATTATATACAGATTGTAATATTTTACCTTTTGCTACATTGTTAGAGAAGTTTCTTGTATTTATGTCGTTTTCAAGTGTTTTATCATTCATGTTAGATAAATTTTCAATTCCAACAATTTTAACTACTGGATTTTTCAACTGTTTTTTTTCTACCTTGCATACATGTGATATTTTAGCCATTAGTAATTTTTCTGCTATCTTCATACTTTCTATATTCATGCAGTTAAGGTTGTATGGGCTATACAGTCTGTGTCAAGAGCTACTTTTTTAGAAAATCGTCTATATTTTTCGGTAGAAAGTAATTATTCAATTTTCAGCTTAGTAACTTATTAGATAATATTAAAACAGTCATTTTAAACTTGGTTTCATATAAATATAATGAATTATTAAAGAGTTATAACATTTTAAAGTTTATAAATTTTACACAAATCTAATCCAATCATAAATAATAATGCCAAACTTTCAAAAATAATTTTATTTGACTGCAACAAAGTTTATTTTGTTCAGTTTAAAATTTAGAATCTATTGACGAGGATGGAATTTTGATTTTTATTTTTTATTAAAATATATTGCTAATTTTCTATGATAAAACAGTAAGTACCGTCTGAGACATATACATTTTTTCGCAGAAAATTAGCAATAAATTTGAATACTTTTATCTTTTATAAGGTACTTTAGTACATTATCTCTCAAGTTTACTTTATCACCTTTATTCTTCTTTTTAATTACTATTCTTGATATAATTTTTGGCTTGTACCTTTATTTGTTTAGTAGCAGTAACCGCCGCCAAAAACTTTTTGTTTGTTTTATGAATTTCTTTTTCTTTCTCTAGTAGTTCCTTTAATAAACTATTCTTTTCTTTGCGTTCATTATTTAAATCTCTGAGCAGCAGATTTTCTGTTTCAACCGATTCCACTAGTACTGCATTTTTATTTTCATCAATGTCACCTTTTTCTCTATTTTCAGCTAAAAAAGCTTCATATTTTATTTGTTATTTTTTATCATCACTTTGCAAAATTTTATACTTCTTATTAGATTTTGAAATTTCCTCTTTAAGTTTTTTATTTTCTGTTTTCAAATTATGCACAATCACTTGAAAATTCTGTTCATTATTTGAGGTTAAGTCTATGTCTATATGCTCATCACATACTACTATCACATTGGTAATATATCGCACATCTTTTTTTCTGTTAAAATCACTTTTATGCCACACATTTTCACACAAAATACAGAAAACCGTTGCTTTTACTTGACTTAAATGGCATTTATTGTAAATATCGGGCGGAACCTCATCAGGAGACAACTCCTCCTTCTCCGCCATCTTGGCATGGATAAAGTTATTACAAAATAAATAAAATTATTACAAGACGTTGTATTATTGCTTTAGGCGCCAGACAGGGTTTAACCTTAAGGCTGAATAGAGAAAATTAAAGTCTCTCTTTATCTCACTTACTCGCAAATATAATCACACTCACATCACTACATCAATTTATATTTATACAAGATACTGTATACTAAGTTTGAACACAAGCGTACCGTGACGTATTATGACGTAGTAGACATATTATGATGTCAAATGTTCCTTCTTAGTAAAAAGGGATTTTATTATTCATTAAAAATTTATTAATATTAGCCACTTATTACTATTATATATTACTATTATAGATTACTATTATATAATTATTAATATAATTATTACTATAGTAATTATAGTAATAATTATAATAATAATTATAATAATAATAATAATAATTATAATCATCATTATTGCAATCATTATTATTGTAATCATCATTATTATGATCACCATCGTCATCCTCGTCCTCGTCCTCGTCATCCCCATCGTCGTCATCCTCGTCCTCGTCCTCGTCATCCCCATCGTCATCGTCATCGTCATCGTCATCCTCCTCATCCGCATCCTCATCCTCATCCTCGTCCTCGTCCTCGTCCTCGTCATCGTGAATAATTGTAAATAACTGTAAGAAACTGTAAATAATTGTAAATAATTATAAATAATTGTAATTAACTAAAAAATAGTAAATTTTCGAAAATAACTGTCAATAATTATAAATAATTATTGTTTATATCTTAATTCTGATATTTTTTAATAATTATTATTTGATATTACTCACAGTCTCTATTGAAAAAAAACACGTGTCATTTTCACGTGTGAGAAAAGATGTAAAAAAAACACGTGAAAATAACACTTGTTCCAAACATGTTTGATTTGCATGTTTTTTTAAGTTATTTTTTCACATGTTTTTTTATATGTTTTTATCACGTATTTTTTCACATATTTTGACGTGAATTTTTCACAAAATTTCACGTCAAAATGTGTGAAAAAACATATGAAAAAAATACGTGTATAAAAGACTTGAAAAAACATGCAAATTCAACATGTTTGAAACAAGTGTTATTTTCACGTGCTTATTTTATGTGTTTCTTAAGTGACGATCGGGACTATTTGCCGCATGGGGGCGCTGCAGTCAGATGAGAGAAAAATATAAAATATTTTTTATATAGCGATTTACAATTTACTGAAACAATAATCCATCTCTAATGTTGTCAATAACTCTAGCCATATATATGTAAAATAATTATTAATGCTAATCTTGTTTAAAAAGTCTAAAATATTGTTGTAAAGTGAAAAATGCAGCGCGAGATAGAACCGGCATGAGCATATGTATTCATCATTCTTTAGTATTACTTTCTCTGTTGCACTAAAAACAAAAACGCATATATACATCGGCTCTATCACGCGCAGCATTTTTCGCTTTACAAAAATATTTTAGACTTTTCGAACAAGATTAGCATCAATAATTATTCTAGGTTTATATAGCTAGAGTAATTGACAACATTAGAAGTATATTATTATGTTAGTAAATTGTAAATCTGTGAATAAAAAATATTTTATATTTTTCTCTGACCTGCAGCGCCACCAAGCGACAAATAGTTCCGACCTCCTCTTTACACGAGAAAATAACACATGTTTTTTTTTTTCAATAGAGGATATTCATAAAAATTATTTCTTCATGGGATTACAAAGACAAATAATTATTGAAAGTTATGATCTTATATTATATTAAAGTTAAACCACTTTTTTCGGTTTCTCTGGTTTTCCAGTTCTCTGGTTCCCCGCATTTTTTAAATGTTTCTAATCTTATGATAATAAGAGTACAAATTATTTATTGGGTCCTATATAATTAGTACTCATTAGTCAAAAGCTTTTTTTTGGACCTTATTTTATTTTGGACCCTACATTTTTATTCAATGCCCATTTTTTTGGGCCCTTCTTTTTTTATTCTTATATTTTCTTGGGCTCTATATTTTTCTGAGCCTTATTTTTTCGGGCCTTCTATTTTTTCAGCCCAATATTTTTTTAGTGTCTATATTTTTTTGGGCTTTATATGTTTTCGGGCCTTTTATTTTTCTGAGTCTTATTTCTGGGCCTATTATTTATTTGGCCCAATTCTTATTTTATTCTTATATTTTCATGGGCTCTATATTTTTCAGGGCCTTATATTTTATGTGCCCTACATTTTTTCGAGTCCTATTTTCTTCGGGCCTCATATTTTTTGGGTTTCTTATTTTTGGGCCCAATATTTATAAATAATTTAATGAATAATTTTATACGTCGTATTTTACCTAATAGTGCTAGACTGGGTATATACCTCAAGGCCAAATAAAGAACGTCTATGTCTCTGTCTATGACTCTCTCACCCTCTCTTGCTTTCTCTCTTCCTCTCTCACCCTCTCTCGCTATTACAATTTATCAGTACCCTTGTTTTTAATTTCATTTTTGTTATCCTAGTATTATTTAATTTTTCTTTAGATTTCTTTGGTTTTTCTTTAATTTTTATATAAGCTTCTTTCTTACGTAAAGCCTCATTCCTATATTTTTGTTCCAATTTATCATTACTCTTTCCTTGAATTTCATTTTCGCTATCTTACAAGGAGAGGTTCCCATCTCCGAGAAACGGATTCGGCTAAAACTGCAGGATATGATTTTTTCATATAAAAAATGAACCCGTGTTTTTTCTTTACATCGAATAGGCCTCCTAGACAAAACTATAGACATTTTTTCGAAAATATAGTAAAAAGGAGCCTTTATGAGAATATATATACAACTAAGACTCTTACAAAAAAATACATAAAAGATGAAATAAAGTGCAAATCAAATGCTTACATTTAAACTTTGTTGCATTGAAAAAGCTTCAGTTGTTCAAAAGCTACGGGTAATTAAAATATGCTAATGAAATAGCATGAAAAATTATATAATATATGCTTAAAAAACGCTGCCAAGTGCTTTGGCGGAATGCTTTCTCATAGAGCTCTCTGAGTTTCATTATTTTTTTTATATTTATTTAAATATGATTTTAATATAAAAAAATTGTCTAACATTAATATTTATTAATAAATTTGTACTTTAAAAAAACGAAGTCAACATCTAAATCAGTAGTACTATTATAAATTTTCAAGAGTTACTCAGAAATCAAAAGAAGTGATCAAAAAGCTTCGCTAAGAAAATTATTTTTTTAAAACTTGGTTCATAAAGACAGTAGCAAATGACTTGTATACACATTTTAGAGCAAATCTATCGAGTACTTTACGTAAAATGGAAAAAAACTGAAATATGAAAATTTTTTAAGAAAATTTTTTAAATTTTCTAAAATGAAAACTACGCTAAGAAGATCGGTTTATAAAACTTATCCTTCTTTTGGCAGATGCAAATTATTCCCATGGAAATCTCAAAGCAAATTCGTCAAGTAACTTACGTAAAATACAAAAAAAATTAAAAATCAAAAATTTTTTCAAATTCTTAAAATGGCTCTATAAAAAAAAACTACACTATGAATACCAATTTTCAATAGCTTTCCGTCTAGTTATACAAAAACATAAATGGTATACAAAATTTGAAGCGAATCCATTGAGTAATTTTCGAGATCTAACTCGTTAAATAAATAACATTTTCTTTTCAAAATTTCTTTTTCTAAATTTTAAAAATGCTCTAAAATTAAAACTACACTATAAAAATCAATTTTTGAAAATTTCCCTTCTTTTGGCAGTCGCAAATAATTTCTCTGCAATTATAAGAACAAATCTTTACGTAGAATAAAAAAAAATAAGAAAAAAATCGAAAGAAAATTCGTTTTCAAAAGCTTATTTTTTTCAGACCATAGCAAATTAATTCTATAAAAATTTTGAAGGAAATTTATAGTATGGTTTACGCAAAATAGAAAATAAATAAAAAATAAAAATTTTTTTGAAAATTTTCAAAGTGCTCTAAAATTAAAACTGCGCTGAAAAAATTAGTTTTCCAAAGCTTGTTTTCTTCAGTCAGTAGCGAATAAATTGCGTACAAATTTTGGAGCAAATCTATCAAATGATTTTCGTGAAATAGAAAAAAATTAAAAATAAAAATTTTTTAAAAAATTTTCAAAATGCTCTAAAATTAAAAGTGCACTAAGAAAATTAGTTTACAAAATTTTTTATACTTTTGGCAGTCGAAATTAAGTTCCATACAAATTTTCGAACAAATTCTTCGAGTAGTTTAGGTAAAATACAAAAAAAAATGAAAAATCGAAATTTTTTTAAAATTCTTAAAATGATTCTAAAAAAAAACTACGCTAAGAAAACTAATTCTCAATAGCTTGCGCACCAGTTCATCAAAAAATTGAATTGTATGGAAAATTTGAAGTGAATCCATCGAGTAGTTTTTAAGATTTTATTGGCTTAATAAATAGAAACATTTTTTTTTTAAATTTCAAAATGCTCTAAATTTAAAACTAAGCTAAGAAAATCAGTTTTTAAAGATTTATTTTATCCGGGCAATTACAAATAATTTCCGTGCAAATTTTGAAGCAAATTCATCGAGTAGTAAACAAAAAAAAACAAAAAACGAAAAATCGAAATTTTTTTTTTTTTTTTTTTAAACTCTAAAATGAAAACTACGCTAGAAGAACCAATTATCAATAGCTTTCCAGCAAGTTAGTCAAAAAACTAAATTCCATGCAAAATTAGAAGCAAATCCATCGAGTAGTTCTCGAGATACAGTTTACTAACTGAATTCATACATCCACACACACACACACACACATACATACAGACATTTTCTGGAAACCACTTTTTTCGACTCATCGAGTTCAAATATGTACAAATTAATGAAAAAATAGAAAAGAATTTTTTTATCGATACAATGCTTTCTCTATGAGAAAGCAAAATTAACAAATATGTAGTAATTTTTAATGAAGCATAACTTTTAAACCACTGAAGCTTTTTTAATACAAAAAAGCTTGAATTAAAGCATTTCATTTGCACTTCATTTCTTTTATTATGTATTTTTTTGTAAAAGTCTTAGTTGTTTCGATATTCAAGTTCTTATAAAGGCTCCAATTTACTATATTTTCGAAAAAATGTCTATAACCTTGTCTAGGGGGCCTATTCGACGAAAAGAAGAAACATAGGATCATTTTTTTTTCATTAAAAAAATCATGTCTTGCAGTTTCAGCCGAATCCGTTTCCCGAAGGTGGAGACCTCTCCTTGTTAGTATTCTCTAATTTTTCTGTATATTTGTGTGGATTAGAAAGAAAGTGGCATAAGTCACATTGAAAAACATATTTAGTTGGCAGTATATTAAGATATTATTAGCGTAGAATAAATCAATTTTCTAATATGTTGTGCTTTCTTTGCTTTTAATATTGAAGAATAAGAGCAAAGAAGGCACAAAATTTTAGAAAATTTCCCTTTTTAATGCTAAAAAATAACTAGAAATATAGCTAACTAAATTTTTTTGTCAATGTAACTTATGCCATTCTCCTTCTAACCCACACATTTATTTAATTGTTCTTTTTTAATTTTAATATAAGCTTTTTACATAAAGCCTGATTCTCTTTTAGCCGAGTACTCTTTTCTTTCTTGAGTTCTATTTTTCTTATCTTAGTATTTTCTAATTTCTCTTTATATTTATTTGGTTGTTCTTTTTTCATTTTCGTATAAACTTCTTTCTTACGTAAAGTCTCATTTATACGTATTTGTTCTAATATATCAGTATTTTTTCTTCAATTTCATTTTCATTATCTTATTATTATTTAATAGTTTTGATATTTATATGGTCGATCTTCTTTTATTTTAATATATTCTTTGATTTGTTGAAGTTAATATCATGTCAGATTGTGAGCAATTTAATCGTAATTAAACTTGCTTAACTAACAAGGAGAGGTCCTCACCTCTAGAAAAGAGGTTTAGCTGATACTGCAGGTTATAATTCTTTGATAAAAAAAAGAACCCGGGTTCTTTCTTTTCGTCTGATGAACCTAGAGGCTAACATAAAGCTATTTTTCGAAAACATAGTAAGAAGAAGCGCTTATAAAACCTTGATTAACCAACGAACTGAAACTCTCACAGCAAAATATGAAAAAAAGTATAAGTTTAATACTTTGATTTAAGCTTTCTTGCATCAGAAAGTCTTGCTTAATTCAAAAGTTATAGCTCGCACAGCATGGAAAATTTCACTAAAATATTGCAAAATCTTCCACTGGAACATCTCAATGGAACCTTCCATGCAGATTCTAGGAAGTTTTTACGGAATATTTCGAAATATTCTAATGAAATCTACCATTGAAAGCTTCCAGTAATATTTATGGAATATTTCAAAGGAATGTTCGAAAACTTTTTCAAATTATTCCATGAAAAGTTTACGGAAGATTTCTGGAATATTTCATGAAATATTACATATAATGTTCATAAAATATTTCAGTGGAATATTTCATGGGAGATTCCAGGAAGGTTCCATAAACATTTTACTAAAAGATTCCAAAAAACTTCAAAATTGTAAAGCAGAATATTACACAAATCTTCTAGAAATATTCCACGAAATATTTCACAGAAGGATTCAAGTAATCTTTCGGTGGAATATTTCATGAAAGATTTTAGGAAGATTTCACAAATATTCCGCTGGAGGATTCCGAAAAACTTTAAAATTGTACAGCGAAACATTACATAAATCTTCCAGAATTATTCCACGAAATATTTTACAGAAAGATTTGAGTAATCTTTTTCTCTTATTTAAAAAGAAAGATTAATATATAAAGGATATTGACCTCTTTATGTTAACCTTTTTTATATAGTGATGCCGAGGGAGCCTTTTAATACATTACATCAGGCTAGACTGTCAGACCCACCATACCGAAAACTTTGACTAGCGATGGATGGTCAACCACTTTTATGACCAACAATCGACCGACGAAGAAGATTCCATAAACATTTTGCTGAAAGATTCTGATGAACTTTAAAATCGTACAGCGGAATATCACATAAAATTTCCAGAAATAGTCAACGGAATATTCTTCAGAAAGATTGGAGTAATCTTCCAATGGAATATTTCATGAAAGATTTTAGAAAGATTCCATAAACATTTCACTGGAAGATTCCAAAAAACTTTAAAATCGTACAGCGGAATATTACATGAATCTTCCATAAATATTCCACGAAATATTACACAGAAAGATTTAAGTAATCTTCCAGTGGAATATTGCATGAAAGATTCTAGAATGATTCCGTGAAGTTTTCGTTGGAAGATCGCGCGGAACGTTACGGGAGGTTTCCACTGACGCCGATAGGGGGATGTTCGTTAAATAGGAGTTTTATCCCCAAGCGGTTGGAAGATACCTCACTTACTATATAAGCGAAAGGGTATCGACGCTTTGCGTACAGTCGGAGCGAATATGTAAATGCGATTTTATAACTAAATGTTTATGTATGCGTATATGTATTGATGTATAAGTTTAATGTGTTATTATATAATATATATTCCCTCGAAGCATTTCACATCTTCCAAAAATCTTCCAGGAACATTTCATAAAAGATGAGAGATTACCCAAACCTTCCATTAAAATATTCTTGAAATCTCTCAAGAATATTTTATGGAATATTCCAATATAGGAAGAATCAAGGACATACGAATACTAAAGGAATATTTCATGGAAGATTCCTGAAATATTCCAAATCTTCCGTACCAATATTCTGCGAATTTTCTATAAATATGCCACGGAATATTTTACGATGGATTTCTAAAATCTTTCAGAAATATTTTATGGAATATTTCATGAAAGATTATTTAAATCTTTCGTGCATATTCCATGAAAGGTTCATGAAATGTTTCAAATCTTCCATTCTAATATTCCGGAAATCTTCCATGAATGTTCCAACGGAATATTTAATTAAATATTTCTGCAAGATTCCTGAAAAATTTCAATGAAAGATCTGAGATATCCTAAATCTTTCAATGAAATATTCTTGGAATCTTCCAGAAATATTTCATGGAATATTCCAATGTAGGAAGTAACAAGGACATACGAATATTACAGGAATATTCCATGGAAGATTCCTAAAATATTTCAAATCTTCCATTTCATTATTCCAGGAAGCTTCAATAAATATTCCATGCTGTGTAGAAGGTGATTAAAATATGCTAATTAAATAGTGTGAAAATTTATCACGTGTTATATGATAAAAATATTAAGAAAATATGTAGTAATATTCAATTCAGCATAACTTCCGAACCACATAAACTTTTCTAACACAATAAGGTTCAAAGTAAAGTGTTCAACTTGTACCTTTTCATCTTCCATGCGCTTTTTTGTAGGAGTTTTAGTTTTTTAGTTATTAAAGTTCTTATAAGCACTTGTTATTATATTTTCGAAAGAAACAATCTAATCTTTGTCGCTGGACTTATTATAGGAAAAGAAACAATATGGATTCATTCTTTTCATCAAAGAATCATAACTAGCAGTATTGGCTAAATCGGTTTCCCAGAGGTGTGGAGACCTCTCCTTATTAGTTATGCAAGTTTCAAATTACTACTCAAAGTGTATATTAACAGATGTCATTGATGTAAATATTTACATTCTCTGAATACTATGTATCTGTACGTAATAGCTATAGAACTACTTTTGGACATTAATTTTAATATATATTTGAGCTCAATAGCTTTATAAGCAAGTTTTAAATTACTACTTAAAGTGTATATTAACAGATGTCATCGATGTAAATATTTACATTCTCTGAATACTATGTATCCATACGAAAATAGCTACAAAACTACTTTTCGACATTAATTTTAATAAATATTTGAGCTCAATAGCTCCATAACATAAGGCAGATATTCTTCAATTTTATTATATTTTCACTATTATACTGACGTTCCAAACCTTTTTGAGCATTTTTTTTATAAATAAAATAAAATGGTTTGGTTTTGAATTTTTTTTCATTCTTAACTATTTTTCTACGAATCGATCATGTAAAATGATTTTAAAAGTGATGCCTGAATTATGTAATGGGCCTATAAATCATTCTCAGATGAAATTTTGAAGTTACGTTAAATTTGTATTTAAACTTCCTCGGAATTTATGTAAAAGTGGAAACATTCTTATTTGTTGAATTTTAAAAATTCCTAATAAATGTAATCGCACTTGAAAAATTTCATATCTTAAAAAACATGGACATAAATTATAAAGTATTGCAACAGCAAAAGCAATTGCAAAAAGGCCGCAATCATCATTATTTGTTTGTGATTGTACTGTTTCGAAAACTGTGCTCAATTCTGATTTGTTTGGAAATAATCTGCTTGTATAAATCTTATGCTCATCATATTTATGAATTATTTTATTATTATAATACATACAAATCCAGTGACCTTTTTCAAAATTTCTGGAAAACAATAGTTTTTCATCAGTCGATACTAAATTAATATATTGCGGTATTTGAATTGGTAAAGTGGTTTGAATAATAAATGAGGGGCACTGATTTAAAATATTATTAAATCCTAATATATGAATATCAGCTAAAATGTACTATACAATTCTTGTCTTTTAACAATCATTTTATCTGTCTCAGTCAAACCCATTATTGAAAATTGGAAATCATTTAAAAATTTTTATTTATTTTAAATAAATTTTTTCTAAAAATATTCACAATAGAATTGCTTTTATGTTAACTAATTCAATTCAGTGTATTCTTACTTTCAAAAGCTGAAAAATATAAGAAATTATAAAAAATGCTATGAATTAATTGTAATAAGATAAAAAATTATAATAAAATTTGTGAAAATGATATAACGGTTTGAAAATGGTTATTTTCGGCAATTATATATTTATATACACACGGAAAAAGGAAAATACCTGAAAAGAATGTACTAATTTGAGTCAGTACTAGAAAGAATATTACCAGTCGTTTTTTAATTGATACTGAGTATATATTTTAAAACGATCTATATAAGTACATTTTTTAACGCGACTCGTCCCAAGAATTGTGTGGTATAGTACCGAATTTTTTCGTACTACGGGACTAAATTATCTTTTACTAACATAGTACCTATACAATATTTACTGCGGCGCTGTCGAATATGAAACTTCAATACAGCTAATTTATCATAATGTAAAAACCATTAAATTGCATAAAAATTTTTAGCAATCAATAAATATAATATCGATCATATAATATGTAAAAATTTCAAATTACTAATTATTAATTTTAAACTTTAGTTGATTATTATAAACGGGAAAAAGCAGATGAATTTTTTTGCTACAATAAAGAAATTTGTAAGATTAAGCTTGAGTGCGGACAACTCATGAAATCCACCGGGATGCTATACATAAAAAGTTATATACAAACTTACGATGTATAGTATTTCGAGGTTAGGTTTTGTCAAGCTTGATCTAACTTTCAATCCAAGTTTATAAAAGAAATAAATTCAAATGACTTTTTATTTTAACAAAAATAATTGTACTAACATAGCTATAGCGCGGATAAGTTAGAATATTTGTTTTATTAATGAATTTAAAAAGATGTCAACAAAATAAAAAAAGCAAAAATCGATTCTAACAGCTCTGACATCCTGTTAAGTTGAAAATTAATTATTAGTAATTTAAAAGGGTTATATATTATAAAAATGATTTTAGAATCATCAATTTTTAATTCTAGTATGGGAAAATCAGTTCTATATATAGCAATTATATTCTCTGCAAAATTTTACCCCTGGATCGGATAGGTGAAATATCAGTCCTAGTACCGAAAAAATAGGTACTACGTAGCGGAAATTCATGCACTCAGTTCGTAATATAGTTATGCCAGCATTAGTAGTTAAAATTTGAAGTATAGTATTGATTAAAATTATACTATTACATTTTTTTTTCAATACTTTATCACAGAAATAATACATACTACGTGTAGTATTGATTTTAATGGTATTTACCTTTTTCCGTGCATATATATATATATATATATATATATATATATATATATATATATATATATATATATACACCCTCTACATCCCTCCACACATCCCCCACACCCCTCCACGGCACCCCCGCGGAACACCCACGGCACCCCCGCGACCCCTCCACTGCCCCCCCATAATATAATAATGTATGTATTTAAATATACAAAATTAAAACTTAACATAATAATATATAATTTATAATATTAAAATGAATGAATGCTAGAATTAATACAAAAATTTTATAAAAAAAATATTTATTTTCTTTATTTTAAAATGATTATAAACAACAATTTTTTAAATTATTTTAAGATACAATTATAAAAGACACTATAAAATATTCACATCTTTGGAAATTATTTAAAATTTTTAATTTAAAAACTAATATAAGATGTAATGATAAAAAATTTTCATCTTTTTTATTAAATATAGGAGAAGGAAAAATTAATACTTTCATTATTCCCGAAGAATATAAAACTAATAATATATGTGATACAATTTATAAAGATATAAACAACAATTACAATTTTTCTAAAAATGTTATTTTAACTTCACATAATGAAGATGTAAACATTTTAAATAATAAAATATTAAAATTAATTGATGGTGAAATGATAACTTATTACAGTATAGATCATGCAACTTATAAGGGCGTTGATCAAACTGATGAAAATATTCATTTAAATTATCCTATTGAAATGTTCAATAATATTAGAGAAGGATTACCTTCTCACGAAATTAAATTAAAGATTAACGCCATTATATTGTTAATTAGAAATCTTAGTATAACTGATGGATTATGTAATGGAACTAGATTAAAAATAACTAAATTATTTAAATTTAATATAGAAGCTGAGATTATTACAGGAGAAAATAAAGGAAATAAAGTTTTTATACCAAAAATAACTTTAAGTACAAATGAATCGTCTTCTTTGCCTTTTATTTTACACAGAAAACAATTTCCTATAGTGTTAGCATTTGCAATAACAATTAATAAGTCACAAGGACAAAGTTTTGAAAATATAGGTATATATATTAAAAAACCATTATTTTCACATGTTCAGCTATATGTCGCACTTTCAAGATGTAAAAATAAAAAATATATATTCAAAATGAATTAGATAGTAAAAATGAAATTAAAAACATAGTTTGGAAAGAAGTATTAAAATAATAATTTATATAATTTAATTATTTATATTAATTGTTTATATAATTTAATTATTATTGTTTACAGGTACCGTATTTATAAATTCATTATATATATATATATATATATATATATATATATATATATAAATATATAATAAATATATATATATATATATATATATGTTTTGGGACGTTTCAGGTCAACTCACTCTTTCCGTCTTTTTTGCTCTTTAGTTTCCTGAACAAAAAAATAAAATTCGTTGTAAATCTGTGAAAATGTTCCATTTTCATACCCAAAATATACAAAAATAATTCAAGATAGTTATAGATCCAATGGATTAAGAGTAATGAGTAATGAAATATTGTGATTTTTCAAAATTTTTGGTGAATTCATCAAATTAATAATTTTTTTACTCAAAAACTAAGGGTCCTAGAGATGTACTTATGAAGACATTTCTTGTTGCAAATTAAGCGTAGAATCAGCACAAATTTTTTTAAATCTCAAGATTGCTATCTTCTGATTGGTCCACTTTGTTATTTCATATAATTTGCAATTACTTGAGTTCGAACAGGTTGATTTCACTCCTGTTGGAGTATGTTATGTCTTCTGATAACATATTGAAGTAAGCTTTTGCTCCACTTGGCTCGAGCCCTAGGAGAGGAGCTATAGAACTTTGAATATTGAAAAATTTTTAATTTTGAATTTAACACATACATCAACATTTTCTTCTTCGATGTTCATAGATAATACAATATACGAATGCATGATTGTCTAAATATTTTAACATTTATCTATTTCTTTATGATGCAAGTGTTTTATTAAAATATTAATTATGCATTACGTACACATCATCAAGATACACTCATAAACAAGAAAATTTTATTCGTTTAACTAATTTGTCATTATAACTATTTTGCATACGTATTAAAAAATTATTTAAATATACATATTTAGGAATTAAAATTAATACTATATATCTGGAAATAAAAAGGATAAAGTTAAATAAATTCTATACGGATAAAATTTATTCGATATAAAAATTTATTACAAAATGAAAGAATCTGTTATTTGTGTATTCTGTAACTTTTAACAAGTACTTCTTAATTTATCTCATTTTTCTGAAAATAAATTACTCAAAATTTTTTTTTTAAATTGAAATGGTATTTTAAAATTATAATGTCATTAGAGTGGAGATAAATTAAGAACTTAACAATTAACAATTAACAATTTTTTTCAGATATTTTACATAATTAATTAATATTTTTTTTTTTCATGGTTCTATGTTAATAATAAAAATTTAATAAAAATTTTCAATTATATAATATTATGTATAATATAAAAATATATTATAATAAAAAATTATTTATATAAAACAATGCATAAGTGTTACATTTTATATTGATATGATAACTATAATGGGGGTTGGCGAGTGGAAAGAACAGGGGGGTACCCCCCCTAGTATATATATATATATATATATAACAAAAAAACATCAAATGAGGTTTTTTGAAATTATTAATGGATCAAAGTCATATATAAAATATATTTGAGGTGAAAAGGAGTTTCATTAATTAATATCATTAGAAAAAAAAATTATGACATTTGATTTTTTTTCAGGCTTAAAATCCATCCTGATACCTTACACAGTTTTTAAATGTAAATACTGTAAATATCTGTGAATAATTATAAATTATTGTAAATAACAGAAAAAAATAATATTTATATTCTATTTACAACAAACCTTTCTGAATAATTAAATACATATTTATTTAATATTATAATTTTTAAAGGCAATTTAACAATGGTACTTTTTGATACTAGTGCATTAAGTTATAAATATTCGTGCGGTTGATATGCACGAGGGTCGGCCAAGTCGGCCTGAGTGTCATAGCAATCGCACGAGTATTTACAATTTAACGCACTAGTAACAGAAAATATTTTTTGACACAGAGTGCGTGATACTGCACATCAAGAATTTGGCTGCGTTTCATTATATGCAATTTTACGCACGCCGTGTCAAAATAGTATATTTCGGTACTAGTGTGATAAAGTGATTTTTTACTCGTGTGGCGGTTTGCGCCCGAACAAAGCGAGGGTGAAAAGGTCACACGAGTAAGAAATCACTTTCTCGCACGAGTATCGAACACTATTTTTTGACACGACGTGTGAGAAGCTCCATTTTCGCACGTGTAACTTTGTACAGCGTGTGTGAAATCGAGCTTCTCGCACGGAGTGTCAAAAAACATATTTTATTACTGTTTCAAATACAAAATTATTATATATATATGTGCGTGTGTGTGTATTTAATTATTAAGAAAAGTTTATTTTTGTAACGTCCTAAAAAGGCGTTCTATATTTTTAAATTTCTATCTTTCACATAATGTGTCCTCTAAGCAACAACCAACATTAATATCTTTTTGTGTTTCATCAAATAAAATTTAGATACCTTTTTTTGACTAATCAGTATGCACAGCCATCGATACTAGCTTGCGACAAGTTTAGCACGTATCATTTTTTTTATATTTTTCTATTAGGCCATCGAAAAACGTACTACTCTGACAGAAGTTCGTCACCTTTTTGTACGTGTTCCCATTAACGTTAGCTTATGAAGTTTAGCACGTATCTTTTTGTTTAAACATATTTTTCTATTTCATCAGGCCACCGTAAATATACGGATTTTGTTACCTTTTATAGCTTTAAACAATATACCAACACTGGCTTACGAGAGGTGGACCCAAGTTCGACACGTGCCATCTCTAATAATTACAATTGTCTTTATCCAACCTTCAATCTCTTTTCGTTTGTATAAAAAGGCTTGGGACCATCCTCTAGGTAGCCAGTCATTTGCTCATTTATAATTGCTACAGATCACTTTGATTATTGACCAGCGGGTCACTATTAATAATAAAAAGAAGCCAGTTAATTAGTCAACTAAACTCTTGTTGCCGTAAGTTACTTATATATAATAATCTACATCAAGTGAAAAATTGATATTTTATTTAAATTCTTTATTAAGAAGGGGCCGAACTATCTGTCATTGTCTAATAGCGTTTTTCATCATTTATGTAAACACTATCCGGTATAACAAGAAAAAAATAGCAGCTTCCGCTAGATATTAGTATAATAAGTAAATTTTGTAATAACAACTAAATTTTTTCGCTGCGTAGTTTTTGAATAATTAGAGACCTACCAAAAAAAGATAGGTTATATTCTAGATTGCTAGTAGGTCTCTAATTAGTCAAAAACTATGCGGTAAAAAATTTGGTTGTTATTACAAAATTTACTAATTATACTAATATCTAGCGGGGGCTGCTATTTTTTTCTTGTTATACCGGATAGTGTTTACATAAATGATGAAAAACGCTATTAGACAAAGACAGATAGTTCGGCTCCTTCTTAACTTAAAAGTATATTGAAAATCTAAAAGTTATAAATCTAAAAGAATTATTGTATTATTTTGAGATTACAATTTCTTTATTTCTATTTCTAACGTCGGAAAGTGTATTAACAAATATAAACAAAAATCATAAATCTAAAAATTGTTGTTATAATACAATCTTCTTGCGAAAACGAACTTATGAAAATCAAATTGTATACCAATGACCGGTGAAGGATATGTACATACATGTACACATATTGTTTAATAAACCAGGAACTTTAAGGTGAGCCTGACAAATTATTTAAAAACCTTTCTCTTTTTAATTTCTTTCGATTCTTAATAAGTTCTCGAGTTCGCAAAAGAAATCCATCCTTTTTCCTCTCTGCCACGCAATTAAATATATTTGCTACGCATCCGCTCAGCGTAGCAAAACTATAACGTTTATTGATAAAATTATATTTATATTTATTAATAATCAGAACGTTACAGTTAAAAACTGGTGACAAAGCGGTGGAATTTTTGTAATTTAGAATCACGGGATACCTAGAATTATTTATATAATCAATAAGATTTTAATCGACAAAAAATAAAGTTATTTTATGCTCGTTTAAAAATTCTATAAAAATAAAAAAGTGACTTCTAGTAAATATTAAAATGGATTAATACGTAACCTTTATGATGATATCTTATTCTTAAGTAAATTAAAATTTGTTCTTACAAAAAAAAAGAATCCATGATATAATACCATCCTCCTTTTACACATTTAATTCATATACAGTACATATTGATAACACAGCCCCACAAAAAAAAAGTTTCAAAACCCACGGACCAGACCATATACATCTTATGTTTGTGGGATCGCTGAATCCGAATCCGTGGTCAGTTTGACCCCATCACCTCAGAATCAAGGTCATTTCAAGGTCAAATCTACAAAATTGATTTTAACATCAGATCTACAAAGGTAATTTTAAGGTCGAATATATTAATTTCATGCAAAATAAACCTAATCCACGGTATCTTAGGGTTGTTGTAAAATATTGAATAATTTCAATAGAATACAAGGTTACTTTGAAGAATAAAAGATCATATTTAATTTTCTCTTATTTGTGAGATCGTACATTATACAATTTCAAAATGCATTAGAGTTTTCTATGATACGTGAAGAATTTTGTACAAAATTAGCATGTCTTTTCTAATTGTATAAATATACGTTTAAATAAATAAGAAAAATTTAAACATGAATTTTTTTCGTTAAAATAACCTTCACCTGCTGCCTCGACAGAAACTGTGACGGTGACACTGCCCCAAATGGAGATGTGTGAAATGATCCGCTCATAAGCTTGTCGAGATAACGATGCCAGTGGAAGCGCACTGCCTTGCAGGGGGACGTTAGGGTGTAAGGATGAAGCTGTAGTGTGTCCGACGACAAGTTGACATTGTCCTTGTCAAAGTCGGAAAGCTCTTACACTTAGCTCCGGAGAGGTATAAGAGTTATCACCTCCGGAACAGCAGACTCACCTGCGATCGGACCAGGATCCCTAACGTGCGGGGTTATGTTAAAGACCATGGATCATTTACCTTCTACATCTCGAGGGCATATTTGTCCAAAGAACAGAAATCTTTTTTGTTTTGTCTGTGGAGTATTCACTCCGCTAAAATCTCGAAGACATTTTAATGAAAATCTTCAAAACATTTACAAAACCTCCTTTAAATTGAAAACAGATGTAAATATAGAAAAGTGGACTCCATGTAGTATCTGCAAACAATGTCGCAAAATGCTTTGCATGTGGGATAAAACAAAAGAAGATGACAAAGTCAAATTTGATAGCCCAATGGAATGGTATGAACCAGATAGAATAGAGGATTGTTACTTCTGTAACACCAAAATTATTGGAATGAATAGTAAAAACAAAACTACTGTAAATTATGCTGATGTTATTTCTGTAAAAAGATCTATCGAAAAAACGAGAAGAGATGAAGAATTAGATTTTCTTGAGAGTGTATCAATTGAATCAGATTCCGACGATGAAAAACATGATGATAAAGATAACGACGAAGTCCATGACGGCATTCATGGAGATACAATTGATAAGAATGATTTAATATGAATCCTATGAAAGGGATAGTTAAGAAGTAATTGAAAATAACGGTGATGATGATGATGATGACGACGATGACAACCTTTTCCTTCCAGCGGGCCAAAAAGACAAAAAGGTAAGGTTATGGACTCAAAATAAACTAAACAACTTAGTTAGAAAGCTCAACTTACCTAAAGATGGAGCAGAACATTTAGCTTCATCTTTAAAAGCCATGAATCAGTTGGCAAATTCTACTAAAATATCTTTTTACAGAACAATAAGCAAAAGTTTCGAACCATATTTTGAAGAAATAAATCATGATGGAGATAAAATAGTATATTGTAAAGATGTAAAAGGTTTGATGAATGAAATTAAGCCTAATGTATGTAAAGTCGAAAAATGGAGATTGTTCATAGATTCATCAAACGGAAGTTTAAAAGCTGTATTACTACACAACAGGAACCACTATGACTCAGTTCCAATAGCGCACTCCACTACAATGAAGAAAAAATATGAAAATCTGAAAATTATAATACAAAAAATTGTGTATGACAAGCATAAATGGCTCATATCTGGCAATTTGAAAGATTCCGGAATATTGTTATGACACCAGTCTGGATTCACAAAGACGCCATGTTTCTTGTGCTTATGGGATAGAAAAGATCGTGAAAAGCACTATACAAATCATAAATGGCCTTGAAGAAAATCACTCGAAGTCGGAAAAAGTAACGTTATAGCTACTCTATTGGTTGACCCGAAAAAAGTTCTCATTCCGCCATTACACATAAAACTTGGTGTAATGAAACAATTCGTTAAGGCTTCAAATAATGATGGTCAGTGCTTTAAATACTTAGAAAGCCAGTTTCCAAATAAATCGGATGCGAAATTGAAGGAAGGTATTTTTGATGGTCCAGAAATTAGGAAAATGATGTCTAATGATCAGTTTATTAGTTCCATGACAAACATTGAAAGAGCTGCATGGCTTAGCTTTCAGGAAATTACCGAAAGCTTCTTGGGTAATCGCAGAATCCCAAATTACAAAGAAATTGTATCCAAAATGGTTGAGAACTTTGGGAAAATGGGTTGCCTAATGAACTATAAATTACATTTTCTACACAATCACTTGGATAGTTTTCCTGACAACTGTGGAGATTATAGTGAAGAATAGGGGGAACGCTTTCACCAAGACATTAAAGTAATGGAGAAGCGTTATCAAGGTAGATGGGATACTAGTATGCTGGCTGATTACTGCCGGATGTTGAAAAGAGATTGTAAAACCACTGGGAAAAAACGTAAAAGGAAACCTTTGCACCGATCATTTGATGAGAAACGTGTGAGATATAGAAAGAAAAAATAAATGGCATGAATTTAGGTTTGTTTTGCGCGAATTTTGTATATTTCACACCTTGGAATGACCTTCAGTTTGAGGTGTCGGGGTCAATCGGACCACGGATTCGGATTCAGCGATTCCAAAAACACAAATATATATTTTTAAAATATGATTCCCACTTATTTCGTACATTTGACCTTCAAATGACCTTGACCCTGAGGTGATGGGGTCAAACTGACCACGGATTCGGATTCAGCGATCCCAAAAACATAAGATGTATATGGTCTGGTCCGTGGGTTTTGACACTTTTTTTGTGGGGCTGTGTAATCAAACCTTTTGATTTTAGCTACATATTTTCTTAAACTAAGAAATTAATAAATAACAAATTTATTTAACAAAAATTTGCAACTTTTAATATCAATTTAATTATAAATATTTATTCTTTTATAAGCAAGAATATTTTCATTATTAGAAATTAATTAAATTTCCATAAATCATATCTTTGACTAAATAATTAATTCTTTTAAAATAAGTATTTTGAAAAATCATAAAAATATCAAATGATATAAAGTTATTACTATATCCAAGTAAATTAATTTCCAGAAACTTTGAACAGTGATAAATACTTTGTTTGAAACTTATTGTCAAATTATTTGAACCATTTTCAATATGGTGACAAAAAAATATACGAGCATATAACCTTCGAGTACCTACGGTTTCCCGACGGACCGCATAATCATCTTCAAAAACCTTTTACTGTCTAAAGTCTTCCTAATACGAAAAGATAACCCAATACTTAAGTGAAACTAATTTGTATAAATATAAAAATAAAAAAAATGAATAAACAAATAAATCTAGTAGTCAATCGTATAGTAATAAGAAATATACTTATTAATCTCAATAAATGGTTAATAGAAATAATTTTCACACGAATATAACATATAATTACGAATATAACATTATATTACTAACTAAAGTTAATTAACCTTACCGCAAAAAAATACGTTAATAAAAATATATTACACCATGCATGTTTCAATTAAACCTAACCATTATAGTAATTATTACTATACAAATTAGTAGAGAATATTTACGAATAAAAATAAATTTTTATAACATTTATTAGCAAATACATTATTAATTTAAAGAACCAAATACTAATCGAATTTATAAACTAATATTATAATGTAAGAGTATGAATTCCTCCTCTTTTCTCCTTCAATGAATTCAGTTCTGCTAAATCAATTTTTACAGTACACACTCGTAAAACTTATAAAATTTTCTTTCAAGGTTCTTTTTCAAACAACCTATAACTAACAATAAAATGCTAATTAATTAATAGACAATTCAGCGAGAAATAAAATTGAACAGATAGAAAGAAATTTTCTTCTTCAATACACTGTAAAAAATTTTTTATAATTCGTCAACGTTTTTTTTATCTTTACATAAAATTTTATGTTAACGGCATGTCGGAGCTGCAGCAATTGAGTTTTGCTATTTTTATTTTATCAATATCTTTTTAAATTCATAAATTAAACAAATATAATGACTTGTCCGCACTAAAGCTGTATTAGTACAATAATTTTTGTTAAAATAAAAAATCATTTGGACTTGTTATTTTTTTATGAGCTTTGATTGGAAATTAGATATTAAACTCGACAAACCTAACCTTAAAATACGATACATTGAAAGTTTTTATTATAATTTTGTATGTATAATATTTTGGTGGATTTCTTGGGTTGTCCGCACTAGAGTTTAATCTTACAAATTTTTTCTTTGTAGTAAAAAAACTCGATTAAACGCATCGTTTATTCATAAGTTAGGATTGGAAATATTATTAGAAGGCGGACAGCTTCGTCATGCTCTTAAGGTTTTATACATAAGTTGTGAAACCAACATAAAATTTTGTATAACTCATAATTTATTTTCTTGCGTACTTTAAAATCAATACAAAATTTTGTAAAATTTACATCGTGTATTCGCTATATAAAACTTTTTAAAAATCTATATATTTTAGCACAAATATATATGTAAAATTTACATCTTTAATTTTTCATAAAATTTTGTGTCAAAAATCTTACTTTAAAATTTTTTTTTTGTTGTAACGCTAATGTGTGTTAAAATTACAAAACTTCCACGGTATAATGAAATACATATGAAAATTTTTTTTTTATATAATCAATAAATATTTATCGAATATTAGCAAATACCATTAAAGCGTCAATAGAAGAAAATCTAACTGTTAACCGTTAATAATTAGTTCTCAAAGTTCTCAAATTATTATACCAAACAAAATCAGTAACAATTAACTTTATCTTATGATTGTTATTAAATAAATTTTTTTTTGTACGTGATAATTATAATTTACTTATTCCTTTCTATTTCCTTCTTTTCTATCCCGAACCAAAATCTATCATACAAAAAAAATATAGAATTTCGAAACTATTAAAACTAAATTTGTTTGGTCGAGAAGTCTACTCAACGCACTATCTCCTACCTCGTTCGTTATTCTTTTTTTTCTTCTTCCTTTTTTTTCACTTTCTCTCACACTATATGCAAGAACGCTGTCCTCTTACGCACGCCAATAGTATAACATGAGAACATCCTGTTTTTCTTAGTTAAAAGTTCCTTAGATTAAATACTAGAAAATAATATATATTCGTCACATCATTTTGATATTTACATTATAAATAATAAATAGATATATAAAATATTCATATGCGTATACACATTTACATGTGAATATCTATTAATGAATAAATGATTGGAGAACTCACACTTTTTAATAAATAAGTTTTAACATAATACCAACGAGCCTAAATTAAAATTAATCATTTATAACAAATACAATTAATGAAGAGTTCATCGAAACGTCTTTCCTCCTTCTGCATTAACTTCGAATAAAAAAGGAAAAAAATATACCCACTCATATATGTACTCGCCAATATACATTCACCAAGTCTAAAACGAATGCCTCATTAAAATGCCCCTCCCATCTCTCGCTAATTGTGACACATTGAACGAACGCTAGCATTCCAGCTCTTATAGCCTTGTGAGACACGTTCTTTTCGTACAATCTAGAATCGATATCAAACTTTTATGATCACGACATATGCAATAAATTTTTCTTTGTAAATTAATAAATAAATAAAAGAAAATTATTAAATAAAATAAAATTAATTGATAAACGAAATAAAATTAATAAATAAATAATAAACATAAATAATGATTATTAACGAAATTATAATAAATTTATGTATAAATAAACGCAATTATTTTTTTTATGTCAACTTTGCAAATAATTAAAATTTCCCAATTGAACCCATATTCTCATACAAGTACACTCAAGAGAGGTATTACTTATTTCTTCAAAAGTCCGTTCTATGTGTACAACTATTAAGCCGTAAGAATATAATCCATCCTACTGTTGGATACAAATCACAAACTTATACATAAAATGCCAACATTAACCTGTCTTACCATTACTAGCTCAGCTGTACTAGAAGCAACGCAGCTCAGTTATACAACATGGATAGATATTCCATAATCAACTACAGTACGCTTTGCCGCATAACCCACCTAAACGCATATAGATGGCTAACCCCATATAAAAAAATTTGTTTTACCTCTTGTCTTTGATAAATAAATAAATCCAATTAAAAACTTAAAATAATAACATTTAAATCTAATAAATCTAATTGTTAATAAACGATTATTATCTTAATAAATAGATGCAATCAAATAACTAACAAAAGCTAATAAGAAAATTAACCTATTTATAATTAACAATAATTAATAATAATAATGATAATAATAATTAACTATTCAACGTAGCACAATACCCGCCTTAATATAAGTCGTGCATTATTACATAACCTCTTAAAAATTTTTATATAAAAAATCCATTTCTATCAACAAACTAATATTAGCAAGTGGTAAACAATTGAAATTTTACCAATAACTTAATCGATAATTTAACGTAAAATAAATAATTACCACAAAATTTTTTTCTCCCTCCCTCTTTTTTTTATTACGATAAAATAAGAGTGTAACAGAGGAAAGGATATTATACCTTCAATCATTTTTTTTACCAACGGTAAAAAATAACCCAGAAATGGATAAAGCTATAGCCAATCTTACGCACCATCAGAATATCACTGGTGATCTGCTTAATACGATGGGGGAATGCATGGCAGTGCAACAAGCGTTACTGCACATTCCCTTATATGATGGCAAAAATATGCTACTAAAAACATTCCTACAGGACGTAGAGAATGGCCTTAATATATGCCCCAAAGGAATACACAATGCGTATTTCAAGGGCGTAGTCGCTAAACTGCGCGACACCGCAAGAGATACAATAAGTGGAGCAGAAATCAACAACATGGAAGCCCTCAAAAATGCATTAAGAGCAGGCCGGATTTGTTGCCTTGTCTAATTGAGATTTTTGTTATTTACTCAAGTGTTAAGCGGTGTATCTGCAAAATGAAGGTTAAGCGCAATAGATATTATTATAACAAATATGTATGCACAAGAAAAAAAAATCTACCGCTTTGTTTTTGAGAAAAGTAAGGAACGCGAAAATATTATAAATATAAACTTTTACTTCGGCGTTCCTTACTTTTCTCAATAACAAAGCGGTAGAATTCTTTTTTCTTGTGCATAGATGTTTATAATAATAATATCTATTCCGCTCAACCATTAATTTAAAGATACTTCGATTAATACTAGAGTAAATAACAAAAAACTCAATTTTTACTCGGTCGGTATCAGATTCTACTCCGGCCGTACTTTGCTCTGAAGAAAACGTATTCACACTACTGTGCCGACATTCAAGGAATCAGGATGCGGAGAAATGAAACTGTAATGGAATATTACAGTCGTATAAAAAGGCTCATGGAAGGAGCTGCGGCTTCATTGAGAGAAGAGTTCCAAGCAAATCAAATACCGCACATGCTAACTATGTTAGAAGGACTTGCCTTAGAATCTTTCAAACGAGGACTATCAGACGATATGCTATATGCTGTGAGCTTCCAGGAACCAGATACCTCAAATGCAGCTCTGAAGATCGCACAGCGCGTCGAAAGAAATATGATCTCCTCAGCCGACAGGAAAGGATCTCTTTATTTCATTGAAACAGATCAAATAAATGAGCAGTCATCCTGGCAAGCAGGATTCCAAGATGACATTAATAAACAGCCATATAGATCACAATCACCTGACAGATACGAGTATGATCATAGACCATACTTCGCACTGAATCCCCCGAATGCTATGTAAGAAAATACGAGAACGATTCATATGAAAGGACCAACGAGAAAGTAAAAAACTTCGATGATTACCCAATCAAGAGAACCTCGATTTCTTACATACCACAACAGAACAATGCTCATTACTCCAAAAGATACAGTAATAATTATGCGCCTAGAGGACAAAATGAGTACAAGAAAGATATAAGGAGATACAATGGAAGAAGTCTAGATTCATATCCTAACCCTGAGACGAGAACATCTGACTCTAGCTATACGCCGCCAACCGAATATTTTTATATACAAGCTATGGCACCGATGTCTCCGATGCCATACCCGTATCCTTACCCCTACATTGCACCTTATTAACTGCAACACCCTATCAAGCCACATCCCCAGACTGAATCATAAGAAAATTTAAACTTTCTGCCTGCTCACCGACCGGACGCCGGGATGAGCAAGACTATCTCCAAGCGTCCTACAGCAGAGGGGCGATTCAACCTATGCTACATATGTATGTATCACGGTGATATGTATGTACGTTCGAACGTAAGTTGGTAGCACTGCTAAGACAAGTCGTCGCGCGCAAAAATTGTATCTACATGGAAACGGAGACTTAAGGTCTTGACGGTTCGACAGACGATTCAATGCGCGCGACGACTTGTCTTAGCAGTGCTACCAACTTACGTTCGAACGTACATACATATCACCGTGATACATACATATGTAGCATAGGTTGAATCGCCCCTCAGCCACCCTTATGATGACGAGCAACCTCTTGAAGAATTAAATAATAAAAAAATAGGACCGTTAATTGAACTAAAAGCACCCGGATTAATATATAAAGTCGAATCTCTAATTAATGCTGGAATTGAAATTAATCTAATTCATGTAAAGGCCCTTTAACCCGATGCCCTTATAGCAGTGCATGAAGCTATAACAATTAACGGAATAAAAAGGGTCCCATTTAACACAGCAGGATCAACTAAAATCACGTTCTCTCACATCCCTATTGAATTTCAAGTGATTACTAAAGAATTGCCCGGTGGAGTAATAGGAGTCTTAGGGAACGACTTACTGAAGATGGAATCAACAAAAATCTCATTTCATCATAATGCCTTTATCATGTTATCTGGTGTTATATAGAATTATTATTATCTGGTGTTATTAGAATTTAGAGAACCGCACGTTGATCGAAGCGGCACGCTCTATGCTAAGCGCCAGCGGAAAAAATTTTCGATTTTAGGCCGAAGACGTAAATACGGCTGCTTACATCCTAAATATGACAGGTACAAGTAACAAAGATAATATTTCACCGTATGAATCGTGGTTAGAACGCAAGGCCGACATAACAGCATTAAGAATTTTCGGTGAAGAAGTATTCACTCACATTCCTAAAGAAAAGCGCAGAAAACTTGACCCGAAAGCAAAATGAGGCGTATTCGTAGGATATAAGACAATTTCTAAAGGTTATCGTATATGGCATCCAGACGAAGATAAAGTCAACACAGCCAGAGACGTAAAATTTACAGGTCGTATATACATTCACGGATCACAAAAATCTATAACTCCAGACGTAGACGCATGGATCATTATGAAGAACAAAACGGTAAGAAGGCAAAGGCAGCTGAAGAATCAAACGAGCAGCATGAGGATCAGCAGCCTGAGAACGACTTGTACAACGAGGAGGAAAGATGCGAGAATCGTCACGCAGCCGTTGAGCAAGAAGCAGATGAAAACGTACCTATCCAAGCACCGCAACTTAGACAGCTGAGAGACCGATCAGAAATCAAACGGTCTGAGCATTACGACCACGCGGGCATTGAGTGTTTAATAGCAGACAACTGTTACGAACCCCAATCTTATGAGGAAGCCATCAAATGCAAAGATTCTGAAAAATGGATTGCGACAATGCACGATGAAATCAGCGCATTTAAAAGAGATAACGTTAGGGAGTTGACGAACGCGCCTACTTCTCAGCTTATAATTGACTGCAAATGGAAGTATGAGATAAAGACAGACGCACAAGGAAATGTACAGCGTCATAAAGCTAGGCTCGTCGCTTGTGGGTTTAGTCAAATAAAAGGCATCAACTATAACAAGACATTTAGTCTCATAGCTCGTTTTGACTCTATACGAAGCCTATTAATAATTGCAGCGCAAGAGAATATGCAAATACATCAATTCGATGTAAAAACCGCCTTCCTATATGGAGATATAAACAAAATTATTTACATGAAACAACCCCCGGGGTTTGACGATGAAAGCGCAAAGGTATGCAGGTTCAAACGCAGTATTGATGGACTAAAGCAATCGTCACGCTGCTGGAATAAGCGATTTACTTCAATACTAGGTAAGTTTAATTTATAAGCAACGAAAGCAGATCCTTGCGTCTTCATAAATAAAAATAAGCAAGAG
Source organism: Anastatus disparis (assembly GCA_017163975.1). Classification (NCBI taxonomy): domain Eukaryota; kingdom Metazoa; phylum Arthropoda; class Insecta; order Hymenoptera; family Eupelmidae; genus Anastatus; species Anastatus disparis. The sequence goes on along the minus strand of JAFFSR010000036.1, from coordinate 156,410 downwards.
ACGATTATATTAGCAATATATGTAGATGATGGTCTACTGGTATGCAAAAACAAGAAAATGATCGATCAGCTGATTCAAGACTTGAGCCAGGAGCTAGAAATGACTAGTCAAGTTGCAGAGTCATTCTTAGGACTACAAATAGAACGTGAAGAAGATGCATCAGAAAAACTATGCAAAAAGAGTATTGGACAGATTCAATATGAGTCAGGCAAACTCGGTTTTAATACCCGCAGATGTCCACCAAAAGCTCACTCTATCATTGCACACGCTGAACGAAGAGGAACCAACACAAGCACCTTACCGTGAGGCCGTCGAGCTTAATGTAATTAGCCGTCGCAACGCAACCAGACATTTTATTCGCGGTAAGTCTGGTAAGCAGATATATGCAAGCCCCGCATAAATTACATTGGAACGCTGTAAAGTGTATACTCAAATATATAAAAGGAGCAATAAATTATGGATTAAAGATCAGTGCTGAAATGGATCGCCATCTATACGTCTACAGCGACGCCAATTGCGCAGGTGACAAGCAGACACGACGGTCTACATCAGGATACGCAACAATTTTTAGCGGCGGAACCATTTCTTGGCGCTGTCAAAAACAACAGTCAGTGAGTCTCTCGACCACCGAAGCCGAATACGTAGCGGCGTATCACGCAACAAGAGAAATCGCTGGATTAAAACCTTTACTTGAAGAATTGCTAGGAGAAAAAATATCGACTACCCTGCACGTAGATAATACAAGTGCAGTACAGCTGATCAAACATGAAGTAGATAACAGAAGAAGCAAGCACATAGACGTAAGTTATCATTACGTACGAGATGAATACGCACAAGGAGATTTTGATTTAAAGCAAGTATCCTCTGAGGATCAAGTAGCGGACATACTTACAAAGCCGCTACCTATAGCAAGTTTTCAACGACACAGAGAGGCACTAAGAGTGTGTGAGCGCTCGACAAACAATATTCAAGCGAGAAGAAACGAAAAATTCAGACTGAAGACAAAGTGGGAGTGTTGAAATATACGTTTAATATTGTCTTTATTAGTTAGTTATAGTAGTTTTTATTAGCATTTGATACAATAATATCATACAGCCATTACGCTAGTTTATTGTCTTCATTACTGAATCGCGACACACGGCGACAGCTTTCTCTATACATATATACGACACGTTCACATAAGCTCGCTCATCTCATCCTTCTCTCTTACACTTTTTCTTAGTCGCAGTCTGTCCTTGTTCACGCTGAGCATTACACAGTAGCTCATTATATTGTAATACAGAATAATAAATCCTTTTCTTTATTGTACATCCATAGTGGAAATTTATTCTTTTACCAATCCCACAACACTAAATGTATATTTATATGAAATCAGTTATTTTTAAACATCAGCAAATTATATCAAATCATACATGTTTTTTTTCAGCTTCTTATAGTATCTGGCCCCCTTGATAAACTCGTTTTTCTAACATTTTAAAGATTAATCTAGACCCATAAGCCATGGACCAATAATCCCTGAAGCCGAAAACTAATAGATAAAAGCATGGAATCTGAAGCGCATAAAACTTAACCCATGAACCATAAACCCATAAACCCATAGATAATAAACCATTAGTCCATTAACGCATAAATTATAAACCAATAAATCATAAACCGATTACCCATAAACTCATAAACCATAAACCCATAAGCATTATACCCGAGAACCTTAGATCCATGAACCATGAACACATAAACCATAAACCCATAGACAATAAACCATAAACACGTTAACTATAAACCTATCAACCATAAACTTAGGAACCACGAACCCATAAACCGTAAACCATAAGCCATGAACCTATAAACCATAGACCCATAATGTATAAAACCATAAACCCATGAACCATAAACCCATGAACCATAAACCCATGAACCTGAAAACAATTAACTCATAAAATATAAACCCATAACCCATAAACCATAAACCTATTAACCATAAGCCCATGAACCATAAACACATAAACCATAAACTCATGAACCCATAAACCATAAACCCATAAAATATTAACCATGAACACATAAAACATAGACCATATACCTATGAACCATAAACCCATAAACCATTAACGCATTAACCATAAATCTATCAACCATTGACCCATAAACCATAGATCAATAAACCATGAACCTATAAACCATAAACCCATAAACTGCAAAACTATGAAGCCGTGAACGATGAACCCGTAAACTATCAACCCATAAACCATGAATCTTTAAGTCATGAACCGATCAACCATCAAACGATGAAATATGAATCCATGAACCATGAACCCATTGAAAATTAATCTATCAACCATAAACCTATCAACGATATACCCATAAACCATAAACCTACAAGCCATAAACCCATAACCTGTGAAACTTCAAACTCTTAAACGTTAAACCCGTAAACCATAGCATCATAAACTATGAACCTTTCAATCGTGAACCGATCAACCATAAACCCATGAAATATGGACCCATAAACCATAAACCCATAAACCATGAACTCATGATTTCATAAACCATAAACCCATCAATACTAAACACATAAACCATGAATCATAAACCCACAACTTAATTAACCATAAAGCCATAAACCATAAATACATTAATCATAAGCCCATTAACTATAAAATCTTAAACGCATAACCCATAAGCCATAAACTTATAAACCATAAACCAGAAGCCCATAAAATATAAACTATAAACCCATAACTCTATAAACCATAAACCTATAAAACATTAACCCATAAACCATAAACATATCAACCATGAACATATCAACCATAAACCTATAAACCTATATACCATAAACTTATAAACCTATATACCATAAACCCATAAACCATAAATATGTAAACCATTCACTCATAAACCATGCACCTATAAACCATAAACGCATACACTGAAAAACTATGGAACCGTGAACGATGAACCCGTAAACCATTAACTTATAAACCATAAACCTTTAAATCGTGAACCGATTAACCATCAATCCATAAAATATGAATCCATTAACCATAAACTCATAAACCACGAACCCATAAACCATAAACCTATTAACTATAAACCCATCAACCATAAACCCGTAAACCATAAACCGATAAACCATTAACCCGAAATACATGAACCCATTAACCATAAACCCATAAAACATGAACCTATAGACCATAAACCTATAAATCATCAATCAATAAACCATAAACTTGTAAACAATAAACCCATGAACCATAAACCTTGAAATCGTAAAAACTTATCAACCATTAACACATACACCATGATCCCATAAACCTTGGAATCGTAAAAACCCATCAAATATTAACACATAAACCAGGATCCCATAATCCGTAAACACATAAACTATTAACCCCTTAACCCATAAACCATAAAAAACATAAACCATAAACTATAAACCCATAACCCGTAAACCCATAAACTATAAAACCATGAACCTATAACCCATAAACCATAAACCTAAAAACTATAAACCCATAAACCATAATTCTATCAACTATTAAACCATAAGCCATACACCCATGAACCATAAACTCATACAACCATCAAGCATTAACCCATAAAATATAAACCATTAACCCATAACTCAATAAACCATGAACCTATGAAACATTAACCCATAAACCATAAACCTATCAACCATAAACCTATGAACCTATAAACCATCAACCCATAAAACATTAACTCGTCAACCATGAATATATCAACCATTGACCCATAAACCATGAACCTATAAACCATAAACCCATAAACATGAAAACTATGGAACCGTAAACAATAAAGCCGTGAACCATTAACTTATGAACCATAAACCTTTAAATCATGAACCAATTAACTATAAACCCATAAGATATGAATCCCTAAACCATTAACCCATCAAAAATAAATCTATTAACCATGAACCCATCAACGATATCCCCTTAAACCATAAACCTATAAACCATGAACCCATAACCTGTGAAACTATTAACTCTTAAACGATAAATACGTAAACCCTACACCCATAAACCTTGAACCTTCAAATCATGAACCGTTCAACCATAAGCCCATAAAATATAAACCTATAAACCAGAAACCAATAAATTTATAAGCCATTAACCCATAATCAATAAACCTATGAATCATAAATCGTAAACCCATAACTCTATAAACCATAAAGTTATAAACCATGAACCCATAAACCATAAATTCGGAAACTATAAACCTATGAACTAGAGACCCATCAACCACAAACCAACAAACTATAAACCCATTAACCATAAACACATTAATCATAAACCAATTAACTATAAAATGATAAACGCATTACCTATAAACCATAAACTTATAAACCATAAACCCATGAACCTATAAATCATAAGCCCATAAACCATAAAATTATAACCGCATAACCCATATACCCATAGCCCTGAACCATAAACTTATAAACCATAGACCCATGAACCATAAACCTATAAACCATGAACCTATCAACCGTAAACCTATAAACCATAAATTCAAAAAACCTTGTACCCATAAACTATGAACCCCCAGACCATAAACCGATGAAGCGGAAACCAATAAACCATAAGCCTTTAAAGCATATAAACTATAAACTATAAACTATAAACCCATAAACCATGAACCCATCAATCATAAACCAATCAACAAAAAACACATGGATCATAGACCCATAAACCATAAAATTATAACCGCATAACCCATGAACCTATAAACCATAAACCCATAGCCCTGAACCATAAACTTATAAACCATAGACTCATAAACCAAAAATTGTAAAACATAATTCTATAAACCATAAGTATTTTAACTATTAAACCATAAATCCATCAACCGTAAACCTATAACCCATTAATCCACAAACTATAAGGCCACAAACCCATCAACCGTAAACTATAAACCATAAACCTATGAACCATATATCCATAAACTATAAAACCATAAACCCACTAACCGTCAATCCATAAACCATAAACCCATCAAATACAATCCATAAACCCATAACCCTATAAATTATAAACCCATAAGTCACAAATTCATAAACTATAAACCGATAAACTGAACCGATAAACCACAAAAAAATCAACCATGTATCTACAAACCATAAAACCATACACGCATAACCCATAAACCTTAAACCTATAAACCAATAACCCATAAACCATAAACCTATAAACCAGAAACCGATAAACGATAAAACCATAGAATCATTAACAGTGAACACCAAAACTATAAACCCATCAACAGTGGACACCTAAACTATCAACCCATTAACTGTGGACACCTAAACTATAAACCCATAAACTATCTACCCATAAACAATAGAACCATGAATCCAAAAACCATAAACCATAAACCTATAATCCATAAACCTGTGAATGATTAACCCATAAGCCATCAACCCGTTAACCAAAAACCCATAAACCATAAACCCATATTCCATGAACCCATAAACCATAAACCCATATTCCATGAACCCATAACCCTATAATCCATAAACTATGAACCCATAAACGATAAACCCACAAACCATAAACGGATAAAGCATAAACCCATAAACTATAAAATCATAAAGCCATCAACCGTAAACCCATAAACCCATAAACCTTGTACCCATAAACCATAAACCCCTAAACTATGAGCCCATAGAACATAAACCCGTAAACGATAAACTCGTAAACCATAATCTTATAAACCATTAGGGTGAAATCAAATGGAGCGGAAAATAGGCGACGGAACGTCACAGAACCTCAATTCCGCATCTTTGTATTCCGCCAACGGAGTAAAGACGACGTAATAGACGACATCAATTTTTATTTTGTTTAAAAAAATTATTAGTGCTTCAATAACCTCACGTAATATTTTTAATTTGCTTTCCATAGCTGTACTTTTAATTTCAATCAAACTTTTAAATTCTATTTTGGTTAACTATTTGTTTAAACAATTTCAAAAAGTCTGTGACGCTTCTATTATCCCGTCAAATTTGTTTCCCTATATTCACATGGAGCGGAATAGAAGTTCTGTGACGTTGATTAGCAATTTTATAATTAAAAAATAATGATGTTAATTGAAATATTTGGTTATAATAACAAACTATATTTTATTTTTATAAAAAAAGAATCTCATTACAATAACAATAGGTGATTATTTCCAACTTTTTTAACATTTTTGTTGTTAATTTAAAATTCGCGGATACATTTGTATGCTATTTTTAACAATTTTTCAGCTACATTCCGCGCCATGTGAATATAGGAAAAAAATTTGACGGAAAACAAGGCGACGGAATGAATGTTTTGTGACGTTCCGTCATCTATTTTCCGCTCCATCTGATTTCACCCTTACTCTTCATATAATAAACCCATCAATCATAAACCCATCAACCATAAACCTATAAACCATAAACCTATAAATTATAAACTTATGAACTATAAACCTATAAAACATAAACCATAAACCCATAACCATATAAACCATGAACCCACAAACCATAATCCTATCAATAATAAACCGATAAACCATGAAATCATAAACCATAAACCTATAAACCATGAACCAATAAACCATAAACCATAAACCCATAATTCATAAGCCTATTAACCATAAACCCATAAACCATACACCCTTAAACCATAAACCTACAAACCATAAACCCATAAACCATAAACCATAAACCATAAACTGATAAACCTCAAACGCAAAAACTATGGAACCATAATTATATTGACCGTAAACCCATAAACTATGAACCCGTAAACAATAAAACCATAATCTATAAACCCATAGAATCATAATCCTATAAACCATAAACCCATCAACCATAAACCCATTAGCCATAAATTGATTGACCATGAGCCCATAAACCACAAACTTATGAACCATAAATCTATAAACTATAAAACTGATAAACCCATCAACCGTAAACCAATGAACCATAAACCCATAAACAATAAAACTATGAACTCATGAACCATAAACTATAAACCTATAACCCTATCAACCGAAAACCCATAAATTATGAATCCATAAACTATAAATCCATAAACCATTAACCCATCAACTATAAACCCACAAACCATAAAACCATAATATATAATCCCATAAACTCATAACGCTATAAACCATAAGCCCTTGAACCATAAACCCATCAACCATTAACCATAAACCCATCAACCATAAACCATAAACCTATAAGTTATAAACTGAACATGAAACTGTTAACCCATAAACCCATAAACCCATGAACCCAGAAATCCCTAACCAAGAAATCCCTCAACCCATAAACTATAAACCATAAACCCATGAACCATAAACTTATAAACCATAAACCCATAAACCGTAAACTATGAACCTATGAACCCATAAACTATAAACACATAAACCATAAATCCATAAACCATAAACCCATAAGCCATAAATCTTTAAACCATAAACCCACAAGCCATAATCTTATGAACCAAAAACTCACAAACCATAATCCATAAACCGTGAACCCATAAACCCATAAATCCATAGACCATATACCCATGAACCATATACCATAAACCCATTAACCATAAACCACAAACCCATGAACCGTAAACCCATAAACCCTTAAAGCATAAAATCATAGACCATACACCCATAAACCCATGAACCGTAAACCATAAACCCATAATCCCACAAGCCATTAACCATAAAACCTATACCTATAAACCCATAAACCATAAACCCATCAACTATAAACTTTACCCTTTGAAGTCCATCATCCTATAAACCCATAAACTATAAACCCTAACTGATGGGTAGTCCATAAACCCATAAAATCATAAATTACATTTTATCGGCTAATTATTGAAATTAAATATTTATTAGGAATGAATATCTTTTAAAAAATATTTTAATTAAAATAATTTTCTATTATACCACGTTTTTATAACGAACATAATGTCTATTAATGCTATATTGGGATTAAAAATGGACAGATAGTGGGGGAAAAATGGCGCCGCCGAGAGCTGAACTTTAATAATGAAATTCGACTTTTGTCGGCGCCATTTTTTTCCCACGATCTGTCCATTTTAAATCCCAATACATTTATCATCTTTGTCGATTACCTTACTCTTCTATATATATTATTCAGGAATTTTTTTATTGTAAGTTTTTAACAGCTACGAAAATATTCGTAAGATTCAAAATAAAAAAACGTGGGACGCATACAATAGATGAACTATTCATGCATTGATCATCTGCTACATGCGCCCTACGTTTTTTATTTTAAATCTTACAAATATTTTCGTGGGTATTAAAAATTTACAATAAAAAAATTTCTGGACAATATATGTAGAGTGTGTTAATTGACAAAGATGATAAACGTATTTAGCATTAGTAGAAATTATTTTATACTTTTAGTTTGTTTTAAAAACGTGGTATATCAAAAAGTTTTTTTTATTGAAATATCATTATATACTTTCTAGTTTGATTCAAAAACGTGTTATATTAAAAAGTTTTTTTTTAATTTAAATATTATTTTATATATTTTAACTCGATTTAAAAATTTAGAAAACACGTGGTCGCATGCTGAGTTTCCCGCCATTTCGACGAAAATGACGCCATTGGAAATTCAACCAAGATTTATTGTTTTATGCACTGTTGGACCATAAAATCAATAAAATACGGTCTTCAATTGAGTATGTACAATGCAAAATGCTCTAACTCAAGTCTAATTACGATATTTGACAAGTTAAAGAATTTTAAAAGTTTTTGAAGATTTTTAAACACCAATTTTAAAAGTATATCTATATATAAAATCTTTAGATCTTTAATTTTGCTAATATCTCCGTATATAATATTTTTTCTTAAGGCGACTTCGGATTTTAGGTTAGGTTTTATTTTTGAGTTTACAAATTACTCTTTCAATATGTAAAATTTTTCAGATTTTTTAATTTTCCACCATTCTACGGATTATAATAAATGGTGGAAAATTAAAAAATTCAAAAAAATTTAGAAACTGAAAGAGTAATTTGTAAACTACAAAATGAAATCGAACCGAACTTCCGTAGTCGCCTTAATATTGCATTGTCATCCAGTTCTAAGCTATGTTTAAAATTTCAAGTCTCTAACTAATGAGGAAGTTAGTTTAAAATCGATTGCGAAATTCCTCCCAAACAGACAGACAGACAGACAGACACGAAGAGAAGTTAATAAGAACGTGGTAATAATCTGTAGGAGAATAGTCGATTACTTCTTTTTCATCGATAGTTACGAATATTTGTGTTGAAGAAGCGTTAATAAAACATTAGCACACATTATACTGATATTATCGCAATATATCTAAATTCTGGTTCAGCGCTATCAAAAAAAAATTGAAAACTTGTGTTTGAAAGTGAATATATTATTTTCTATAAATATTTAAAAAATACTTATATGATGTGTTATTAATTTTCTCTTCAACATGATACTTCGAATTTGCTTCTCAATTTTTCCATATGAATGTAATATCATCTCAAAAAATGGAATATAAAGTTAAGAACATGGAGTTGTGCAAAATAATTTGGAATAGTGATACACGGAAATTCATTAAAAAAAATTGCTTTTGAATTGCATTAAGAATTCATCTAGATTTGATGACAATCAATTGAAAATCATAGAGAAAAAAATAATTATTTCTTTGATTCCTGACTATGAACGCAAATGCAATAATATTATAAGAGTAAGATCAGCTTTTATTAGAAAATATTAGCAATTTTTAGCATCTGATTTTGTTGTTAAGTTATCTATTGAAAATAAGGAACTATCAGATTCAATCTTGCTTTAGTTCAGCTAAAAGAGGTTGACCTCACCTAACATATGAAGAAGTAGCTTCAAAAACTAAAAAGAGACAAATCAAAGATTTTTCTTTATCTTTTACAAGAGAGAAGCTCCTACTAGCAATCGAAAATACTGAAATGGTTTCTGAAAATGAATCAGACACTGAAGATCCGAGCGAGGAAAATGAGGAGCTCATGAATAATACTTTAGCGATATTTGTCGATTTGAAGTTGTCGGAAAGAAAATATCTGAAGCTACGGAAATATAATAAAATAATAAGTAAAAACAATTCATATCCATCTTATTATGATATCGTAAAAGTTAAAAATAAATCTTATCCTTTTGATAGAGAACATATTGAGACTTCAGTCAATGGAGCGAGTGTAAATTTTATATCTTTATTTGGACACACTGTTGAATGAATTTTATTACAATTGAAGAAGAGCGAGCTCACAGAGCTCCATAGTAAGAAAATAATGTTGAAGGGGAAATGCGGTGTGGATAGTGCTCATTCCAATCAAATGACAAACCAAAAGTGGTCAAAAGACGATTATGATGATGATAATATTGACAGAGACAATAACAATTAGAACGAAGACTCATGATAAAGGTTGTAGTGATCATGTATTTTATAACAAAAATGATTATGAGAATTCTGATTCTGCTCTTTTTAAAAATTTCCTTTGTTTCTCTTCAATTGGAAACTGCAGATAAAATCATTTGGACAAATAAAACACCTTCATTAGTACACTACTGTAGAATCACCGAATTTGTTTTTGCAAAAAAACGAGAATCCCTGGTAAAAAAATATGAATTTTTAATAACTTGTTGAATAAAGTTGAAACTGATTCCATTAGACTTCATAGAATTGTATTTGATATACATTTCGATTTGAAGTATACTATGTTGGATAGAAAGATATGTAATTACCTAACAAACCAAAAAGCTTCTTCGTGGTGTAGGATCTAAATATTCTAATGATTTGAACTATATAAAAAAGTTACCCTTTAATGAGTCCCACTATAAATTCGGTTTATCCACTCTGCATTGATGGATTTGCACATTGGAATTTCTATTACATGTTTCATATAATCAAAATTTAAAAAAGTTTTGTGCGAGAACAGTTAAAGAAAAAGACAAGAAAAAAAGAGAAAGCAGCAAATCCAAAATGATTTAAAGTCTGAACTTTCATTAACTGTCGATAAAGTTAGGCAGGGTTACGAAACGACAAATACCGGTAATGTTGCTCGGGCATTTATGTGTCAAGCTCAAACAGTTTCCAAAATAACAGGCTTAGATGAAAATTTTATTGTGAGGTTCATAATATTCTGCAAGTGATAGCTTGTGAAAAAATGATTGATACTCTCAAATTAAAGGAATATTGTCTGCAAACATTCGCAAGATATATACAACTCTATCCATGGTATAAGTTACCACCATCCATACATAAACTTCTAATTCATGGAGCAGATATCATAGAAACATTTGATTTGCCGATTGGTCATTATTCTGAAGAATCCCAAGAAGGAAGCAACAAAGTTTTCAGAGAAGCAAGATCCTTCCACAGCCGAATGAATGACAGATCGCACACACATATTGATATAATGAAATACATGTTAGTAAATTCAGATCCATTAGTGAGTAGGTGGAGGTTGCAAGAAAAACAACTGACCGATGAGGCTCAAAATATGCTTTTATAAATTCAAGCTTAAGAGGAGGTCTCGTATCTCTGTCCTTTTCTAATCAAAGAAATGATTTTTTTACAAAAACTAATAAGTTTATCAAAAAATGAAGAGAAAGCCGCATCTCGTATCAAAAAAAGCAATATTTTCTTTGATAAGAAAAAATTAATTTTATTGCTTCGTTCTCAAGAAAACCTTGAAAAACTTAAATCATAGAGGTTAGGGTGGACAATTTGGTTTTTCAAGGTTTTCTTGAGAACGAAGCAATAAAATTAATTTTTTCTTATCAAAGAAAATATTGCTTTTTTTGCGGCTTTCTCTTCATTTTTTGCTAAAGTTATTAGTTTTTGTAAAAAAATAATTTCTTTGATTAGAAAAGGACAGAGATACGTGACCTCCTGTTAAATAAGGAAAAACAGCCCTTTTGAGGGCTAGATGATGTGCAAAATCCGTTTAGCAACCTCCACGCGGAGCACATCGGGGAACGCTAATGCTAAGGGTATAAGTACGTCACGTATAAAATGAATGGCTTACGAATGCTATCAGAAATTATTTGCTCGCATAGAATAAATCGGTTTGTAGGAACAAATTAAATTTAATTATTTTCATTACTATCATTTCGATTTTCTCGACAAAAAACATACTGTTACAAATTTTTTCTAACGAGAAACATATCATTTCGATTTTTTCCGACGAAAAACATATCATTTTGATTTCCCATTATAAAAAAACACATATATATATATATATATATATATATATATATATATATATATATATTATATATATATATATAGTATACTGTTTTGATTTTCAATGAAGTTTAGTATTCATGGGTTTAAGGTTCGAAGGTTTTAATTAATGGGTTTAGGGCCTATGGATTCAGAGTTTATAGGTCTGGGGCTCATAGGCTTATATCTCCATTAGGGGTTGATAGGTTTATGGTTTATGGGTTTATGGTTTATGGTTTATGGGTTTATCGTTGATTGGTTTATGGTTTATGGGTTTATGGTTTATGGGTTTATCGTTGATGGCTTTATCGTTGATGGGTTTATGGTTTATGGGTTTATAGTTTATGGGTTTATTGTTTTATCGTTTATGGTTTATAGGTTTATGTTTTATGGGTTTATGGCTTATAGGTTTATGGTTAGTAGGTTTATAGATTTATGGTTCATGGTTAGTAGGTTTATAGATTTATGGTTCATGGGTTTATGGGTTTATAGTTTAAGGTCTATGGTTTAAGGTTTATGGGTTTATAATTTATGGGTTCATGATTTATGTGTTTATGGGTTTGTGGTCAATGGTTTATAGTTTATGATTTATGGTCTATAGTTTATGAGTTTGTGGTTTATGGTTTATAGTTTATGAGTTATGGTCTATAGTTTATGGGTTTATGGTTGATGAGTTCAGAATTTATGATTTATGGGTTTATGGTTGATGAGTTCAGAATTTATGATTTATGGGTTTATGGTTTATGAGTTCAGAATTTATGATTTATGGGTTCATGGGTTTTTGGGTTTATGGTTTTATGGGTTCATGGTTTATGGGTTTATGGTTGATGGGTTTATCGTTTATGGATTTATGGTTTATAGGTTTATGGTTTATAGGTTTATGGTTTATGGTTTATGAGTTTATGGATTTATGGATTTATGGATTTATGGTTTATGGGTTTAGAGTTGATCACTTGAGGTTTTATGCATTTATTTACAAGTTCTAGGGTTCAGGGATTATGGGTCCATGGCTTCGAGGTTGAGGTTTATCTTTCGAATGTTAGAAAGAATTTATTAATTTAAGCAATGTACCCGAAAAATATTTTTCCAAACCTAAATTTTAAGTCGTGTTGCATCAAAGGATTGACTTGTAGGCAGATTTTTTTCCAAAAATTTTTTTTTCTTAGATACTAAGTCAGCAACAAATTAGCAATAAAACATCCTTTACTAATTTTTATTCCACTCTTTAATTTGATTAATTATCAAATTTTTTTTAAATATAGTATTAGTTATCCAGGCAAATATTAGGATTCTGAAATCCAGCAATATGTCATCTTCCAGTAACAAATTAGCAGCAAAATATCCTGTTCGAATCGTTAAAATATCCTAATTAAAAAAGTTACATTAGTTATCGTGCTGGCGTAAGACTCACGCTAACAAAGCCATGGTTTTTCGGAAACGGCTGGAGCAACAAAATCGATTCTGATCAGAAACGTCGGCAACAAATAAATTAATAACAAAATATTCTTTACTAATTTTTATTCCACCCTTTACTTTAGTGAATTATCAAATTTTTTAAAGGTATGGTGTTAGTTATTTAGGCAAATATTAATATTTTGAAATCTAGCGATATCCTATCTATAAATTTTTGAAAGATATGGTATTAGCTATCTAAGCAAATATTAAGATTTTGAAATCCAGCAATATGTCATCTCCCAGCAACAAATTAGCAGCAAAATATCCTGTTTAAATCGTTAAAATATCCGAATTAAAAAAGTAACATCGGTTATCGTGCTGGCCTAAGACTTACGCTAGCACAGCCATGGTTTTTCGAAAACAGCTGGAGTAACATAATTTCGATGTGTTTAATAAAATGTAATATTTTCTCTGATTAGAATAAATTAATTTTATCGCTTCGTTCTTAAGAAAAGTTGGAATAACTTAGAAAATTAGAAATTAGTGTCAAATAATGGGATTTTCAAGTTATTCCAACTTTTTTCGAAAATAAAGCGGTGGAATTAAATTATTCTTATAAGAGAAAATATTGCTTTCTATTATACGAATCGAAACTATCTCTTTATTTTTGCTTCAAATCATTAGTTTTTATAAAAAATAAATTTTAAACAGATTCGGTAAAACAGGTAACTGTGTCGGTATACAGCAGACTCTTAATCTCTGTTAATAATAATACATTATAAAAATACTATATTATTTTATTTTATTATTAAGCGACTAATATAATATTATGATGCTCCACCTATTTTTTTTTTTTTTTTAATTTTAAATATCATATATTTTTATAATCAATTTTTATAGGAAAAAAAAAATAAAAAATTTATTTAACACCTTAAATTCTATTTTATTTTAAAAATATAAAAAAATATATTTACAGATAGGGATGGAAAAAAGTTTTAATGTCAATATTACATGGATATATAACTTATATCGATATGAAATAAAAACGTAGCTAGTTCTGTAATTTTTTTCTGCTAAATAAAAAATATTAAAGATTGAAAAAAATTATTATAAATTATAGTTGTTTTTTATTCTCACTCAATTGCGAATAATGAAATCTTTTTCATTCTTTAAAAAAAGGACCTTTTCTAAATTTATTTAAATTTATGACATTTTTAACTCATTTAATAAAAATAAAAAATAAATATGAATAAATCTAATATCAATTTAGAAAAGTAAAAAGGACCTTTTCTAAATTTAAATGTATGACGTTTTTAACTCATTTAATAAAAATCTAAAATAAATATGAATAAATGTAATTTCATTTGAGAAAAGTACAATAATAAATTTACCTGAATAAATATTTTTAAAAATTGGACTTTTTCTTCTTTCTTTTATTTAATATCATATTTTTATAATATCAATAATTTTTATTTTCAAAACAAAAAATTGATAATTCTCTTTAACGAACGTAATAATTTTCAGTTTTTAATAAACAAAATTTTGAATAAACTTTCAATAGTTGAATTATTTTTTCCGTTAAAAAGTGAAATTTTCTAAAGTTCTATAGGGGCATAATAACATCCTTTTTAATTAATTTAAAAAAAAAAACATTTTATTTTAACAGCTACAAAATTTAAAAGACGAAAAATCTCAATTTTTCAAAAATTACATAAACAGTTTTAAAATTTAAGTTACCCAGAGATTAATTACTTAAAAATAATTGAAAATTCTTTCATAAAAATAACTATTTTGCATCTTATCTGACTGCTCGTTCCGTTAATTACTATTTTGTAATCAAATTACTTTAAAAAATTTAAGATGTCATACAAATTAGTATTTTAATAATAAAGAGCTGAACGGTTCTTCAAGCTTAAATTATATGAATTTTAAATATAAACACACAATACTGATTTTATTAATTAACAGTTTATTGAGACCCAAAGTGATCATACTTTAGATGAGACTATCTTAAAGAAATGATCGACGAGGCTATTTTAAAATTTACAGTAATAACATATGAAATAAAAACCCATTTAAAGTTTTAAAAGATTATCCGCCTTTTTAATAAACAACAAATTATAGCTGATGGAGGAGCTATCTGACTATTAACAAGATTTATATGATTTTTAAATCTTTGAAACTTTATGAGAAAAATATTGAGAATGACAGATAAAGGGAAACATCTCTTCCAATTAAAAAATATTAAAGAATTATGAAATGTATCTTAAAAAATCAGTTTCGAATTGTTTATTATATGTTTAAATGGTTTATTATTATGGTTATGTGAATTAAATATTTCTATTATTTTATTTTTTATTGATTCAACAAAAATTTAACTTAAAATGAATAAAAGAATAATAAAAGAATTAAGGAATGTGCTTTGAGAAAGCATATTTTTAAAAAAGTTTTGTCAACTTCATGAAAGCGCATTAAATAAAAATCCCGCTAAATATGTGTTATCGAACTAAATGAAAATCTAAAAAAAAAACCTGATGCAAAAAAATTATCGTATATTTAGAATGAAATATTGTGAGAAAATCTAAAAAAGTAGGAATTTTAAAGTATTCACTAAAAAGAATGCATTACATTTTTTCAAAGCTTCTTATCATATTATAAAGTTAACTGAAAAATAAAATGTATTCGTTTAATTTTTTAAAGATTGATTTGTTTAGTTACTTTGCAAGTATGATTCAATAAAATTTGAAAATAATATATAAAATTAACGTAAAATTTTTGTATGCTTTGAAACAAAAAAAATTTTTATCTAATTTACATATAATTAATGTACTTCATTATTCAAATTGTCTCATTACATAGAATTATACATTTCATTATTTAAAAAATTTATATTCTTCATAAATTTTTTTATTGAAATTTTCATTTTAAAATTTACTCAAAAACTTTTTTGAAGTAGCCAAATTTTAATTCAAGCCGACGATATATTAAAAAAATAATTTATTGATCATTTTATTATTTAAACAGTTTCAAATATATGTGGTAAATAATATTTTGTTGTATTTTTTTAAATAAAATGTTAATTATATTGACATTGCACCTAAACATTTATAAAATTTTAAATTTTTCCAATACTACAAATTTTTGTTAACATATATAAAAACTTTTGAAATTTTAAACTCAAAGTTCATTTAAAGTACTTGTAATAATTAATTAGGCAATTATATCTTGAGTATAAATATTTTTTTCATACTTAAATAACTAATGATCAAAGCCTACTTATAAGGAAAGATCATCTCCACCTTCGAGAAATAAATTCTTTTAAAACTACAAGATATGATTGATAAAAAAAATTAACCCGTATTTTTCCTTTTGCTTAAATAGATTTCAGAGACAAAGTTATAAACATTTTTCAATAATATAATGAAAAAAAGTTGTCGTAAGAACTTGAATGATCGGACAACTAAAAATCTTACAAAAAAATGTATTAAATATTAAAAAAGTACAAATTAAATACTTTAATTTAAGCCTTATTAGCTTCTAAAAGCTCAATAAAGTTAAAAAGTTATGCTTAATTGAAAATTATTACATATTTTTTAATGGTTTTAGCATATAATATATGATAAATTTTTTACGCTATTTCACTTGTATATTTTGATCGTTCGTAACTTTTAAACTACATAAGCTTTTTTGATGCAATACAGCTTAAATTAATATATTTAAGTACTTTCTTTGATCTATCACACATTTTCTAGTAAGAATTTTAGCTGTTTGACTATTCAAGTTGCGATAAGCGTTTCTTTTCCCTATATTTTTGATGAAATATCGGTATTTTTATATCCGAAACCTTTTTTCATTTCATTTTTTTTCATAAAAAATCAGATTTTGTTTCAACCAAATTCGTTTTCCGAAGATAGGGACCTTTTTTCTCCTTGTTCATTTGAAAAATTTTCATTCAAATTAAATTTTGTAATTCTTTTTGTAAAATTTTTGTGAACTTAATTTAAACTTTGTATAATGTTTATTCAAAACATATTATCCCTTTCGTTAAAAATTGCCAAATTTTGAACTTTATTAAAGAACATTTATTTATTTTATGATATTTTAGATTTATTATTAATCTCTTAGAAATTTTTATTTCACTTTCTATTTAACATTTTCTATTATAAAACATGTTCTTCATAAGGTTTTAAACAATTTCCAAATTATATACTCTTTTTAAGTACATTATTAATTTATTTATGTTTAGAGTTTAATTAATATTTTATCAATTCTTTTTAAATGTTATGCATAAATTTATTTGATTTATTTATAAATTATATTTATAAATGTTATATAACTATATTATATTTATAAACGTATTATCTTTATTGTTATTTAAATACATTTTTTATGATATAATAAAATATTCATGCATTTTATTACATTTATCCCAAATCACAGTAAAAAATATACTTTAAAAAGATATAATAACCGTCAAAACATAAAAAAATATATATTTAATAAATAAACTGCTATTTTTAAAAATTAACAACATAGATAAAATATTTTCCTAATTAATTGTCAAACTCAAAAAAATTTTAAATGCTTTTCATATCATGGTTCAAAGTTTGGAATCATTGTAATCATTACAAAAAAAAACATTGAAATCTATTTTTTTTATTTTTGGAAATGTTAAAATTCTATGTAAAATTTTTAAAAATAAAATATAATTTAAAGTCATTTTCATTTAAAACACGCTTTCATGAAATTTACAAGGTTTCGTAAAGTTTCAGTTTTCCTAAATCAAATTATCCACATTATAAATTTATATTAAGTTAATTCAATAAAAAAACATTTAAAACCTGATATCAAGATATTTGCTACTATACTACTGTATTACCGATATTAAAATGGATATACTTTTAATAAAAACATTTCTTCATTTTTTTATGTGTTTGAAATAAAATGATGTTTATCAACATTTTATGTTGAATTTTTATTAAATCAATTAAAAATGATGTTGCCATGCTCCTATATAAGTTTAGGAAATACCAGTTTTTGAGAGACTAAAAGAATTAAGCTATTTAAAATGTAGTGAAAATTTTATTTAATATGTCTTGAGAGAACTAAATTATTATGTTTGTTAAATCAATTTTTTGTTTTGAAAATAATAATTGATAATATTATAAAAATATATTTAATAAAAGAAAGAAGAAACAGTCCAATTTTTAAAAATATTAATGATATTTAATGTAATTTTTATTCAAAATGCGCTTTAATAAAGTTAAGAAAAGGTCCTTTTTTTAAAGAACAAAAAAGGTTTTATTATTCGCAATTAAGTGAGAGTTAAATCAATAAAAAATAAAATAATAAAAATATTTAATTCACATAACCATAATAATAAACGATTCAAACATATAATAAACAATTCGAAACTGATTTTTTAAGATACATTTCATAATTTTTTAATATTTTTTAATTGGAAGAGATGTTCCCCTTTATCTGTCATTCTCAATATTTTTCTCATAAAGTTTCAAAGATTTAAAAATCATATAAATTTTGTTAATAGTCAGATAGCTCCTCCATCAGCTATGATTTGTTGTTTATTAAAAAGGCGGATAATCTTTTAAAACTTTAAATGGGTTTTTATTTCATATGTTATTACTGTAAATTTTAAAATAGCCTCGTCGATCATTTCTTTAAGATAGTCTCATCTAAAGTATGATCACTTTGGGTCTTAATAAACTGTTAATTAATAAAATCAGTATTGTGTGTTTATATTTAAAATTCATATAATTTAAGCTTGAAGAACCGTTCAGCTCTTTATTATTAAAATACTAATTTGTATGACATCTTAAATTTTTTAAAGTAATTTGATTACAAAATAGTAATTAATAGAACGAGCAGCCAGATAAGATGCAAAATAGTTATTTTTATGAAAGAATTTTCAATTATTTTTAAGTAATTAATCTCTGGGTAACTTAAATTTTAAAACTGTTTATGTAATTTTTGAAAAATTGAGATTTTTCGTCTTTTAAATTTTGTAACTGTTAAAATAAAATGTTTTTTTTTTTAAATTAATTAAAAAGAATGTTATTATGCCCCTATAGAACTTTAGAAAATTTCACTTTTTAACGGAAAAAAATAATTCAACTATTGAAAGTTTATTCAAAATTTTGTTTATTAAAAACTGAAAATTATTACGTTTGTTAAAGAGAATTATCAATTTTTTGTTTTGAAAATAAAAATTATTGATATTATAAAAATATGATATTAAATAAAAGAAAGAAGAAAAAGTCCAATTTTTAAAAATATTTATTCAGGTAAATTTATTATTGTACTTTTCTCAAATGAAATTACATTTATTCATATTTATTTTAGATTTTTATTAAATGAGTTAAAAACGTCATACATTTAAATTTAGAAAAGGTCCTTTTTACTTTTCTAAATTGATATTAGATTTATTCATATTTATTTTTTATTTTTATTAAATGAGTTAAAAATGTCATAAATTTAAATAAATTTAGAAAAGATCCTTTTTTTAAAGAATGAAAAAGGTTTCATTATTCGCAATTGAGTGAGAATAAAATACAACTATAATTTATAATAATTTTTTTCAATCTTTAATATTTTTTATTTAGCAGAAAAAAATCACAGAACTAGCTACGTTTTTATTTCATATCGATATAAGTTATATATCCATGTAATATTGACATTAAAACTTTTTTCCATGCCTATCTGTAAATATATTTTTTTATATTTTTAAAATAAAATAGAATTTAAGGTGTTAAATAAATTTTTTATTTAATTTTTTTACCTATAAAATTTGATTATAAAAATATATATTTAAAATTAAAAAAAAAAAAAAAAATAGGTAGAGCATCGGGTTTGAACTTGGCAAAATTATGATTACAGCGAAGTGCGTAAAAACTTAGTGACCACAGCCACCGCATACATCAGTTGAATAGGGTAAAAAGTTACATTTGTTCATCGCCCCCCAAAAGATTTTATTTATTATTATGTGTTTGATTATACCTTAACGATTTTTATCATTAAAAAATATATTTATGTTTCATATAAAAATATGTAATTAATCAACGAATTTTCGGGATGGTTAATCATATTTAAACTAAGCTATAACGTGCCGCGGTGAAAACGAGCTAAAGCGAGTTTGCCGTAAGTTTACCTACGCCACTGGAATTCGCAATGCTTCGTGTGTTTGTCTCCTCCCCTCTCGCTTGCTTCTCTACGCGCGTATAGACGTGGAGGGACTTTGCGCGTATAGTTCGGGCATTTGTCCATGTGGCAGCGGTAGTTTACATTGAATTTTCACGGGCACGCTCTTGCCTATGCTCATTGGCAATCTCTACTAATCTCTGGTTATTATAGAAATCTTCTTGATTTATCGACCGCGCAATCAGAAATTATGTCAATCAGAAATTGAAAAACACGAGTCAGGATAACCTACAGTTGGACGAAACATCATCCATCATAAGTGCATCTGGTTTTATAGCAGAGAATCAAAAAATGAGATATCATCTACAACGAATTACATCTAGTGTTATAGAGGCTTATCGAAAGATAAAAGTCACTTCTTGTAGAAGGATGCGTAGATGCCAAGAATTTAATTATAGTTTGAATAACTAAACCAATTATCAATCACGTGTCATTTAATTAATAACTAAAACTTTAACTATTGATTAAACTCTCGTATAATTGATAACTAAACATTTAATCATCATTTAATTGATGTATAAAACTTTAATTCTCGATTCAACTTCATATAATTGAAATCAGTTGGCAATTACGGGTCATTTAATTGATAAGTAAACTATAAACTATCAATAAAACTCTTAAATGATTGATAATTCAAATTTAATTCTCAATTAAACTTTAGCTAATTAAAATTAGTTATCAATTACGGGTCATGTAATTGATAAGTTGAATTTTAATTATCAATGCAACTCTCATGTAATTGATAATTGAAATTTAATTCTCAATTAAACTTCAGATAATTAAAATTAGTCATCAATTATGGGTCATAATTGATAACTGAATTTTAATTTTTAATTAAACTCTTATTTAATTGATAATTAAAATTTAATTTTCAATTAAACTCCTATATGATTGATAATTAAAATTCAATTCTCAATTAAATTCAGATAATTAAAATTGGTTATCAATTATGGGTCATTTAATTGATAACTGAATTTTAATTTTTAATTAAATTCTTATTTAATTGATGATTAAATATTTAATTCTCAATCAAACTTCAGATAATTAAAATTAGTTATCAATTATAGGTCATTTAATTGATAACTGAATTTTAATTTTCAATTAAGCTCTTATTTAATTGATAGTTAAAATTTAATTCTCAATTAAACTCTTATATGATTGATAATTAAAATTTAATTCTTAATTAAACTTAGGAGAATTGAAATTAGTTATCAATTCTGTGTCATTTAATTGATAACTGTACTTTTAATTATCAATTAAACCCTCATTTAATTATTAATTAAAATTTAATTCTTAATTGAACCTCAAATAATTGAAATTAGTTATCAATTCTTTGTCATTTAATTAATAACTTAACCTTTAATTATCAATTAAACTCTCATTTAATTGATAATTAAAATTTTATCCTCAATTAAACATCAGATAATTATATTAGTTATCGATTACGTGTCTTGTAATTAATGACTAAAAGTTTAATTAATAATTATTAATGGATAATTACTTATTTGCACAACCCTGTTTACATTTAAAAACTGTTGAAGGTATCAGATTTGAGTTTAAGCCTGAAAAAAAATATTCAAATGTAGTCATAATTTTTTTTTCTACTGATATTAATTAATAAAACTCCTTTTCACTTTAAATATATATTAAATATATGACTTTGATCAATTATTAATTTTAAAAAACCTTATCTGATGTTTTAAACTCGTTTAAGTTGTCGAAAAATTGATTTTTAAAAATTTTAATACGTGTCGTAAACTTTTTCAGTCAATTCTTAACTAATTAGGTTCTGGAATTTTCATAAAATGAGTTGAAGTAAATGTTAAATTAAATTACTCATATAAAATTCACAAAAATATGTATTTTCATCAACTTCTTAAACTAAACTTTTAAATTCTCTTTATGTTTAAAAACTAAAACTGTGATTTTGTGAAGGTACATAAACTGAAGATCTCTAGAAATTTTGAGGTCAATTGGTTTAAAATTGGCTGAAAAAGTTTGTGGCAAGTACCAAAATTTAGAAAATCAAGTTTTCAACTACTCAAAAAAATTTAAAATAACGGTTGAGATTTTTAAAAATTATTCATGGATCAAAGTTTTCTATTCAATAGATATTTGTGTTAATAATGATATATATATATTTAATAATAATCATATATATTACCCTGGTAGAAAATTAAGGATAAGATATGCTCAGATAACTAACTGTTGGCTATATCTCGTCGCTACGCAGTCGCAATAAGTGACCGATAAATACACGATAATATATTAAAGACTACAGAGTTGATATAAAATATAATCACTAAAATAATTAAAATTTTTTTCTTCTGATTTGAAATAAATTATAAATATTATAATATTCATTATTACAATTCATATGAGTTGTAAATAATTTTCAATTAAAATCGTTTATAGAAAGCGAATCTGTATATATACATGCTGCCCGCGATGGCGCCCGTTTGTACAATCGTACAATATATCCTGTAGTTGCGAATACTGAATGTTAGCTGCGCGCGCATCACTCGACGCTTCGTCTTCTATAAGCATCTATCTTCATCACTGTATGTGCAGGTTAGATTGACTTAACTTAGCTTTAAAATTATTAAAGATACATATACTGTTATTGTAATAGCGTTAACATTTTCTGTTCTTTATTTTCTAACTTAAATTTATTTGCGAACATACACAGTATGATTATGAATAAAATATCCATGTAAAATCAGTGAGTGCGAAGTGCGAGTGAGCGAGTGCATATGGAAACTTAGTGTGAGAGAATACACTGTAAAAAAAAATAGGGAGAAATCACTTCGTTGGTCGACGATTTCAATGCGACCATGCACCGTCGATGTTATTTAACATCGTTGAAGCGCGAAATCTAACTGATTTAATCTAAAAATCATGTGTTCAGTTTATGTGAAATCACGCAAAGCACGTTAAAATGTCGCCGTTTAACGAAGTTAAATAACCTCGACGGTGCATGGTCGCATTGAAATCGTCGACCAACGACGTGATTCCCCACTACTTTTTTACAGTGTATGACTGTCCGTTTAGGAACTGTAAAGGAAACAAGGAGTGAACAGTCTTTCTCTTTCTCACTAACTGTGTTCCCATATGCGTGCTCACTCGCACTTTGTAATATGCTGTTTATGAATATAGTATAATTCAACATTAACCATATTCCCCCGATACCATCGCGATAATTCGTTAAGAGTAATGAAGGTTTATCGCGATATCTAAAAGCATATGATCGCGACTGCCCATAAAATACGGGATGATATACTGAAAATATGATCAACTTTCTACCAGGGTATAATTATATATATATATATCAAGGGGTTAACAACTCTAAGAATAAGTACTTGAATGATTTCAAATTTAGACGATTTCATTATGATTTCAAATCAATTTCGAGTGTAGTCACTTTACTAAAACATGGAGCGATTTTAAGTGGATTCATGCAATTTCACGAAGTTTATGTCATTACTGGGTATTGGATTTCATTAATTAAAAATTGAACATAAACATTATAAATGAAAAAGTGTAAATTTAAATACAAATTAAATACATTGAATAAATTAATTATAAACAAAAGATAGTCCTACAGTACAATTAATATAGAAAAAAAATAATGTGTAATAATGATTTTTTTTTTTTTTTTTTTTTTTTTTAAAAAAAAAAAGATTAATATATAAAGGATATTGTCCTCTATATGATTAACCTTTTATATATGATGAAGTCGAGGAAGTCCCTCGCCCGGCATCTGTTTAACACATTACATCAGGCTAGGACTGTCAGACCCACCATACCGAAAACTTTGACTACCGATGGATGGTCAGCCACTTTTGTAACCAACAATCAACCGATACCCAATGAGGTCGGATTTTTTAAAGAGTCGCGATATAAATGGCACATACACTTATTTTCTTTCGAAAAAAAAGTTAGAGGTACCTGGCCAGGATTCGAACCCATGCCCTCCGCGTTGAAGGCAAGAGCTCTATCCATTACGCCACCGCGCTCTTAATGTGTAATAATGATACTAAGGATGTGAATAATTTTGATGTAACTATTATAAATTAATTAAGATACTATTTTCAAATCAATAATTTTTATTAAAAATTATTGATTTTTATAATACAAAAATAATTACAATCTAAAATTAGAAAAAATTCTTTTTTTTATTGATTACATTTAAGCTTAAAATTAATCTTTTATTCTCTTTAATCGAAGGTGAAATTGTAGTTATATGATTTTTTATATTGATATACCCATAGGTCCCGACTTCAAAATAGCGCTATTTTTCATTATAACGTATACCATGAACAAAGAACTCCATCTTTTATATTTTCTGCAACTTTTGAAAAATTACTAGGAATTTTCAAAATATTACGATTTCAAGATTTCGTTTTTAATACACTGATTTCATAACAGATTGAAATCGATTCAAAATTTGGGTGCTTCAATGATTTCAAGAGTTATTAACCCCTTGATAGATATATATATATATATACTCGTGGAATTAAATACTAATAAAATTAAGTTTTAACATAAAGCTAATTATTTAAGTTGAAATTGTATTTTATAAAATAATACAATAATTTATAAGTTATTAATTATAATAATTATGTAAACTTTTTATTTATAGAATAAAATAAAATATTAAATTCGTGATTATCATTTTCATAGTTTATTTGAAATATTATGTAAATTTTATAAGTATAAATTATTTAGAGTGAAATATAATGTAACTTCGACAATAAATCCAATCTAATGGAATAATTATAATTTCCTATCATTATATTTAATACAAATTTTAGAGTGATATTTAAGAATATTATTTATTTTCCGCATTCTTAATAAATGTCTTGCAAATCATAAGTAAATTTTCTTTAAAATGTTTACTGTTTTATGGGAAATTTCACTTCGATCTAGACAGATCATAAATATGAAATCATAATTATAGACATAATCAGAAAAATTTATCCATATTTCATATATTTTCCTATCTTTATAATTGACTATTAAAAATAATTCAATATTAAAAAAAATTACTTTTTAATATTGTATTTTATAAAACGCATGTTAAAAAGATACTAACAGAATATTTTTATATTATGTTATGATAATTTTTCAAATAAGGTCAATAGATATATTCTAAAAATCAATATACTTCTCTTAATAACAATATTATTGCTTTAGTGAAATTATTATTCATACATTCAATTCTTAACAATTTTTTCATGAATGACAATTCATATGAATACGAACACACGTACGTATGAATGTTATTAAGGTTACATAAATGTTATTTATGAAGAACTCTTTACAAATAAATTTTTAATTACTAATGTATTTTCATGAAATTAACTCAAGTACTTTATTCTCTGAATGATACTTGAATAAAATTTTAATTGAGTAAATTATATTATACAATTCTAAATTTATAAATTTATTCAATTGTTCATCAAATGCAATGATTATTCATGAAATATATTATTCTTACATATATATTACACAAATAATAATTACAATGGATGATAGTTAAATAAACATTTTTATTTTTATAATTTAGCGTTAAAATTTATTTTGATGAAAATGTTATTCGATTGACATTTTAGTTGTGTTTAAATACTTAATAATTTTTTTTCGTGTTTTAATAATTCTTCATTAATATTAAGGATTCGTTCATAAATTATAATATCAATGATATGAAAATAAAAAAAAATACAATATTGAATATAATATAACCTTACTTGTGATACATACACTTCGTAATATTTATATTTCATTGAGAATTTACATCTAATAGTATGTAAGTAAAGAGAGTTTTGGGAACCCCCACTCCTCCACCATCAGCTCACCTGTGCAGGTGCAAAAATAATGACCAGTCCCGCGATATAAGAAATTCACTCCACGCCTGCGCGCCGTGTTAGCGCTCATTGGCGCGCGAGCTCCGGCGCCGCGTCGATAAGCGAATCATCGCGATCCGCGCCGCGTAGATAAGCGAATTCCCACGATCCGCGTTGATAAGCGTATTCCCCCGGTCCGCGCCCGCCCGCCCGCCGTCGCAGATGAGAGTAAGAAAAATCGTTCCAACTATTTTAATTCTAAATTCTCTTTTACACGCTATTCACTACATATAGAAATTAATTTTGTTATATAATAATGAAGTCCACTATTAAATCTAGAATATTTAGAGTTTATATAAAATAGGATGATAAGGAAAAAACATTGTAGTTAACACTTGCCCATAATGAAATGTACGAATAATTTATAATAATAATAATAATATTTTAGAGTAAGAGGTAGGATATGAGAACATTGTAGCTCACATACTGAAATGTATAAAGTTGGGAGTGGAGGGGGAGGTCAAGTACAAGATTGTTTGGGTCCCTAAAAATACAACTTCGTCTTATCTCTGTATGACGTCACTAGCATTACACTTTGTCGCACGCATGTGCTCTTATAAGTATAAGCATTACAGATCAACTGTCTAGCTAAAATGCAGTTTCTTCTTATCTCAGTATGACGTAACACTGGAAAGTACATACATTACAGTTTCTATGCAGCTTCGTCTTCGTATCTCTGGCATCACAGTGCTGGGTATCGAATATGTTATTATAAAAGCTGATTTTAAGACCAGTGAAATGAAATATTTTAATACGAAAGTCAAGACAATTCTAAAGACAACAGATTTGAAAGAATGGTATTTCATAATGTACAAGAACCTATACAAAGAGATATTGAAGAATTCCAACAAAAAGAATCAGGATGGTCATTACGTGCTATTATTAATTTGTGTGTTCATACACTGAAAAAAATTTTAGCGTTTTGCTGCCCTCTTGTGAATAGAACATCACTAATGAAAAACAAGACAGCAGTAAGTCTTGTCACGAGGCAAAATTTGCCCTAAGACGAAAGAGAGCATCACCCCTCCTCAGTGTTTACCGCAAATATGTGCTTTTTTCCTAAATACAGCGGCGCTCTCATCGCAAAAGATAACAGCTGCTTCTAACTAAGCCGTGTTTTTGCTTTGATGAGGGCAAATTTTGCCCCGGCACAAGAAGCTAGCAGCGCTCCTTCATTTTCGACCGAACAAAGGCAGCATGAGTCCTAGAATTTTTTCAGTGTATAAACAAATATAATCCACTACATAGTGGCTCATACATTTCTCTTCCAAAAGTGATAGAATTAAAACATGCATGTATTAATGTGAAAACTTTTGATGATGCTTGTTTTAAGGAGGTTAGTGCGCACAGGACCGTATCTACTCAGGGCCCCGCAATAAGGAACAAAATATTATTTTTTTATTATAGAATTCTTTCATAAAAAGTGTAAATAATTTATTATTATAGTTGTAACTTCAATTATATTTAACTCAGTTTAACAAAAATTCTGTTTATATATGCACACCTTCCCCTCTCGTGTTTTACTCGATGAAAACTTCGGCGAGATAGTCCATTAAATTGCTGTATCTACGAAACTATGAAGCTAGGTCTTCTGAAATTTTAATATTATATTCTAATTATAATTGTTAAAAACATGTCAGTTTTTTGGTTTATTCTTAAGAAAATTTTCAGGGTTATCGATGAAAACGTTTGCTTTTTTCTGTCTCATACCAACCTTCCCATAAGACGCTGTGTTAAATTTTCGAACTTTCAGACTTCATATCTCGGCTTCGGTGAAGCTAAGCTATCTGAAATTTTAATATGATATGTAAAATAGTGCTATTTTTATTGTCTTTTAATTTTAAGATATTCTTAAGAAAATCGGGATATCGCACTAACCCCCTTAAGGACGTTGCCTATTAAAATAAAATAAAATAATGACAGAAATTGCTGAAATTTGGAATTATGATAGTTTAATTTTTTGGCCTTCTCTCTCTGTGTTTGATTATTTAAAATTTATTGGATTTTTGTGGAGAGTATTATTCTCATTATGAATAACGGCATACAAACTAGTAACTGCCAGACCCAAAGAAGGATGGGTTTTTTCAATTATATATGTACAAATTATGGAGCTTACACTGCAGACCTGTTAAAGACTTGGACTACATTGAGGGATGAATTGGCTTCTGCTAACGCTCATCGAATGTTTATTCTAAATTGTAAACGACACGACATTATACCAGCGCATGTTCTACACTCTACAAAGGCACTTCGTAGCTTTAGTTTTTATAGTAAGTCGACCGAAACTCGTTTCTCAAAATTTGTCAATAGATATAACAAAGTAACTATTCAATTTCTTGTTAATGACATACATATTCATATATCTTATTTACTTAAGAGACTGAACGCTTTAAGATATAAAATTAATGGATTAAATGTAAATGAGACTATAATAGATAACTTTTTTATATTTACAGAACACAAAAGTTTAGACATTTTTAATGCTAGAAATTCTCATCTCATCGAAAAGTTTACAAAGCTAAATGTTAATCAAAATTCGTTTATTGCTGGTGACGTGAGAGAGGATTGGATAAAGAATCTTTCTAATGTTTCTTTACCTCCTGAGGTTGTTGATATCGTTTCATTGGGTCACAATTTTAATGTCAAATCTAATGCGGATAAACATGATGTTATCGAGATTATAAAAAATTTAGAAACTAGCTTGAATAGCATTAAAGATTTAGATATGTCTGTTAAGAATAATATTAGACATGCTGTTACTAATAATATTAAATATAATCTTAAAAATAAACAGCCTATTTCTTATAAAGAAAAAATATTTAATCATAAGCTTTCAATTACGAATAAATTTGTTAGAGACAATGTTGACAACCTCCTTTTCACTAGAGCCGATAAGGGGAACCTTACGGTTTGCATGAATGTTTCTGATTATAGAGATAAGATGCTTAGTTTATTGTTGGATAATAAAACGTATGAATTGGTCAATAAAAATCCTCTCACGCGTCTTCAGAATAATGTATATAAGTTCTTAAAAGAGCTTAATAATAATAACTTGTTGGATAAAAAATATAAAGATTTTGAATTGACGCAAACTGATACCGTCTTGCCAAGAGCATATGGCCTTCCAAAAATTCATAAGCCTGATATACCTCTCAGACCTATTATATCCACTGTTAATAGTCCGATCCATGTACTTGCGAAAGTTCTTTATAATAATTTAAAAGATATCATAAAATTACCTCTTTCACATATTGATAATAGTTTTTCTCTTAAAAGTAAGATTAATAATGTTTTTATTCCTAATGACTTTGTGGTTTTATCATTGGACGTAACTTCTTTGTTTACTAATGTACCATTTGATCTTGTAGTGAGAAGTTTGGAAAGACGTGTTGTCTCTTTACATGAGAAATCTAAAATTCCCTTTGATGATATTATTACTATTACTAAGTTTTTATTTGATAATACCTATTTTAAATTTGATAATAAAATTTTTAGACAAACTTTTGGTACTCCTATGGGTTCTCCTATCTCTCCTTTTTTTGCGGACTTAGTCATGAATGATTTGGAGGTCGAATGCTGGAAAACATTAAAGGAAGCGCATAATGTTATCCCATTATTTTATTACAGATATGTCGATGATTCTGTCACTTGTATTCATAAGGATTGTGTTGATATTGTTTTGAGCGTTTTTAATGGTTACAACTTGAATCTCAAATTTACACATGAAATTGAAACTAATAATAGGTTAAATTTTTTGGATATAACATTGATTAACAATGACAATTCTATTATCACTGATTGGTTTCAAAAACCTACTAATTCTAACCGAATTCTAAGTTTTAATTCTTTTCACACGATTCAATTGAAACGTAACATCATTTATAATTTAGTTGATCGTGCTATTAATCTTGCGGATGTATCTTTTCATACAAAAAACTTAAATTATGTTAGGGATTTACTACATGTTAATAATTATCCATCTGACTTTGTTGATCGATGTATTAGTCAGCGAATTCGTAAAAACGGTAATATTGTTACTGATATAAACAAAAATGTAAATAGTGGTATATTGTGTTCAGTGTCGATTCCGTATGTTTCTCGTCTTTATAATATAGTTAATAAAACTTTAAGGAATTTTAATATTGTTACAAGACCTATACTTAACAAAAAATTAAACAATATAATAAAGCTTGGCAAAGATAAAATGTCAAAATATGATTCTGCTGGAATTGTTTACAAATTCGATTGTAAATCATGTTCTGCATGCTACGTTGGTGAGTCAAAAAGATGTTTAAAGACTCGCATTAAAGAACATATTAATTATAAAAATAAAAATACTGTCGTTGCTCAGCATATTGAAAATTTTGAACATACTTTTGATTGGGACAACGTTAAGATTCTTGATCGAGAATCAAATTATATGAAAAGAAGAATTTCAGAAATGATATTCATTAATAGCTATAAAGATTCTATCAATTTAAAATCTGATACGTTGGCTTTGTCAGGTATATACAGTCATATTATTGAATGTATAGGTAAACATAGTGGGCAATATAAATAGAGGCGGTTGCTTTAATGTGTACACTTGACGATGTGAGTTATACTCTCACTTATTGTAATTTTTTGATTTGTTTTGTGGTGCGTGCTCTGTATATTGGTTATATTTTTGTATTTAAAATTTATTTATAAAAAATTTTGTTATTTATTCAAATAAATTCTTTATTTTAGCCTGAAGAGGTCAACGAAACCATGTTGACGAAACGTTGCAACTAAATTAAAAAATTGTTTTTGTTTTAATTTTTTGGCCTTCTCTCTCTGTGTTTGATTATTTAAAATTTATCATAGTTTAGTGTATTTTGAACTCACACGCGTTTTTCGACCTACCTTATAATACTAATAACTGAGAAATATAAGGAAAAAATAGGAGGTTTAACACGTGTTTATATGGAACCACGTTTAAAATCATCAATAAAACCTCTTAGAAATGACACATTTAAATAATCTTTTGATAATAAATAAAAAATATTTAATGATTTAACCCTTAAAGTTTTAACGCATGTTATAAGGCTTTTCATTAAAATATTCAATAAAACATTGTCAAAATAATACATTTGAGATGAACTTGGCAACGTCGTTCTGTAATAGAAAAAAGAGAGAGAGAGAGAGAACGATATTCGGCGACATGTCAAAATGTAGGTTATATATCATTTTACATTCTATATAATAATTTATCAACAAAAATAAAAGTATTTTGATTATTCTAAGATCATTTAATATGGTAAGCGTTCATTTCATTATAAAAAATGTAGCATTTCATTTATAAAAATTCATAAAGCATTACACATGGATCAGATACATACGGGGATAGTGTATAAATATCTATAGCCTATAATCAAATGTTTACATTGTGTAACAAAAATGAATAACGCATAATGTTGCCAAGTTTCAACTAAATATCGATAATTCAGATCACTGCTGAAAATAATCATGACAGGGCAACGTCCTTAAATAGGCAGTATTGTCAGCATTGTATCCAGTTGAGTCAAATACTAGTGAAGTATCTTCATATGAATTATATGAAAATAAATTAGATTTCACAGACATGGAATTTCTAGTAAAACCAGAGAAAATTGGAAAATTTGAAAAAGAACAATATATTGTAAGATTCTCTCAAGTTTTAGATTAAATGAAAGTCAATAAAATGATATTCTTAAATATAAATTGACTTAAGAGGAGGTCACGTATCTCTGTCCTTTTCTAATCAAAGAATTGAGTTTTTTACAGAAACTATTAACTTTAGCAAAAAATGAAGAGAAAGCCGCATCTTGTAATAAAAAAAGCAATATTTTCTTTGATTAGAAGGAATTAATTTTATTGCTTCGTTTTCAAGAAAACCTTGAAAAACTTAAATCATAGAGGTTAGGGTGGACAATTTGGTTTTTCAAGGTTTTCTGAACAACGAAGCAATAAAATTAATTTTTTCTTATCAAAGAAAATATTGCTTTTTTTGATACAAAATGCGGCTTTCTCTTAATTTTTTGATAAAGTTATTAGTTTTTGTAAAAAAATCATTTCTTTGATTAGAAAAGGACAGAGATACGTGACCTCCTCTTAACGTACAATAATCTAAACTCAGAGAAGCCTATGTGTACCTTTATTCGGGTTCTCCCGAGCAAAGGAATTTATAACTAAGCAAAGCCTAGTAAACAGACCGCGTTGAGAAAAGAATTTATAATACTTTATATTCCTTTATATTTCGTGTGATATTATGATGGCTTTAGTAATCGCGAACAGAATATATTCACCTATAAAGGCACACACAATCTTCGATGAGCTCGACACGAGAATATTCGTTTCACGCAACAAAAACTGAAATTAAGAAACATAGGGGTATCCCTTGTTTCTATCTCTCTCTTTTCGCGACTTGGAATTTATCTTTAATAATCGCCAGTGTCTACATACATTAGACTAGCGTTGAACATAAGGTATACGTTGATTAATATTCGTGAATATCTTTTCGTTTCACGATTTTTATTCCTCATTAAACACGCGAAAATCAAATATATTTCACTAATTTATTCCAGATACAAGATAATTACTTTGAATTTTGGCCGTAGCCAGATGTGTTTGTATTAACGTTAAGGTTGTTTAATGCCAAGATTAAGACATCAAACGAACCTCTGTTAATTTTGATTTACGAGGAAAAGTATCGTTTCTTTCATTTATAGAAATAACGAACTTATGTCCCTTTCGCGCTAATGTCGTTTAAAGAAAGAAAAAGATTTTTAATTAGTTTAAATGAGGAATACTCTCGATTTACTAGCAGATATATACCAAATAACGTGGTGAAGCCACTTACAAAATTAATTTATTATTTAACTCACACGAACACAACCACGTGTTCTAAATTTGTAATACATTGAATTTTGGTTTATTATGTGTTGTTTCGTATTTAGTGTAATATTTGTATGTTTAGAGCTAATCCGTACGTAGCCGATACGCCATGACCGACTACTTCGGGATTACTTGCTCGTGTTGGAAGGAAATAAGGAAAAGGAAAAATATTGTTAGATATCTTAGTGCCTCTTACTGCCTTTTAAAATTTACTAAATTATTTAACTACTCAATTTTAATAGACTTGCAAATGTTTAAAGGATATTTCTCCTGTACAAACATTTGCAAGTACACAATTAAATTTATCAATTATTTGATTTTAGTCTTTAGACTTTATTAAATGCACTTTTTATTCACTATTTCGCGAACGACAAAGAAGCACTTATTTTAAAATGGAATAAACGGGTATGTAGACCAAACATGCGTCGATCTACTTCGCCGTATTTTTACTCCATTTTGAAAGAATACAATTACCAACTCGGATTTTGGTTTTAAAACTTTATTTAATCGACGGCAGGCAGAAGAGTGACTCTTCTCTACATTTTTCATGCTCACGTAGGCTCGCATTCGAGCCGCCGTTGCTCGATTCACCGCTCTTACGCTAGAGTAGGGATATTACATGTATCATTAACGTACAGCGCGTTGGTAATAGTAGGGCGTATGGGGGTATCTGCGCGCACGTGAAAGCGCGTTCGGTTCTCGTTCGAGAACCGATTAAAGCAATGCGTCACAATGCCCCCCAAAATGAAATGCGTTTGGGAATCAAAAAGCATTTCATTTTTACTAATTAGCATTCGCTTCAATCATGAAAAGAGATAAGTTTAGCTATTTTGATTCTAATTTTAATTCTTTTTGACTACTTTTCTTATTATAATTGCATTTGCTTTTTTAAAACGTTTTTCTGTATTACACCTCTAAATTTTAATTTTACATATTAAATCTTATTTCTATTATGGTAAAATTTCAGGTGGGCTACGCCTGCCCCCCAAAATAAAATTGATTGCACTTCGCACACGGCATATTAATGAGTATTAATTATTACCAAACAATTTTTTTTTTTTTTTTTTTTTTTTTTTTTTTATTATTCTTATCAGTCAAATGTGCAATCAATTTTATTTTTTAAGAGCACACAGACAATTTTACAATTTCTTTTTGTTTTTGACTTAAAACTAAATTATTCTTAAAATCATAATACAGCTAATAACGTACTGCTTAAAACTAAATAAAGATCTTTCTACCTATAGGTATTTATCCCAAATTCTTTTGGATTTTTCTTCTTCCTTAGGTGTTTAGCTTTTCTGATACTCTCATCATTTTTTGTAATTAATGCATATAAATACTTCCTTGTTTCTTGTAAACTAAGGTTTTTTCTTAATTTTTCATTTTTCATTTTTGGTCCTTTGTGGCCGTACGACTTGTAGATTTCATTTAGACTTTCATTTGTTAATTTATCAAGTTTTATAATTTCATTTTTTGTTTTAATTTTATTTATACTCAACCTAGGTTTTCTAAAATTGTTTATTATTTTATATTTTAAAACTTTTTTAAATAAGTTTTTATCCATATACTTTAAGTTGTCTTTTATCCTTTCATTTAAAGAATAAGAAGATTTATTTTCAATATTTTTTATCCAATGTTTATGTGATATGAAAGGATCAGATGCATTATTAAATACTTTATTTTCTTTAGAAATCAAATCTATTTATTTGATTCCTAGTTTTTGTGATATAATATCACTTTTATTAATTTTTCCATGATCCTCATCTTCTGCGAGTTCATGATTTATATAGTTTTCTTTTTTAATGAATGCACATGTATTTGAGTCTTTGCTCTCATGTGATTCTTTTATTTGTTTATAAGTATCCTCATTTAATTTAAGCTTTTGCTCTTTATATTTTAAATTGACATATTCGTCATTTTTATTATTTTTTAATAGTATTATTTTATGCATTGCCCCCCCAATCATCACACTCAACATCTTTTGGATATTATATCTTGAATTATATTATCTTTTTATTCTTTTATCTTTTTTGCTAATAGTTTTAATTAATTTATTTTTCATGGATAATATTTGATATTTTTTAAATTTTCCTAGGTTGGTACATTTTTTTGAATTTATAGTTTTATATATTTTTGGGGTGCTAGAGTTCGTTGCGTCTCTAACCCCATCTTTTTTAATACGAGAGGCAACTCTATCTAGTTTTCCTGGTTTTCATTTTTATTTTCTTTAAACTCTATGTTTAATATGTTTATTTCTTCATGAGCTTTTCTTATGGTTTTATTATCTATGGGTGGTTTCAATTTTTCATATTTCGATTTTTCACTCTGGTTACTATTTCCCATTCTCATCGCATTTATTACTGGATGCTGTAGTTGTCTTCTTTGATCATGACTGTTTGAATTTGGTCCTGCTTTGTTCCAATAAGAATTTTCTGCTGGTTTGTTACCATAATTTTGTTTTTGGTTATAATTTTCATTTTCGTTCTGTTTATAACTGTTGTAATTGTTTATATTATTTCTGTTTCCTTCATTGTTATTACTTCTTGGTTGTGTTTGTTGCTGTTGGTAATATAATGTCTTGTTTTGCTCTTTCTTATCGTAAGTTTTATCGTCTTCGTCAAAATCCGCTAAAATTTCGAATAATGTATTTTTATTTTTGTTTTGAGCGAATTTCATAGATTGTTTGATGTTTCTATTGAAGTGTTTACCAATTTTCATAGTTAGCTCCTCTTCAGAATAACTTAATTGTAGTTCTTTAGCGAAACCGAATATTTGAGTTGCGTATTGTACTCGGCTTAATTTTGTATTTTCGTAGAAGTGACCAAATTCTACTTTCCTCATCGTTTTTCGTTGAATGTCTTCATTCCAATAGCGATCTATGAATAAATTTTTGAATCCTTCAAACGTATTCACATCATCTTGGTATACATACCACCATTCGTTTGCCTCTTTTAGTAGTACTGTTTGTAATAATTGCAAAGATTCTTTATCATTTAGGCCTTTTAATGATACGTAGTTTTCTAATTCATTTATAAATTTCATGGGCCCTTCTATAGTCGTACCTTCATATTTTGGGAGAGGTATTTTAATTCTGTTTTGACTTGGCTCGTTGTACTGTATGTTTGTACTCCTTTTATCTATAATGTTTTTTAATTCATCTATCTTCTCTTCCTGTTCTTGTGTTGTCTCGTTTATTTTTTGAGTTAAGTTATCTTGAATTTCTTCGATCAATCTTTCATTTTCTTTTCTTAATCTATCGTTTTCTTCTCTTAATTCATTATTTTCTTTTTTAAATTCATCTTTATACTTTTCAAAAGAACTACTGAGGTCGTTGTTATCTCTTCGTAGCTTTTTAAAAGCATCTGTAAGGACTTCTAGTTGGTCTTTTATTGTTAAATTCTTAATTTCATCTTTGCTTAGATCTAACTGGGTTAGTCTATCCCAATCTCCTGAATTGTTTAATGAATTCTCTAGGGTATTATTTTGTTCAGCTAAGGTTTTTATTTCCTGTGTTACCGTTTGCATCCATTCTTTTAATTTAATGGGTATTAATTTTTGTGTCTCTTCTGTTTCATTTGTTTCTTCGATTTCTTTCATTATAATGTCTGATTTTCTTCTTTTTCCTGGCATCTTAAAGCTGTTTTTTATTATACACGCGCAGAAAAAGAAATGCTAATCTATTTATGACAAAATTTATATAAAGAAGAACAATTAATTCAGTGATCTTTCTAAATTATTTATAATTATGTGTAATATCTTTTATTAATAAATCAATTTCTTATATTAATGAAAGAAATACTCAATTTAAATTTACTATACAATTTTCAAAATCTATACTATTTTAATTGTCTGTGCTTATTGCGGAACGCTACTGTATCAATCGCCGCATAAGGTAACAAAGTATTATGGCTTTACAAAGCATCAAATTAATTCTTATTATTTTAATCAGTAATACCACTCGACAAAGTGCACCTCAATCCTAGTTAATTGTAATCAAGTCACTATAATTTTAGGTTTGAGAACCTTTACATGTGTATCTCAAATTAAGATTGAGCACCACTGTGCCGGTTGAGTACCACTGTCCAATAAATATTTAAATTTCAAAGTATTATTTCTCTTTCATATGTTAAATTTTATTTCGCTTTCGAGTTTAATAATTAAATCTATTTGATGCTTTGCGATTGTTTACATTCGCACGCTTAATCTTCTGTGACTTTAACTATTACATTTATTTACTTATTTGTATCAAAGATAATCCAAAACCTTGATTACTTTCTCTTTTCACATTTTAACGTTTATACATGCTTATTATTCTAATCTCTTAATTTTCATCAAGCTTTTGAATTATCTACTTAGTTTTCTGTTTTATTATTTCATTTTTCTTTAAAATTTTCTCATTATTTTAAGTACAATTTTCTCTACTAAAACAAAATTTTCTACTTAATTTAAATTTTCAATTTTTTGTTCTAATTCTGTAATATTTTCCTCTATTTCTTTCAAGTTATCAACCAATAAAGGCATATTGTGGTTAAATCTATGTTCTATTCTTTCAACTTTGTTTATCAATATTATTTGGTTTTCTACTATTAATTTAATTTTTTCTTGTATTTTTTCTATTTTTGCCTCATTCTTTACTATTTTAATAGAAGAAAATTGTATGTTTCTATTTTGATTTTCTATAACATTATTTATTTTATTTAATAATTCTGTAAATTTTTTTTTTCTATGACGAAATATTCTTTTTTTCTATTATTTTTTGCTTTTGTTTGTAACTATTTTTCAGTTTTTTTAATTAAATTTTCTTTTATTTCCTTTTCATTATTTAATTTAATTTTTGATTTTTCTATGAAATCACAGACTTTTATTTTGTTCATAACTTTTCTTTTTAGTTTATTATAATTTTCTTATTTAATTATTTTATTCCTAGTTATAGTCACAGACGCTACTTATAATCTACTTATTTAATATCTAATTACGCATATAGTAATAATATTTAATAACGCGCATTTAATTATGCTATATTTTTTGTGGTTGTAGCCTTAATTTATAAATTTCGTCTTATTATTTTCTTTTTAACTTTCTAAATTCTATTCGCAATAGTTTTTTTATATAATTGATGTTTCTCACCTGAAAAGCATAAAAAAAATTTTTCATAAGCTTAGACATAAATGTCTTTTAGCCTTGTTTAGAGCATAATATTCTTTACTCTCATATCGTGGGGTATATCAGACCGGAGGACGCCAATGTAAGATTCTCTCAAGTTTTGGATTAAATGAAAGTCAATAAAATGATATTCTTAAATATAAATTGACTTAACGTACAATAATCTAAGCTCAGAGAAGCCTATGTGTACCTTTATTCGGGTTCTCCCGAGCAAAGGAATTTATAACTAAGCAAAGCCTAGTAAACAGACCGCGTTGAGAAAAGAATTTATAATACTTTATATTCCTTTATATTTCGTGTGATATTATGATGGCTTTAGTAATCGCGAACAGAATATATTCACCTATAAAGGCACACACAATCTTCGATGAGCTCGACACGAGAATATTCGTTTCACGCAACAAAAACTGAAATTAAGAAACATAGGGGTATCCCTTGTTTCTATCTCTCTCTTTTCGCGACTTGGAATTTATCTTTAATAATCGCCAGTGTCTACATACATTAGACTAGCGTTGAACATAAGGTATACGTTGATTAATATTCGTGAATATCTTTTCGTTTCACGATTTTTATTCCTCATTAAACACGCGAAAATCAAATATATTTCACTAATTTATTCCAGATACAAGATAATTACTTTGAATTTTGGCCGTAGCCAGATGTGTTTGTATTAACGTTAAGGTTGTTTAATGCCAAGATTAAGACATCAAACGAACCTCTGTTAATTTTGATTTACGAGGGAAAGTATCGTTTCTTTCATTTATAGAAATAACGAACTTATGTCCCTTTCGCGCTAATGTCGTTTAAAGAAAGAAAAAGATTTTTAATTAGTTTAAATGAGGAATACTCTCGATTTACGAGCAGATATATACCAAATAACGTGGTGAAGCCACTTACAAAATTAATTTATTATTTAACTCACACGAGCACAACCACGTGTTCTAAATTTGTAATACATTGAATTTTGGTTTATTATGTGTTGTTTCGTATTTAGTGTAATATTTGTATGTTTAGAGCTAATCCGTACGTAGCCGATACGCCATGACCGACTACTTCGGGATAACTTGCTCGTGTTGGAAGGAAATAAGGAAAAGGAAAAATATTGTTAGATATCTTAGTGCCTCTTACTGCCTTTTAAAATTTACTAAATTATTTAACTACTCAATTTTAATAGACTTGCAAATGTTTAAAGGATATTTCTCCTGTACAAACATTTGCAAGTACACAATTAAATTTATCAATTATTTGATTTTAGTCTTTAGACTTTATTAAATGCACTTTTTATTCACTATTTCGCGAACGACAAAGAAGCACTTATTTTAAAATGGAATAAACGGGTATGTAGACCAAACATGCGTCGATCTACTTCGCCGTATTTTTACTCCATTTTAAAAGAATACAATTACCAACTCGGATTTTGGTTTTAAAACTTTATTTAATCGACGGCAGGCAGAAGAGTGACTCTTCTCTACATTTTTCATGCTCACGTAGGCTCGCATTCGAGCCACCGTTGCTCGATTCGCCGCTCTTACGCTAGAGTAGGGATATTACATGTATCATTAACGTACAGCGCGTTGGTAATAGTAGGGCGTATGGGGGTATCTGCGCGCACGTGAAAGCGCGTTCGGTTCTCGTTCGAGAACCGATTAAAGCAATGCGTCACAATATCAATAAACGTATATATATATTTTGAAGAAACATTCTGGTAAATTCAATGTTTCACCTCTACCTATAACATCATCTGAAGAAAATAAACATATTAATCTTTTATTGATACGAAATTATTATATAGATGAAGAAGAACAACAGCAAAACTATGATACAAATGTATCGATAATATATCATTTTGTATAAATAAAGAATTTATCACGATTAGTTTCTAATAAGATATCAAAACCTAATGGGCAAAAATATATATATATATATATATATATATATATATAATCGATGTTTGCATTACTTTAACACCAAACAAAAATTAAAATTTCATCATGAAGATTGCTCTAAAATTGATAAGTGCAGAGTAAATTTACCAGAAGGAAAAAACAGTATATTACATTTTTTTAAATTTTTAAAATAAAGAAAAGGTTCCTTTCATTGTATGCGCAGACTTTGAAGCCCTTTTGTTGCTCGTTCAAGACACAAATATTATTCAAAAACATGAAGTATTTAGTGTTGGATATTATTTGAAATGTAGTTATGACGAGACCATATCATGCTACAATAGCTACAGAGGACCTAATCCTGCTGCATGGTTCATAAACGAACTTAAAAACTTACTGAGAATATTGAATCTGTATACCAACATGAAATACCAATGAATGCTTTAACCTTGGAAGAAAATGAAAGATTTCAAATGCAATACATATGTATATGACTGATTTCATTCAGATTCATGCAGGCCATCACTGATCGAATTTTTTTTTTCTTCTAAGTAATAAAAATACCTTCTATTATGTATATGAAGATGAAATTCATCTCGTAAAACGCTCAAAAAATTTTTTTTCTCTTACGACAGCAATTTTAGTGATGGATGTAAAAACGAAAATTCAAAAATTGAAAATGAACCTCTACTTTTAAATAACTATAGCTCCGTCAATTTTCAACCTTTTTGTGCGTTCATTTAACGAAAATGTGCGGAATTTTGTCTAGTTTTAAATGCAATCTCGATTTTTGTAATACAATTTGATCTCACTGAGTTATTTACGAAAAACCGAAAAAAGCGATTTTTTTCAAACAGTTTTCTCAAAAAACAATATTTTTTTTTTTTTTAAATTTTTATATGATTTTATACATAAAAAATACTAACTTCTAGGGTAGGTGAAAATATGCGATTTTGCCTTATTTTTTTTAACAGATTTTTAAACGTTTTTTTTATATTTTCAATTTTAAAACATTGATACCATGGCGCATCGTACTATTTTTCCAACTTTACGTGTTCTTACAACTATTTTTATGCTTTTATTTATTAATATATCAAAAATATTAACAATAATGTTTAAAATAAACCCCGGATCGAATATTTTGATCAATTAGAACCAAAGTTATGACGATTTAAAGTTTAAAAAAAAAATGCTAAAACTTCAAATAAATATATTTACTTTGAATTTTGAATTTTGAATTTTGAATTTTGAATTTGAATTTTGAATTTTGAAAAGATGAATGTTTTAAATACTAAAATATATTATTTGGTCATTTTCGATGAACAAATAATATGCGATACAATTAAGAAATAAACACTAATGAATTTAGAACTAATATGAATAAAAAAATCCGAATTTAAATAGAACCTTTCAATTTACTTCTTGCCACTCATGTCTCGAAGTTTTGGCAGTGTAGATTTGGTTTCGTTCACTTTTCCAACAGTGAATCTTTTGGATACCTTTAATTTCTTTTGCATTTCCTGACCATTCCATTTTTTTTATCTGTCGAAAAACTTCTACCCCATCCTTGCGAATAACAAGAATGTCAATCGACAGAGTATATTTTGACACGTGAGAGGCGAAATTTTCAGCGTTTCTAATAAAATCTGCACTCTTCTTGGACAGATTATGCGTGGTAGCATAATGTTTAACTAAACCACCAATACCGTCACAAGCGCCTTTACCATGACCTGTTGCAGAAAAAAGCCATTTTCTGTTTACTTTTGAGTTTTAAAGCTCATAAAATTGATATCTATTCTTAAAATGACTGGCAGCTCCATCGGAAATGGTTATGATTTCATCAAGATCTTGCGCAATATGTTTTTGTTTTAAGTTGTCGATAGTTAAATTTATAGCCATTAGGGCATGAGACAAATCATGTTTAATATCGTCAGAGATGGTGACATAACTGACTGTTTTATCATTTCCAAAATAGCACACTGACGTAAATATTGATATTTGGTTTTTACTTTAATAATAGCTTCGAATTTCATTTTGGAGTAGAACTGTCTAATTTTCTGCAAAATCGACATGAATAACTAATTGGAAGTCATTATTCTTCGCTAAAAGTTCAATCTCTTTAATTGCTATACGTTGAATTTCTTTGACCAATTTATGAGCACTTACAGTGAGAGCGCGCTCTCTTAACTCTATTAAAAAATTTTTAATTGTGCTAGTTTTATTCAGTAAATTTGGTTTTTCCCAAACACAATAAATTATTTCTTCATATAAATCTTCATCTGTCAAATAAATTACTTGCAAATCAATAGAATCTCCAATGGGACATTCTTTACTTTCTCTTAGTACACATTTCATATCATTTTTTGAACAAAAAAGTGAAGAACATATTTTCAATTCCAAATCTGCAATGTCTTGGTTATTCTCTTTTTTATAATTATTCAAAGCATCTAACATAAGTTTAAGATTCTCGCAGTAAAAGCAAAGACACGAATCGGTGGGTGGATGTGATATAACCCACTTTGGTCTTAAAGCGTAGAATGTTGATTTACCAATTTTTGTTTTGAAATCAGGATTTTCGTCTTTAAATAATTGATATATTTCTTTTATACTTCGCGTAAGAAAGCGTTTGACTTTTTTAGTTTTTATACCATTTTCTTTAATCGCTTTTATTTGCACTTTGACGAGAACAATTAAAATTATCGTTCAGATAATAATTTTAATTTCATTAAAATTTGACTATCCAAAGAATGGCCACAATAGTTCTCAGACTGCTTGTAAATTTTTTTATTATTTACCAATGATTGTGCTTGATCAATCATATAAATAGTAACATTTGGTAAAACTGCTAATAAATAATCTTTAGAAATATCACTTGGTATAATACTCAACAATCGCACTTTCTCAAGAAAATTTGAACAATTATCTAATGCAATTTTAATATTCTCAATCCATTTATCATTTGTTTTACATTCATTATTTTCATTCAATACGGGCAAATCCGTTATATCGTAGACTTTCATCATTTTACTTGCTATTTGTGAATCAAATGCATCGTTCATTTGTTTTCTTTTTCGGAGAGCATAAGATTCTCGCATCTTGATATTGATACTTTGAGGCATTTTAATTGGTGAAATGTTTAATTTCAAATTACTTGGAGTCCCGTTGAGCTGTTCTACCACAGCCTCACTATGAATAAAATCTTCCGAAGATTCTTGACTGCTTGAAGTCGATGAAATAGGCGCATTTTTCACTTCATCTAATAATATTTTGTAACACGAAGGGCATACTTTATCTTCTCTAGAGAAAGAAGTATTTGGATACAAGCGCTTCAAAGACTCCGTTAGATCACCTAATTCTCCAAGCGGACTTTTGGAGCAATCATAAACAACTTTTTTGTGCCTTTCTTTTAAAACCTTGCACTTTATTTTAACAATCAGTGATGCCATTATTGATATTCTGTTCAATGACAGATCGAAAAAAATAATTTTTATGAAACATTTTTATATTTTTAACCGCGTCAAGTCGTTAATGAGAATGTGTGGGGTTATACGTATGTGTGTGACAGTAGTAGTAGCCTATAAGATGGAATCTATGATTCCCCCACTATGCGATACGAGTTAACGTGCTAGCGTGCGAGCGTTAACTCTGACACTCTACGGAGACACTCTAGTAAGACACATTATCTCTTACATTCGATTACCGACTGTTTACCTGGCTATAGCAATATACGCTTAACCACACATATCTCTCGTGTAATTATTTCATAACCTCAACTTCCTTGTCTTTCTGTACAATTTCTGTGTCACGGCCTGATAGGAGTCTCAGACCGCCACATTGATGACGCCGAGTTCAAGGTTCTTAAGAAGTTCATCAAAGCCGAGTCGTGAGGGAGATTTCGCCGTTTCGAGCATCATCACCACCGACCGGCAGATTTATAAGAGGAAGCGGAGAAACTCGCTGCTCTACTTAGAGGTGAACAAGGTAAAGTTTGAGTTGATGTAACATAAAACATCTATTTGACTGTGTAGGGAAAAGCATTAATCTTTTCACTTGCACAAGTCTTACAATAGATAAATAATTCTCAGTCACTGTGGACGCATTATAAGTCATACGCAGTGCAGTAGAATACGCGAAGGAAAGTACGAAGCTAGGATACACTGGAACGTGCATTAAGCCGCGTACAGTGATCTGGAGCGAAACGTACATACAGCTCCCGACAGTTAGGTGCATATTAGGCACTGCGCACACGTTGTATGTAATTAGTGTATTGCGTGTGCGGGCGGAGCATGGTGTAGCGAA
Organism: Anastatus disparis; assembly: GCA_017163975.1. NCBI lineage: Eukaryota > Metazoa > Arthropoda > Insecta > Hymenoptera > Eupelmidae > Anastatus > Anastatus disparis. The sequence goes on along the minus strand of JAFFSR010000036.1, from coordinate 111,420 downwards.
TGCAGATAGTTTAGGTGTTCAGTTAGGGTAAAATAATCTTGACGGTAGAAAAAAAATATTTTCTCTCTTTTCGCGTAAGTTATATTGTAGGGTATATTCATAGACATATGTATGTGTAGTAAAATATAATTATAAGAAATATAATAGAATTAATAAAGATCACCCTAATATACTTAATATAAAACATATATATATTGTATATGGGCTGTGGAAGGAGAAAGGATAGAGTTTTTATCCTTTTTTACTCGATGCTGTTTTGTGCGACGAGAGAGTCTTGGGGATTCTCGTGCTTGTTGGCTTTTTGCCCGTTCCCAGGTACGACTCCCTGGGGTAATTAAGTCAAGCGAAGCAGCACATAATTGGGTTTTCATTGTTTTACGCAGCTAGAAGTGTCCTGGAGTTTTGTGCTTATTGGCTTTTTGCCCGTTCCTAAGTGCTGGCTACCGGGATTTCTCCTGGTGAAATGAAACTACTAAGAATTTTATTACATTATATTTATGTATAATTTCCTCACTCCGTAAGTCAATAAAATTTATCAAGTAAGTACTTAATTATAAGAAACTTGTATTTAAAGCGTGCGTAAATTAGTCGATAAGCACGCCGAAGAGAGAGAAAAAAAGAGAAAATTCGCGAAAGAAAATCTTAAATACATGAAAATCTGTAAAAATAATATTCGCGAAAGAAATTTCAAATTTACAAAGGAATATTAAATTCTAAATTCACGTTGAAACAAAAGACTGATCAAGGTTGTTTACAAGCCGAAAAGCCGTTAGGACGCGACCTTTTATGTTTAGTTAAGCAATTAGGCAGCGTAAACAAGTAACGCGAGGCAAAAGTTATCTCGTAAACAAAGCGAAAACCTTCTATAGAATAGAAATTTAAGGTATTATAATATAATATTAAATGTTTTCTTATTGTAAAATATATAATCGGATTCGGACGTGTTCGTAAATTATTTATTTATTTAATTTTTTTTAATTGTTTTTTTTTTTTTGTAATTGTTGCAATTATTAATTTATTTATTGTTAAATTATTTATTTGTGTCGTGAAATTAATTTATTTATTCGTGTAACTGTTTTCGAATTGTAAATAATTTATGTAATAATCGTTATACCGTTATTTATTTATTTATTTATTCGTTATTTATTTATTTGTTATTTATTTATTTGTGATTTATTCGGGTGTTTCGCGTTTTATTATTTGTTTGGTGCGTAACCGTCCGTGTACGATTGTATATTAATTTATGGTTAGCTTTGGATTGATTGATTAGCGACACACTGTACAAAAGCGTATCGCACATCCTTATCGCATTTTATTAATTATTGTTTTTTTTTAACCGTAAAATGAGTTTTAACATGGATATAGTTAACGAGAGCGCGTTAGATGTCACTGAAATTAATAGGGTAAATCAGATTATAGACGCGAATCTAGAACGTAAATCAATCTTATATGATAAATTTAAGGTGCAGGTCGATAGTAGGAGAGTAGGGCTGCAAAATATGCAAAGTAGCCCGCTTGGGGCAGCAGGGAAAGTCGCGCATAAAGACCCGGAAAAATCGCAAACGAAGATTAGATACGAAGAATTTTTAAAAGCACAAGACAAAGCATATCGCGACAGAATGTACCAGTTACGCCAGAAATACGAAGAGGATAATACAGCCCTGTTCGCAAAAGTAGGGGAACGCGACAAAGTGATCAAACAAATGCGTTGTGAGATTAACGCATTAAAAGCGAATATAGCCATCCGAAACCCTACGCAACCCCACTCTGAGGGTCAACCAACGGTGGTCGGTAACATACCGACGGGAGGTAATGTTTTTCCCACACCGACAACGGATAATCATAGACGCGTAGACGCAATAGAAAATAATTTAAGAGCTCCCACACCTGCACCGGGCGTAGGTGGCGGCAGTCACCACCACAATATTAAAAGCATTAACTTTCCATTTTGACAACACGACCCGGATAAGTGGTTTAGTATTTTCGAAAGCCAGATTAGTGTTTTTGAGCCAATTGACGATAGCGCGAAATTCTACGCGTTGATTACAAATTTGGACAAAAGCGTAATTTACGATACGGCCGAAATAACAAAGTTACTGCTGCCGGGGCAGAGATATCCGGGATTGAAGAAACATTTATTGGAAAAATATGGTAGATCCGCCGAAAGCGAGTTTAAAATCCTTTTCGCTGGTTTCAAAATGGGAGACAAAAAATCCTCGTTGTTCTTTAGTGAGATGTTAAATGTAGCTAAAGACCGCGTTCCGCGACAAATGGTGTTGGAACCGTGGAGATATAACCTCCCACCATCTATTAAATATTATATGGCCGGACATGGCCCAGATACAGATGAGGCACTACTCGTTAGACACGCAGACGAGATTTATAAGAATATGTTAGAAAGTAAAAAAGGAATAAACGCAGTAGAGAAAGTAAAAGATAGCGCAGAGGAAATTGCAAGAATAGAAGCCGTAGTTAGGAAACAGCTAGATAGAAGACGTAATTATGACAACGAAAGACGTCCAAGATCTCGTAATCGTGAAGATAGAGATAGAAATAGAAGTAGATCCGCGAGTAAGCTATGTAGATATCATGCTAAATTCGGTATTAAAGCTTATAGATGTATAAAGCCCTGCGCATGGAAAAAACCGGACGAGAAAAATATAAAGATTAAAAGACGTCATAGCCATAAGGCAGGAGGTGACGCTAAGGGTCCGATGACAGGAAATAAAACGGATAATCAACCGTTAAACTCCTAAACCAGCGCGTAGATGAGGCGTGCGCGTCCGGTATCGAGTCAATTCGTCTCCATATTAAAGATAGAGCTTCGGGAAAAACATTTTTGATAGATTCGGGCGCGGAAGTTTCACTCGTTCCCAAAAGCAAAGGACAAAGTGAAAAATCCGTCAGGTTCCAATTATACGCTGCGAATAACACACGTATAGCCACATACGGTACCGTACATATGCAGCTAGACCTAGGGTTCAAGAATAAACGATTTGCCTGGACGTTTATCGCGGCGGACGTGCCATATGCGATCTTAGGCGGTGACATGCTAAAAGAATACCATTTACTACCAGATCTCACGAGACGGAGACTGGTGGATGGTGAAACGCAAGAGTCCGTTAGAGGATTTAATAAAACCGCAATGTTAATACAGGTATCAATCGTGGACCCAAGTAATAAATATACTAAGCTGTTAAGCCAATATCCTTCGATAGTCGGTATAGAAGACCCCTTGCCAGCAAAACACAGGGACGTATACCACTATATTAAGACGACGGGACCCCCTGTCGCTCAGAGGCCACGAAGACTTCCACCAGAAAAGCTAAAGGCATTTGAGAAATAGGTAACGGAGGGAATTTGTAGACCTTCGAAAAGTCCGTGGGCTACACCCATCCATATGCTACCCAAGAAGGATGGCAGCTGGCGTATTTGCGACGATTATCGCACATTAAATAACGTTACGGTTCCTGACAGATACCCCCTACCGCATTTGCACGATTTTACAAGCAATTTGCACGGTAAAAGAATATTCTCCGCTCTGGATCTCGAACAAGCGTTTTTGCAAATACCGATCCTTCCGGAAGAAGTACCCAAAACGGCGGTTGTGACGCCTTTCGGGCTTTTCGAGTATCTTGTAATGACGTTCGGGTTCCGTAACGCCGCTCAAACCTTCCAGCGGTATGTAAATCTCGCCCTGGGAGATTTAGACTTTGCATTCGCGTTCGTGGATGACATTCTCGTTGCATCTTCATCGCAAGAGGAGCACGAGAATCACCTGAAGATCGTATTTGAGAGATTAGCTAAGTTTCACTTACGTCTCAACGTAGAGAAATGCAAGTTTGACGTGTCAGAGTTAATATTCCTCGGACATCAAGTAAGCGGAGAAGGGTTTCGCCCAAACCCAAGTTAAGTTAAAGCGATTATAGAATTCCCGAAGCCAGTAACTAAGGATGATATGCGCAGGTATCTCGGCATGATAAATTTTTATAGAAAATGTCTACCGCGTGCAGCCGAAACACAACGTCATCTGAATGCACTTATCAGTGACATCAAAAGGAAAGACAAACGTCCAGTGGAATGGACAAAAGAGACAGAGGACGCGTTCGAACAAACAAAAAAAGAATTAGCCGCAGTTGCGTTTTTTAGCATTTCCTGCAGAGAATGCAGAGGTAAGAGTTGTAACGGATGCATCGAATTTCGCGATGAGGGCATCGCTGGAACAGCTAGTGAAGGATGTATGGCAATCACTAGCGTTCTTTTCGAAAAAATTCACGCCGGCTCAAAGGAACTATTGCGTTCTAGATAAGGAGTTATCGGCCATTTACGAAGCACTCAAGTATTTTAGATATTATCTCGAGGGTCGTGAGTTTAAAATATACACAGACCATAAACCGCTCGTGTATGTGCTTGCACAAAATGCAGAGGATTGCCCTGCGATCCGCGGCAGAAGGCTATCGTACATAGCCGAATTTAACACCGAGATATGCTATTTGCCAGGACAAGATAACGCCGTGGCAGACTCCTTATTAAGGATTGAGGATGTAAGATTTCCTACGCTTTTCTCCCTAGAGGAGTAAGCAAAGAAGCAGCTAGAGGATGAAGAACTAAAATTGATTTTGGAGAATCCTAGTCACCCTCTCAAGTTAATTAAGCTGCAGTGGGGAGCTGGTAAGACCTTCCTGTATGTAGAGTTGGTGGATCAGATTTTCCGTCCTTACGTTTCTAAAGAACTAAGATAGGACGTAATTAACTTGTTCCACAATCAGAACTCACATCCATTGGGCAAAGTAACAGCTAAGCTGATTAGACAGCAGTATGTATGGCCCAAGATGAACCAGGAGGTGGCAGCATGGTGCAAGGCGTGCATTGAGTGCCAAAGATCTAAAATCTCTCGAGAGAATGAGTTTTTGCCTTCCAAGTTCGCTGAGCCAGATGCTCGTTTCACCCATGTTCATGTGGATCTCGTGGGCCCACTACCATCATGTGAAGGATACAGATACATTCTGTCAATGATAGACAGGTTTTCAAGATGGCCAGAGGCAGTTCCACTGCAAGATGTGTCCGCCCCCACAGTTGCACGCGCTTTTTATGATAATTGGGTGGCGAGATTTGGCGCACCAGTCATCATAACAAGCGACCAGGGAAGGCAATCCTAGGCTCAACTGTTTAAACAGTTGTTAAACTACATCGGGTGTAAGAAAATCAGAACAACTCCATATCACCCAGCCTCCAACGGCATCGTAGAGAGATGGCACTGGGATCTTAAAGCCGCAATCATGTGTCACACAGAAACGGCAGAATGGACCAGGGTCTTGCCTACAATAATGCTTGGCCTGCGCACCCGCCTAAGATTAGATACAAGGGCGAGTCCAGCCGAATACTTATATGGTACAACATTAACTGTACCGGGCGATCTCTATGAGTTCCGGGAGATCAGTGCACATGATTCGGGCAAATTTCTCGTGGAATTTAAGGAGTACATAAGACGAATTAAGCCAGTGCCCGCTGCACATTATTGCGCAATCAAACCTTTTGTATTTAAAGAGCTAAATTGCTGCACCCATGTGTTCGAGAGAATAAAGGCGGTCGAACCACCCCTCACACACCCGTATTCAGGACCTCACAAGGTAATAGCAAGGCACGATGGTGGTAGGAACTATACTATAGAGAAAAATGGCAGAAACGTGGTTGCGTCGGTAGATAGATTGAAACCAGCCTTCTTTCTAAGAAGCGAAGAACAGCTGACGCCAGTCGAGCAACCAGTACGAGAAAGTACAATAAACGAAGAATGTCTGCCCACGCCACCATCACATGACAATGATACCCCATGCAACGTTGCTCAAGGCGAGCAAACGCGCACAGAGGTAAAAGTACACCAGCGATAAAGATGTGCGGAGCGCTCGGGATGAATGGTTAGATACAACCTTTGACGGCGTCAATCCACCAGACGAGGTATCTCCGGCTGAGTCAGACCCACAAGACCGTCACTCAGACGAACAGATAGTTGTCAGCTAGCCAGATGCTACGAGTGCACCACAGAGCAACAAAGGCAGGAGCATAGAGCACACAAACGCAGTCCCTCACAAGCCGAAAAAAGACAGGTTCATACCCAACATCTTAAAAAGGAGAAAAAGAACTGATAGCATTGATATAAGTAGTATTTTAAAAGACGATCGCGTTAGGAAAACTGCGATTAAAAAATTAGTTAGGTTCGACTTTAGTGCTCATGTAGGGAACCATGCTCCGCCCGCGTTTGTAAATAGTTTTAAGGGTTGTAAAAAAGTAAAGAATGAATGACATATGAGCAAGGATGTAACACTGATTGTATTGTATGATGTATGTAGTAATATATTTAATGTATATGTATACCATTTTTTTCTGTATAAAGATTAATATTTTGTTTTTTTTTCTGTTTTATTCAGGTAACCTTGGTGTGCTCTCATTGGACAGCTGTCCCATTCCTGGGAACACCCATTGTTAATCCATTTTTAATAAACATTAGTGTGCATTCCTTTCTCATTTTAGAGTTTTGTGTTCTGCAGCGATGCAAGTGATAATCTAATCAAGGATGACATCTCTCGTCGTATCAAACATAAATTTAGACTAGCAGAGGATGCCTTTGTGAAATTCAAGGAGTAATTACAACTGTAAAAATGCACTGTGATGAACGGCGCAGTGTAACATGATGACGACGTACGAACAAGTGGAGCATCGCACGCCCACCACGTCCGCCAATGACCTGCCAGTCAAGGAAGTCTGTATTTACAACTTTCCTAAGAGCCTGCAGAACACGAAGAAAGACATACACTCAGTGCAATGAAGTGTCACGAATGTGTGAGTGCGTGAGTGAATGTGTTATATTTTGTATGACGTGCAATCATGCGTTGCGAATATTGTACCTTTTATTTTTTATGCGTGTATTATTTAGTATTAATATCCAATGTTAAAGTCAGGTATGAAAATTATTTAGCGCATTTAGCGCATACAAGGTATGATTGCACAGCGAAGAAGTGTTTTATTTTATGTAAGCGCGTGAAACGCATTTATTTATGTAAATCAATGAGATTATGTATCTTTTGCTTTTGAACAACGCATTAAGCGTGTCTATATAACAATTCATATAAATGATTAACATATATTTTGATGAAGTACATCGAACGCATGTAATTTATGTACAAATTATAGTATTTTTTTTATATATTAAAAATAAGACTGATTGCATTTAATGCATTTTATGTGTACAAAAATAATTTAGTGCAAATAGCGCGACAATAATATATACAAGTGTAATTAACCACACAGTCAAATGTAAGTGCAATTAAGCACATAGTAACTTATATGTTTTAGTGCAATTAAGCACAGTCTAAATGTAAAAAGTGCAATTAAGCACAAACGGTACTATATTAAGTGCGTATTGAAATGTAACTACAGATAGAAATATGTAAAAAAGTTAAAATGTTTTGTATGGAGTCAGATAAAAATAAATCTGTAGTACGCACGGAGTGAGTGGGAGTACGTAAGTACAAGTATGAAGCATGTTTGAGGAGGATACTGCAAGAATAATTGAAACAATTGTAATACACGTAAAAAACCTTAAAAAAGAGCGGGAGTATTGTGGGGTTACGTATGTGTATGACAGTAGTAGTAGCCTATAAGATGGAATCTATGATTCCCCCACTATGCGATACGAGTTAACGTGCTAGCGTGCGAGTGTTAACTCTGACACTCTACGGAGACACTCTAGTAAGACACATTATCTCTTACATTCAATTACTGACTGTATACCTGGCTATAGCAATATACGCTTAACCACACATATCTCTCATGAATTTATTTCATAACCTCAACTTCCTTGTCCTTCTGTACAACTTCTGTGCCACGGCCTGATAGAAGTCTCAGACCGCCACAAATGCAAAGAACGAATCATCGCCACCTAGTGGTGACATGCGTCAACTCCCTACAAAATAAATTCAAATTCTAGGCGCGAAATTCGAACTAATAAAAAAATTATATTCTCCAACAAAAAACATTTTTATTATAATAATGTACCATAAAAAGAGGATAAATGGTTACGTATTCTTTCATCAAAATAACTTTGTTTTTTAAATTAAAAAATTTATATCTTTTTAGATTTTAATCTTTAACGAAAATTGCGTTTCCTTAATGTAAATATCATATTTATTTAAAGTTTCAGCATTTTTTTTTTAAACTTTAAATCGTCATAACTTTGGTTCTAATTGATCAAAATATTCGATCCGGGGTTTATTTTAAACATTATTGTTAATATTTTTGATATATTAATAAATAAAAGCATAAAAATAGTTGTAAGAACACGTAAAGTTGGAAAAATAGTACGATGCGCCATGGTATCAATGTTTTAAAATTGAAAATATAAAAAAAACGTTTAAAAATCTGTTAAAAAAAATAAGGCAAAATCGCATATTTTCACCTACCCTAGAAGTTAGTATTTTTTATGTATAAAATCATATAAAAATTTAAAAAAAAAAAAAAAATATTGTTTTTGAGAAAACTGTTTGAAAAAAATCGCTTTTTTCGGTTTTTCGTAAATAACTCAGTGAGATCAAATTGTATTACAAAAATCGAGATTGCATTTAAAACTAGACAAAATTCCGCACATTTTCGTTAAATGAACGCACAAAAAGGTTGAAAATTGACGGAGCTGTAGTTATTTAAAAGTAGAGGTTCATTTTCAATTTTTGAATTTTCGTTTTTACATCCATCACTAAAATTGCTGTCGTAAGAAAAAAAAATTTTTTGAGCGTTTAACGAGATGAATTTCATCTTCATATACATAATAGAAGGTATTTTTATTACTTAGAAGAAAAAAAAAATTCGATCAGTGATGGCCTGCATGAATCTGAATGAAATCAGTCATATACATATGTATTGCATTTGAAATCTTTCATTTTCTTCCAAGGTTAAAGCATTCATTGGTATTTCATGTTGGTATACAGATTCAATATTCTCAGTAAGTTTTTAAGTTCGTTTATGAACCATGCAGCAGGATTAGGTCCTCTGTAGCTATTGTAGCATGATATGGTCTCGTCATAACTACATTTCAAATAATATCCAACACTAAATACTTCATGTTTTTGAATAATATTTGTGTCTTGAACGAGCAACAAAAGGGCTTCAAAGTCTGCGCATACAATAGAAAGGAACCTTTTCTTTATTTTAAAAATTTAAAAAAATGTAATATACTGTTTTTTCCTTCTGGTAAATTTACTCTGCACTTATCAATTTTAGAGCAATCTTCATGATGAAATTTTAATTTGTGTTTGGTGTTAAAGTAATGCAAACATCGATTATATATATATATTTTTGCCCATTAGGTTTTGATATCTTATTAGAAACTAATCGTGATAAATTCTTTATTTATACAAAATGATATATTATCGATACATTTGTATCATAGTTTTGCTGTTGTTCTTCTTCATCTATATAATAATTTCGTATCAATAAAAGATTAATATGTTTATTTTCTTCAGATGATGTTATACGTAGAGGTGAAACATTGAATTTACCAGAATGTTTCTTCAAAATATATATATACGTTTATTGATATATTGTTCTTTTTCAAATTTTCCAATTTTCTCTGGTATTACTAGAAATTCCATGTCTGTGAAATCTAATTTATTTTCATATAATTCATTTGAAGATACTTCACTAGTATTTGACTCAACTGGATACAATGCTAACAATACTGCCTATTTAAGTACGTTGCCCTGTCATGATTATTTTCAGCAGTGATCTGAATTATCGATATTTAGTTGAAACTTGGCAACATTATGCGTTATTCATTTTTGTTACACAATGTAAACATTTGATTATAGGCTATAGATATTTATACACTATCCCCGTATGTATCTGATCCATGTGTAATGCTTTATGATTTTTTATAAATGAAATGCTACATTTTTTATAATGAAATGAACGCTTACCATATTAAATGATCTTGGAATAATCAAAATACTTTTATTTTTGTTGATAAATTATTATATAGAATGTAAAATGATATATAACCTACATTTTGACATGTCGCCGAATATCGTTCTCTCTCTCTCTCTTTTTTCTATTACAGAACGACGTTGCCAAGTTCATCTCAAATGTATTATTTTGACAATGTTTTATTGAATATTTTAATGAAAAGCCTTATAACATGCGTTAAAACTTTAAGGGTTAAATCATCAAATATTTTTTATTTATTATCAAAAGATTATTTAAATGTGTCATTTCTAAGAGGTTTTATTGATGATTTTAAACGTGGTTCCATATAACCACGTGTTAAACCTCCTATTTTTTCCTTATATTTCTCAGTTATTAGTATTATAAGGTAGGTCGAAAAACGCGTGTGAGTTCAAAATACACTAAACTATCATAATTCCAAATTTCAGCAATTTCTGTCATTATTTAATTTTATTTTAATAGGCAACGTCCTTAAAACAAGCATCATCAAAATTTTTCACATTAATACATGCATGTTTTAATTCTATCACTTTTGGAAGAGAAATGTATGAGCCACTATGTAGTGGATTATATTTGTTTATACACTGAAAAAATTCTAGGACTCATGCTGCCTTTGTTAGGTCGAAAATGAAGGAGCGCTGCTAGCTTCTTGTGCCGGGGCAAAATTTGCCCTCATCAAAGCAAAAACACGGCTTAGTTAGAAGCAGCTGTTATCTTTTGCGATGAGAGCGCCGCTGTATTTAGGAAAAAAGCACATATTTGCGGTAAACACTGAGGAGGGGTGATGCTCTCTTTCGTCTTAGGGCAAATTTTGCCTCGTGACAAGACTTACTGCTGTCTTGTTTTTCATTAGTGATGTTCTATTCACAAGAGGGCAGCAAAACGCTAAAATTTTTTTCAGTGTATGAACACACAAATTAATAATAGCACGTAATGACCATCCTGATTCTTTTTGTTGGAATTCTTCAATATCTTTTTGTATAGGTTCTTGTACATTATGAAATACCATTCTTTCAAATCTGTTGTCTTTAGAATTGTCTTGGCTTTCGTATTAAAATATTTCATTTCACTGGTCTTAAAATCAGCTTTTATAATAACATATTCAATACCCAGCACTGTGATGCCAGAGATAAGACGAAGCTGCATAGAAACTGTAATGTATGTACTTTCCAGTGTTACGTCATACTGAGATAAGAAGAAACTGCATTTTAGCTAGACAGTTGATCTGTAATGCTTATACTTATAAGAGCACATGCGTGCGACAAAGTGTAATGCTAGTGACGTCATACAGAGATAAGACGAAGTTGCATTTTTAGGGACCCAAACAATCTTGTACTTGACCTCCCCCTCCACTCCCAACTTTATACATTTCAGTATGTGAGCTACAATGTTCTCATATCCTATCTCTTACTCTAAAATAGTATTATTATTATTATTATAAATTATTCGTACATTTCATTATGGGCAAGTGTTAACTACAATGTTTTTTCCTTATCATCCTATTTTATATAAACTCTAAATATTCTAGATTTAATAGTGGACTTCATTATTATATAACAAAATTAATTTCTATATGTAGTGAATAGCGTGTAAAAGAGAATTTAGAATTAAAATAGTTGGAACGATTCTAAGAATTTGAACGCTTATCGTAAAGCAACTGACTTTCTCTCTGTCTCTTTCTTGCCTTCGTAAAGCAACTGACTTTTTCTCCATCTCTTTCTCGCCTTCATAAGCAAGTAATTTTCTTTCTATCCCCTTATCATCTTAGGCTCTTATAGAAGAAACATATGTATAGAGAATATATATATATAGCTATAATGCATGACCTATGTCATAGTTCTTTCTATACTTCTTTTACTCGTTTAAAATGAGATCAGTTTATATCCAATAATATAAAATAAGACTCTCTTCAATGATCATGTTAAAATTTTTAAAGATTTAACATTTACTCTCATCTGCGACGGCGGGCGGGCGGGCGCGAACCGGGGGAATTTGCTTATTAACGCGGATCGTGGGAATTCGCGTATCTACGCGGCGCGGTGATTCGCCTATCTACGCGGCGCGGATCGCGATGATTCGCTCATCGACGCGGCGCCGGAGCTCGCGCGCCAATGAGCGCTAACACGGCGCGCAGGTGCGGAGTGAATTTCTTATATCGCGGGACTGGTCATTATTTTTGCACCTGCACAGGTGAGCTGATGGCGGAGGAGTGGGGATTTCCAAAACTCTCTTTACTTACCTACTTCTAATGCAAATAAAATTGTTGGTTAATTGCAAATAGTTGATTTATTGTTTTGAAATATTAGAATCTTCAGATATCTTCAGATAATCTTTCAAGTACCATACCCGTACAGATTTTACAACCTTTTTACGGGACACCTCGACCACCTATGTGTTCCGGTGTTTTCGAGTTCGAACTTATACCTTTTTACCCCGGAAGGTGTGCGCGTACCCGTGCAGGCCTACTTAGACGGGGAGACTCGCTCTACCCATCCTTTTTAGCGCATCGAGAGCTTACACCAATCCAGCAGAACGTTCCGGCTCAACTATAGTAGTGGAGCAGTCGCATTCTGCCTTACCGACCTTCTAGTAATTATCTACGGTTTTTGTTAAAATCGCGGAAAATCATTCGGGGGTGGTCCACCACGGTGTCAATGAGTTCGAAAAATTCTCCACTTTTAATTAAAAATGAAAAAAATCCCGCCCTCACTGGGACTCGAACCCCGGCTCTCTGGGTGAGAGTCGGATGTTCTAGCCCCTGAGCCACCGTGGCTCTTTTTTGAAATATTATATTATTAAATAACCAAAATATTTTATTTCAATCTTAGAATTGTGTATTTAAATTCAGTATTTTGTATGTATAAAATACATATGTGAAGACATTATAAGTAGAAATAAACACGAAATTTGTTTTCAAGTATGTTTCACATAAAAAGGTTTATTTTCAATTTAATTGTTCAAAATAATAGTCATATATTAAGGTCAATAATCTAAATATAAGAGCCGTTCTTCAATGATATTACACGTTACACGTAACTCGTTACACGTTTTAAAATTTTGTTGTCCAATGTTTACTGAATTCAATGTTCAAATGATACTCAAGTTCGAAATAATACGAGATACTCACGGTTACCTATGAAGTTGAACTCAATTTTCGACTTTAGTGAATTATGCCTTACAATTTACATATGATTCAGGACAATCTTTACTTTTTTTTCCTAGGTGGAAAATATATTATTTAATGTGAAATATTCTTGGAACCAAAGCTTAAGTTTTCTATTTTTTTTAATGTTCCTAGTTCTATTTAATTACTTTATATTATTTAGTTCCACTGATTTTTAATATATAGTAAATCTATATCCGAAATTTATTTGTTGTATATATGATATATTTAAACTTAGCCTTATATTGTATGTGTAATAAACTTAAGCTTTCCTTTAATATTTGTTTACATATACAATAACATATATTTAAATTCAATATTCTAAAGTTAACGGGAGGCCGGAGTAGAACCTGATACCGACCGAGTAACAATTGAGTTGTTTGTTATTTACTCAAGTATTAATCGGTGTATCTTAAAATTAAAGGTCGAGCGCAATAGATATTATTATTACAAATATTTATGCACATGAAGAAAAAAATCTATCGCTTTGTTTTTGAGAAAAGTAAGTAACGCCAAAGTAAAAGTTTACGTTTATAATATTTTCGCGTTACTTACTTTTCTCAAAAACAAAGCGATAGATTTTTTTTTTCTTGTGCATAAATATTTGTAATAATAATATCTATTGCGCTTAACCTTCAATTTGCAAATACACCGTTTAATACTTGAGTAAATAACAAAAATGCCAATTAGACAAGGACAGCGAATCCGGCCTGCTCTTAATGCTAGAATAATAACCCACAGACAAAGCAGTACAGCGATCAACCATACTTCAAGAGTATCCCGGCAAGTTAAGATCACCCATTATAATAATTTTAGATAATACGTCAAAGTTAGCAAATTCTCAGAGAACCCCATGCATGTTTACTAAAAATGCTTTTTCTCACGAACAACGCGATCCAAAAGAAGATAAGCCGCCAAAAACACTAAAAATTCTCTATTACTATTAATTCTTGATGCCACCATTTCAAATGAATCATCATTCAAACCGTGAACTTTAATATTACTATCGCTATCTCCCCTATTTTCCGACCTGACTTTTCCACGTGAGCACCATTGCGTATGTACTCTCTGAATAAGCGGTTGCATCAATCGTGAAAAATTAAAGGAAGAACGCAATTAGTTAAACCATTGTTTTTTTATCAAAAGTTGGTGGATTAAAGAATAGTTTAAGCTAATTAAACTAAAAAAATTTAGAATTACATCGGTGCAATAAAATCACGAAAATAGTTAAAAATGGCGAAATGGGCTTTTTTTGAAACTTTATGATTTTCTGCAAAGAGACGGCGCAACGCATGAAAAAATTTATAAGAAAATTCTCTATTCAAAGTTAAATAAAAAACACAAAAAATTTTTTTTTTCTGCGAAAAATTAATAAAATTTTCTTTATTTTTTTCTTCATGTGCATAAATATTTGTAATAATAATATCTATTGCGCTTAACCTTCAATTTGCAGATACCCGATTAATTTAATTTACTTTTCAGTGAATTTCAAATATTATTGTAATTAAAATATTTACCACCTTTTTCTACGAATCTCCGGTTTTTCGGATTCGTGCATTTTTTAGGTATGTGCTTTGAGCATATATACATGGAGGCAGCATGTTATACGGAAAAGTGGTGGCTATTTTAACGATAATGTGAGAGAGAAAGAAAATAACTACTTACATAATGTCTTTCTGGTGCAGCGCTTACGGGAGCGTTACGCGAGAGAGATAGGATGTAAGTTAATATTTTCTCTCTACCTAAAGTTGCCACCACTTTTTAACACGGCATACCTCCTCCATAGCATATAAGCTTTAAGGGTATGTGTAATTATTCTTGTAATAAAATTTTCTTTTTCTATTGATTCCTGTATAATTAGTAGTTATTATATATTAAAGTGAAACTACCTTTTTTTACAGTTATTGGCTCCTACGGATCTGCGAATTTTTTCGTAATAAAAATAGCAATTCTTATTGAGTCCTATAAAATGATTACCTATCACATGCAAGTACTTTTTTGGGGTTTCATTCTTGGGTCTTATGTGGGCTTTAGTATATGTATTGCTCTCTTCATTTATGTTTCACTATATTTTGTTTTATTATCTTTTTTTCACTCTCTATTCTTTCTTTCTTCATTTTTCTTATACCCCCTCCATCTTCAGTTACCTTTCTTATTTTTCTCTTTCCTTTAAAATATTGACTTCAATTATGATATAATATTAGAGTCTACACTTGACTAGTTTCTAGACAAAAGAGAACATTTTTTGTCGACAGCGCATCTCTAAATGCAGCTAAATTTAACTCAATCAGTTAATTTTTGACTGACGTATTGTCAATTGTTATCTAAATTTTGTATAACTGAACTGACTTTATGAATAAATTCAGCTAATTTTCAGGTAAATTTATCCTACGTCTGCTTAGTTTCAACTAACCTTTAGCTAACTTTTATACAACTTTCAGCTATTTTTTAGCCAGCTTTCAGCTAACTTTTAGCTCCTATTTTAACTAAATTTCAGCTTAATTTCAGCTATATTATAGCTGACAGGGGCCATGATTGATTGTTATGCACAGCGGCAGCGTCGATAACGGTGGCGAAAACTTTTTATATTATAAGGAGGTATAGATCTTTCTGTACAGTATAGTTTTTGAAAAAATTTAGTCGTTGACCCTCCATATCTTACCCATAGAACTTTTATTCAATAACACCCATTTTCTACTCATTTTACACCCATTTTCCACTTTTTTAACTCTACATCCTACCCAACAAAAATAACTGGTAATACCCAAGTAAAGATACTCGAGTTCCAAGTTATACTCAATACTAAAATCACGTTCATGAATTCGAACCTTATAGACGAATCTCAATCTTGTGAATACTGGAGATTATCAAGTTCCAACCTTAATCTTGAAGTTGCGCATGCGCACACAGAGAAAGGAAAATACATTTTAAAAAATCTACTAAATTGAGTCAGTAGTCGAAAAAACATTACCAGTCGTTTTTTAATTGATACTCAGTACATAAATTAAGACAACCTATATTAGTACATCTTTCAACGTGTCTTATCCCAAAAATATACGAAACTTCAATATAATTAATACTCAATAACGTAAAAACCATTAAATTGTAAAACAATTTTTAACAGTTGATAAATATAATGTAAATTATATAATATATAACAATTTTGAATTAATAATAATTAATTTTAAATTCAAAAGCTAACTATTTTAAAACAAAGTATGTCAAATAAACATGTGTCGTTCTATTCCTTAAATATCACGAATTAGAAAATTAATTATTAGTAATTCAAAAGTGTTATATATTATATTAATAATTTTATATTTATCAATTTTTAATTTTAGTAACAGAAAAAGCCGCACCAAAAGAGAATAACAATCACATTTTCTGGAAAATATTGCCCTTGAATCGAGTAGGTGAAATATCAGTTTCACTACCGAAAAAAGACACTAAGCATAAAAAATTTATGCTCTTGCTTTATAATATAATAGTACCAATATTAGTCCCTAAAATTCAAGCTATGTAATAATTGAAATTATATCGTTACTTTTATTTCAAATACCTTAGTACATAAATTAGATATACTAGATTTAGTACCTATTTCAACAGTACTTTCCTTTCCCCGTGCAGTTGTTAGTTCTAGGAAAAGTCAAATAATGCTTTCGATTATTTCATGGTTCCTGATTGAAATACGTGATTAAAAAGAATGAATTCTTATCATATTTTTTCATTGATTCAAATGCAATCTAGTAAAATAATTGTAACTTTAATTAATCCTTTTTTATAAAAATATAAAATTTTAATTTAGTACGAAACTTCAAAATTCATAAGTTCAATTCTTTTTCATTTTAAAATTGGCTTATTTATACATAATAATATAATATATGAAAATTTAACCAAGCGACGTTAGGAGGGAGGTAAATTAAGCTAGTTCATAACTAACCTGGGAAAAATAATACATTATTTAATAAACTTGCAATCATTAGAGAAATTGTTAACAAGATGTTAGACTGCTGAAAGTAATTTTTGTTTTTGTTATTTTATTAATATCTTTTTAAATTCACTATTTAAACAAATATAACTTGTCCACAATAAAACTACATTAATACACATATTCCAGTCAAATAAAAAATCATTTAGATTTGTTACTTTTTATAAACTTAGAATGGGAATTAGATATCAAGCTCGACAAACTTAACCTTGAAATATTGTACATTGTAAGTTTGTATATAACATTTTATCAACGAATATAGACGCTTATAGAAGCATACTCTTGAATGGGAAATTTCTGCCAAAAATGAGTTACCCAGCTACTGAGGGCGCCACCAGATACCAGGTATTTTTATATCTATATATGTCAAATTTTTCATATGTATAGATATACAAACAATGTTAAAATGTTACCCAGGCTTTCGGACGAAAAATTTAATCCAGGAGAATCCTTCTATAAGCGTCTATTTTCTTTGATTTTATGTATAGTATTTTTGTGGATTTCTTGAGTTGTCCACATTTAAGTTTTAACTTACAAATTTTCTTATTGTAACAAAAAAACTTGATTAAACCAACGAAGATAGACGCTTATAGAAGCGTACTTCTGGGTCAAATTTTTCGTCCGATACGCTGGGTAACACTTTAACATTGTTTGTATATCTATACATATGAAAAATTTGATATATATAGATATAAAAATACATGGGATCTAGTGGCGCCCTCAGTAGCTGGGTAACTCATTTTTGGCAGAAATTTCCCATTTAAGAGTACGCTTCTATAAGCGTCTATCTTCGTTGATTAAACACACCATTTACTTGGAAACTTGGAATGAAAATATTATTAGATAAAGGAGAGTTTTTTCATGCCCTTGGTTACAAAATTAAAGTTGTGAAAACTCAAATGAGAATGTGAAAAACATGATTCTTTTTAGTACAATAAAAATATTTGAAAATTTGAATTATAATACTTTTAGGTGCTGCAAGTGCAAAAAAAAACATTTTCTTTTTTTTCATCTCAAATTGCAACTTCTCAGCAGAAAAATTACACTTGTCAACTAGTAAGAAAAGGATTTAATTCTTAACTTTTTACATCCTCACCTGTTGAAAAATGTACTTTTTTTTTGTTTATAAAAATTGAAATAGTGGTTTCTCTATAATAGCTAAGGTCAATTGTGATTGAAAATAAACTGGTAAGATTCATATTTTCAAGTGTATAATTAAAAATAAGTGTATGATTAACAATATTGAGGTCAATCCTGACTTTATTTTACAGCGTCAAAATTTGTTACAAAGTTGAATTTTATATAGTAAATTTAAGTTATTTATTTTTATTTATAAATAATTAATTGCATGTTGTAATATATTTTTCATAGTAAATTATTATTCATTACAGGAAATTGATTCATTAAATAACAAAAATATAATTTATTAATAATAAATTTTGAAACAGGTATGAAAAAGCTTTATTTACAAAATAAATTTATGGCCTGAGTCAGAGGCAAGGGTCATAACAAGTTTCATAAAAAAGTCTTTTCATATCAGTTGCAAACAGTATTATTTACCATGAGAGCCATACAATAGAAGCAAAGTTGCGATTTTCAGGTAGAATGGCAAACAAATTTTTATGTCAATAATCTAGACTCCATGATCAATTTATTTATAATTATTCTATAAACTTTGAAATTATAACAGTTTATATATGGCATATTATTTTTCGTGCAATATTCATACAATTGAAAAATTTATTTTCTCTAATTTGATAATTTAAAAAATACTAAATAAGAATAGTTGTGATTTATTTCTAAAATATTACATTTACAAGTGGTAATAAATATTTATAATATGCAAGTGTAATAAATTATTCTAAATTAATATTTTTTTTTCAACTTAAATCTATTATTATACATTTTATAAAATGTTTTTAATCTATTCTTTTATTAGCTTTTAAATTTTTTATTAGATTGCTTTTAAGCTAAAAATATGTTATTAGATGTACAATGATAAATGATTTGCATTTAAATAATCTAAATATCTCTTCAATACCTAATAATTTTTTAGAAAAAAATCTCATTGCTATAACCTTAAATACCAATCTTTAATGTGTACTTTTTTTATCAAACAGTAATGATATTTTTAGAAAATACTCAAAAATATTTTCATTTTTAATAAAGAGTGCTAATATTTGAAGTATATATAGAATGTAATAAGAACCTCATCTAAAACCTAAAAGTTATTGATGAGATATTTACAAGATTATTTTATCATACAAACACAAATCATCAAAGCAATTCGATAAATCTTAAAATAGTTTTTTGATTACCAGTAAGGCTTTACTCAAAACAATCACAAATGGGACAAATAAAAACAACTTACCAATTTAAAGTAATAAAATATAAAATAAAAAATATTTTTAAAAAGATTCATTTAATAAGGTAATATAAATGTTATTATTTATTTAATAAACAATAAAAATAGCATTTACAGAGTTATTCTGAAAATGCGAAATATTGATTAACTACATTATTGAAATTCAAGCATTTTCTGTAAGTAAATAAATTAAAATTTAATCTAACCTCTTCAATAATATGTCTTAAATTATTCGTTATTTGCACATTTTTTAAAGTCTCTTTTGCCTTTTGCTCACTCAACCCTATCGAAATAAACATTTTAACATCATTTTCCATTTCGAATAGAGTGTATTTTATCAATTATCTTGATTGAATTTTAATAAACCTTTTTAGAAATAAATACTTGTTTTTGAATACAAAAAAATTTTCAAACGTGGAAATATATATTACATGTCCGATATTTTATTCAGGACTGGAAACACTGAATTAGGACCTTTAGGGTGAAATCAGATGGAGCGGAAAATAGACGACGGAACGTCACAAAACATTCATTCCGTCGCCTTGTTTTCCGTCAAATTTTTTCCCTATATTCACATGGCGCGGAATGTAGCTGAAAAATTCTTAAAAATAGCATACAAATGTATCCGCAAATTTTAAATTAACATCAAAAATGTTAAAAAAGTTGGAAATAATCACCTATTGTTATTGTAATGAGATTCTTTTTTTATAAAAATAAAATATAGTTTGTTATTATAACCAAATATTTCAATTAACATCATTATTTTTTAATTACAAAATTGCTAATCAACGTCACAGAACTTCTATTCCGCTCCATGTGAATATAGGGAAACAAATTTGACGGGATAATAGAAGCGTCACAGACTTTTTGAAATTGTTTAAGCAAATAGTTAACCAAAATAGAATTTAAAAGTTTGATTGAAATTAAAAGTACAGCTATGGAAAGAAAATTAAAAATATTACGTGAGGTTATTGAAGCACTAATAATTTTTTTAAACAAAATAAAAATTGATGTTGTCTATTACGTCGTCTTTACTCCGTTGGCGGAACACAAAGATGCGGAATTGAGGTTCTGTGACGTTCCGTCGCCTATTTTCCGCTCCATCTGATTTCACCCTTAGGGTGAAATCAGATGGAGCGGAAAATAGACGACGGAACGTCACGAAACATTCATTCCGTCGCCTTGTTTTCCGTCAAATTTTTTCCCTATATTCACATGGCGCGGAATGTAGCTGAAAAATTGTTAAAAATAGCATACAAATGTATCCGCGAATTTTAAATTAACAACAAAAATGTTAAAAAAGTTCGAAATAATCACCTATTGTTATTGTAATGAGATTCTTTTTTTATAAAAATAAAATATAGTTTGTTATTATAACCAAATATTTCAATTAACATCATTATTTTTTAATTATAAAATTGCTAATCAACGTCACAGAACTTCTATTCCGCTCCATGTGAATATAGGGAAACAAATTTGACGGGATAATAGAAGCGTCACAGACTTTTTGAAATTGTTTAAACAAATAGTTAACCAAAATAGAATTTAAAAGTTTGATTGAAATTAAAAGTACAGCTATGGAAAGCAAATTAAAAATATTACGTGAGGTTATTGAAGCACTAATAATTTTTTTAAACAAAATAAAAATTGATGTCGTCTATTACGTCGTCTTTACTCCGTTGGCGGAATACAAAGATGCGGAATTGAGGTTCTGTGACGTTCCGTCGCCTATTTTCCGCTCCATTTGATTTCACCCTTAGGGAATAGCCACAAATAGACCGTATAGTGTCGTGACGATGAAAAATGAGTTCGACATCTAGACCCGAATTCATAGTCGTATCTTGAGTATTGAGTATGATTTAAAACTTAAGTACCGTTACTTGAGTATCAGTTTTTACTTTAATTGAGTGTTACATCTTTACCGACGACTATCTTATCTGTGTGATTTTGTTTTATAACTAACTGTGATAACCTCTTCATGTAGCACTCAATTGAAGTAATAGCTGATACTCAAGTAATGATACTTAAGTTTTAAGTCATACTTAATACTCAAGACACGACTATGAATTCGGGCTATATTAAATTGAAACTCTATAAATGCCTTTTGAACCAATGGTATAAGTATAGAGTCTTAATAGATGTCGAACTCATTTTTCGTCGACACGACACGACACGGTCTATTTGTGGCTACTTCTTTACAGACAACAAGAATAAAGCGTGGGAATAGGAATAAGAGAGAATAATGGCTTTTATAGCCCTATTAAAAAAAATCAGGTGATAAATCACCTGATAAAGCAGGTAATAAATCACCTGATAAAGCAGGTGATTTGTCACCTAATTTTTTTCACCAGGGAGGCTAATGGAGTAGGTCATGAAAAATAAGAAAATAAAGTGTAAAAATATCTATATATGGCGGAGTTGACACCGATACGATGTGAATGTGCATGAAAAGACGCGTAGTCTTTATTCCAACGAATTTTTTACCTAAATTTGTTGGATGATTTAGAAAGAAAAGAACGTGGTTCTTTTCCTTTGAAATTTTATCTAATCATGAAATTCCCTAACTAATCTTATTTTGAATTTACCCTTGTTTGAATAAAAATGAATTGACACTTAATTTTACTTTAACTTTGAATTCTTTAATTGAATTAAATTTAAGTTTACACTGTAATTGACTTTACCACTAATTTTTGCACACAAAGATCTATTAATTTGCGAAAGAGAAATTAAATGATTCTACTGATACAAAGCAACTAACCTTGCGGTTGTAGTTGCTTTGTTTTAATTGATTTTATCTAAAATTTACACTTTATTTATCGGGAAAGAATTCACTCAATAAATACACAAATATAAAGGGAAAAAGTCATGTGGCATAAAAAACCCTTGATTTATTTCCTACAACTTTACACACTATTTGCCGCACGATTATATTTTTATTCGCACGCACGCACGCAAAAGAAAGAAGAAAAAAGACACAATGAAAATTTGTATAGCCGCGGCTTAGGTGGGCGAAGGTGATGCGTTGATTCGCAATCGACCGTTCGTCGCTGTACGGAAACTCGTCCGCACCAGTAAAAGCTTCTGATCGCTTTTGAAAAGAAAGAATTGTATAACGAAATTTGATGTTCTCGCAAGAGACAAGACCGCTCGAGCCGAGGTCACGCTTGATACTAAACTATTTTTCCGCGGCATTTGCAAAGTCTCCCTGTTCTCTCCCCCTTTCGTCTATGAGCTGACTTAAGGGAGGTGAGAACAGGCGACTGTAAGTGCTGCCGCTCATCATCGTTTTTGATTTTTACATAAATTTGTGTTGCGACGCAACAGTGCATGTGACTGTGTCGTGGACTTTGCGCTGTTCTCTGGTGGTTTCGTTCCGTTTCATGCACGTTTATTGAAAGTTCTCTGTTTTTTAATAGAAAGAGAATCTAAGTTACTTTCGCTGTAGTCACAGTAGCATGGAAGCTCGACAGTTTGAAATTCCGCCTGTGATCAATTAATGACGGTAAAATTTGCTCCAGTATGCTGAATCGTGGTTGATGATTATTCCTGTATCAACCATACTATATAAAATAATAATTTGATATTTTTTTATTTGTCAAGTATTTTATATAAAAGGAGTAAATATGTATACAAGCCATACCCTTTTGAAAATAATGACGTCTTTTTATAACGTCATAAAATGACGTTTTTCAATGATGTAATTTAATGATGTTATTTGGTGTGTCATGATTTCGGACAAAAAATCATTTCATGACGTTATTAAATGACGTCATTTCATGACGTAATTTTTAGTAAGATGTATTTCGATTTCATCGTAAAAATTAAGGGAATGTCATTTTTTGTGAATTACGTTATTTATTTATTTCCCATTCAAAGGAAAAACAAAAAAAGAGGTAAAACTCGTAGTTCAGACTTTTTAAAAGACGAAGAGATTTTACGATTCAACTGGGTGTTCTGACATTATATATCTGCGCGACTTTAAAATTTATATGAGGGATCACAAAACTTAGGAAAATGCCTCCTACCGACTTAAAATTAAATCGACGCAATCAATCATCAATTCGACTTTTAGGTGGCATTCTTCTAAGTTTCGTGATCCCTCTCACAAATTTTAAAGTCACGCAGATATATTGTCAGAATATCCAGTTGAATCGTAAAGTCTCTTTGTTCTTTAAAAAGTTGGAACTATGAGTTTTACCTCTTTTTTTGTTTTTCCTTTAAATGGAAAATAAATAAATAACGTAATTCACAAAGAAATGACATTTCCTTCATTTTTACGATGAAATCGAAATATATCTTACTAAAAATTAAGTCATTTAATAAGAAAATTTCTCATATCTCTCAGCCGCAAGATCACACGAGATATATTTCAGAACCATTTGTAGGTTATTTCAATTAAAACCTTACATACGTTATATTTCTGACATCTAACGGATATATTGAACAATATATATAAAATGGATTATTCTCTTGAAATATTTCGGTAATATTTCAAACGCTATTTTGCATCTGGAAAATTTCTGAAACCAGACAGTAATGTTTCATAAAACATAAAACGAATGTTTCATTAAAAATATTTCAGTCACCTATGGAATTTAATCTCACGACAGTGACATTCCTGAGATCTGATAGAAATGTTTCCGAAAATATATTACATGAGTATTTTATTTGATATATTTCAGTGAACTATCGAATGTAATTTCACAACAGTGACATTTCTAAAATCTAATAGAAATATTTACGAAAATATATTAAATGAGTATTTCATTAGGAATATTTCTGGGACCTTCCAGGTGCGATCTTGCAACAACGACATTTTTTAATTCTAACAAAAATGTTTTCTGAAATATGTAATAGTACATTACGTAACGAGTATGAAAAGGCTTTATTTACGAAACAAGAAGTTTACGGCCTGAGCCGAAGGTGAAGGTCGTAACGAGTTCCGTAAAAAAGCCTTTCCATACTAGTTGCGTAGTGTATTTTTCAACAGAAAATTATTCTATCTTATAAATAATCAATCATTTGTAAAACATTTGTAAAATATTTATATTGAATTGAATAATTCTATTCAAAATTGATATGAGCCGTTACAACTTTACCTGTAGTGAGCCACAAAAGTCTCTGTTTTCAGAAATATCCTGCGGCCTACAGAGCTGTTAAAAAAAGTGATGATGGCGTCACAGGGAACTCAATTGCAGCCTTCTGCAACTTACTCCAATGCCGCCCAGCAAGAAGGGCTTTCTACCACAGAACAAGCTATTGTTCTGGATGCCATGGACGGTTTAACTATTTAAGATTATATTATTGAAATTGCGAAGATTGTACAGCCAATCAACATCAGATTCGTATCAAGAATCTCGTAGCGTGTATGTTTGTACTTGAGCACTGTTGAATTAGCAGATAAACTCATTTTAGATGTCAAGCAAATTACGATCAAAGATCAACTTATATCAATAAGCCCTTATTACATGAAATCAAAACGAATTCTAATATCTAATGTTCAACCACTTATTCCATCCTCTGTTACTGAAAAAGAACTTGCAGCTTACGGAAGTGAATCTACGTCTAATATACAGTATGTTAAAGCAACGTCTACCGAAGCGTCTGGATTCTCTCACCTCAAAAGTTTCGGTTGACAAATGTATATTAATCCATAAAATGTACCAAAATTACTTAAAGCATTAAAAGTAAGTTACCCGAATGGAAATTTTTCGGTGTATCAAAATGTATAAAAGTGTATGAAAGTGTATTGAAGCATACAAAAATGTATCAAAGTGTATGAAAATGTATCTAAGAGCGATTTTTCAGACCTTATTCTCGATCCATTTTGATACACTCTGATACACTTAGATACACTTTGGTACACTTCGGTACATTTCTTAAAAAGTGAGCTGAAATTAAATTTCCTCAATTTTTTTGATGTTATACACTTTGACACATTTTGATACACTTTGACACATTTTGATACACTTTTACACACTTTGATACACTTTTACACACTTTAATATACTATGGTACATGTTGATACACTTCTGAGTATTAGCCTAAATTGTTTTTCCTGTTTTATTTTGCACACGTTTGTACACTTTGATACACTTTTACACACTTTGATACACTTTAATATACTATGGTACATCTTGATACACTTCTGAGTATTATCCTTTTCCTGTTTTATTTTGCACACGTTTGTACACTTTGATACATTTTTTTTTCTTTTTTTTTTTTTTTTTTTTTTTAAGATTAATATATAAAGGATATTGTCCTCTATATGATTAATCTTTTTTCTATGGTGAGGTCGAGGGAGTCCCCGCCCGGTATCTGTTTATCACATTACATCAGGCTAGACTGTCAGACCCACCATACCGAAAACTTTGACTACCGATGGATGGTCAGCCACTTTTGGTGACCAACAATCAACCGATACCCAATGAGATCGGATTTTTGAGAGTCGCGATATAAAATGGCACGTACACTAATTTTCTTTCGAAAAAAAGTTTAGAGGTACCTGGCCAGGATTCGAACCCATGCCCTCCGCGTTGAAGGCAAGAGCTCTATCCGTTACGCCACCGCACTCTCTTTATGTAATATAATACATTTTAATAAAACACGATACACTTCGATACATTTCTAAGTAAGAAATTAAAAAATGGTTTTACCATGCACACTTTGATACACATGCGTACATTTTTTATACATTTTAATAGTGTTTAATACACTTTTTAGGCATGAAACGGTGTATTAAAATAAGCCGTTTTCATTTTAGATATTTTCATAAATTTTAATGTATTAATGCCCCTTGGGATAAATGTAAGGTTAATAAAACGACAATATTGAAAAAATTGAAAAATATTTTTATAAATTATAAAAGTAAAATATAAAAAGTAATTTAAAACATAAGAATTAGCAATATATATTTGAAATATAATTTGTAATGAAAAACTTACATTCTATATTAGCATTAAATATTTAAACATTAATATTATTAGATATTTATAAATAATAAAAGTTTAATAGAGACAACTTCAAAAAAATAATTATTCTTTTGTAATACATATCAAGTAATGAGATAAGATAAATAATTTATACTAATAAACACATTTTTAATTTAATAACATTATTAAATATAAATATTTAAACATTGTTGTTTCTAAGATAGTTTTTTTTTATAAATTTTCATTTGTATTGTCTATTGAGACTAAGTTATTTTTTGTAGTCTTTGCAGTCGCATCTTCATTATTATTAGTATTATTGCTGTTTCCATTTTGCACAGTCAATATGTTACAGGGATCTTGTTGATTATTTAAGGAAGAGGCTTCATTTAATGGAAATTTATTTTAGTTAAAATTTTTAAAATGTATCAAAGTGTGCAAAAGTGTATCAAAGTATGCAAAAGTGTATCCAATAAAAACGACATTTTTCCTTTATTGGAAAAATGTATGAAAGTGTATTAAAGTGTGCAAAAGTATATCAAAGTGTATCAAAGTGTGCAAAAGTGTATCAAAGTGTGTAACACATAGCAAATGTAGAAATTAATTTTAGTCAACATTTTCGAAAAGTGTATCAAAGTGTATCAAAGTGTGCAAAAGTGTATCAATGTATGCAAAAGTGTATCCAAGAAAATCAACATTTTTCCTTTATTAGAAAAATGTATGAAAGTGTATCAAAGTGTATGAAAGTGTCCAAAAAATATATGAAAATGTGCAAAAGTGTATTAAAGTGTATCAAAGTGTATATCATTAACGAATATAAAAAATTGATACCAAGAAACTTTTTTTTGGAAGTGTATAAAAATGTATGAAAGTGTATCAAAGTGTACCAAAGTGTATTAACATTTGGTCCGAAATATCGCTCTTAGATACACTTTGATACACTTTGATACACTTTCGTATGATTTGGATACATTTACCATTTTCACTGGGGTACGACGACATATTTTGTTGGATCTATTTCTCTATGGATAAATTGATGTACTTCCTATCAACGAAGATAGACGCTTATAGAAGCGTACTTCTGGGTTAACTTTGGGGGCCCAGCTTTTGGAGGACATTTAACATTACGTGTATATCTATATATATGAAAACATCGGTATATATAGATATAGAAATACATGGGATTTTAGTAGCGCCACTATGCGGCTGGAGGACATAAGCTTAGATTTTGAGCCCCTGTCCGCCCATTTAAAGTACACTTCTATAAGCGTCTATCTTCGTTGTTCCTATGTAAGGAAAAAGACCACCTACATAAATTTTGTCAAAATCATGCAAGCCTTACTCCCAATTTAACAGACAATCAACAAGTAACAACAATCACAAGCAACACAGTTATTTCTAGCGATGCATCAAAGATAGATAACATTCAAACAGATAATGTTATAGAGCCTGCTGCGGTCACGGACAACAGCATAATACCACCGCCTAATAAAAGAACGCGCTCAAGTACGAATTCCACTTCTAGTAATATAGAAATTATTTTAAAGCCGAATCAGAACAAACTGTAAAGAAACCTAGCAGAAAAAAAGAAAATCAACAAGAAATGTCAAAACTACAATGGAAGACATTACTAAATATCTTGAGCCAGCATCTAATTACATTAACAACAACAAAGAAAAACTAAAAATGGATATTAATACTCTCGAAAAATTCATTAGTGAAACGTATGGCAAATCGGATATCAAAAACATCGCTTCTGAGTACACAAGTGACTATATTAAATGAAAGTGACAATATTAAATGAATGCCTAACAGAGGTGTATAGTTTTATCGAATATAGGCATCTAAAATCGCGGTTAACAAAAATTAAAAAGCATCTATTTGCGAAAGAAGCGCTCTCGACTGTTCCCGACTCCGGCAGTGAAAGTTTTAATGAATAGTACATGGACGCTACAATTTAGATATAATTACAGAGATTAGTAGAGATTGCCAATGCCGTGTTAATGAAACGTGCCGAATTCGATCATGACGATCCTTGCGGCGTTTCTGGAACTATACGCGCAAAGCCCCTCCACTTTTACACGCGCGTAGAGAAGCAAGCGAGAGGGGAGGAGACAAGCACACGAAACACACGACTTCCAGTGGCGTAGGCAAACTTACGGCAAACCCGCTTTAGCTTGTTTTCGAAGCGATACATTATAGCTTTCTTCTATGCGATTAACCGTTCCGAAAATTTATTGATTGATTACATATTTTTATTTAAAACATAGATATATATTTTAATAATAATAATAATCATTAAAGTAATCAAGAAATAATAATAAATAAAATCTTTTGGGGGGCGATGAACATATGTAACTTTTTATCCTATTAGATTAACGTCAGCGGTAGCTGTGGGCACTAAGTTTTTACGCACCGCGCTCTCTAATTTTGCAAAGTTCAAACCCCATGTTCTACCTATTTTTTTTTTTTTTTGTTTTATTTTTAGATATTATATATTTTTATAATCAATTTTTATAGCGGAAAAAATAAAATTAAAAATTTATTTAACATCTTAAATTCTATTTTATTTTAAAAATATTAAAAAATATAATTACAGATAGGGATGGGAAAAAGTTTTAATGTCAATTTTACATGGCTATAAAACTTATATTAATATAAAATAAAAACGAAGCTAGTTCTATAATTTTTTTCTATTAAATAAAAGATATTAAAGATTAAAAAAAAGTTATTATAAATTATAGTTGTTTTTTACCCTCACTCAATTGCGAATAATAAAACCTTTTTTGTTCCTTAAAAAAAGGACCTTTTCTTAATTTATGTAAACGTATGACATTTTTAACTAATTTAATAAAAATAGAAAATAAATATAAATAATTCTAATTTTATTTTAGATAAGTAAAATAATAAATTTACCTGAAAAAATAAATAATTTTACGAATTTAAATTTCATTAAAGCGCATTTTAAATAAAATTTACATTGAATATCAATAATATTTTTAAAAATTGGACTTTTTCTTTTTTCTTTCTTTTATTAAATATATTTTTATAATATTATCAATTATTATTTCCAAAACAATAACGAACATAATAACTTTCAGTTCTTACTAAACAAAATTTTGACTAAACTTTGAATGGTTCAATTATTTTTGTCCGTTAAAAAGTGACAGTTTCTAAAGTTATATAGAGGCATGATAACATTATTTTTAATTCACTTAATAAAAATTCAACATAAAATGTTGATAAACATCATTTTATTTTAGACACATAAAAGAATGAAGAAATGCTTTTATTAAAAGTATATCCTTTTTAATATCAGTAATATAGTAGTATAGTAGCAATTATCTTGATATAAGGTTTTAAATGTCTTTTTATTAAATTAACTTAATAGAAATTTATAATGTCGATAATTTGATTTTGGAAAAATAAAACTTTACGAAACCTTGCAAATTTCAAGAAAGCGTGTTTTATATGAAAATGACTTTAAATTCTATTTTACTTTTTTAAAATTTACATAGAATTTTAACATTTCCAAAAATAAAAAAAATATAGATTTTCATGTTTATTTTGTAATTATTACAATGGTTCAAACTTTGAACCATGAAAAGCATTTAAAATTTTTATTTAGTTTGACAATTAATTAGGAAAAAATTTTATCTATGTTGTTAATTTTTAAAAATAGTAGTTTATTTATTAAGTATATATATTTTTTTATTTTTTGACATTTTATTATATCTTTTTAAAGTATATTTTTTACTGTTATTTGAGATGAATATAATAAGATGTGTGAAAACTTTATTTTTCATAAAAAATGTATTTAAATACAATATTTCAAAAAACAATAAACAAAATTTATTATTCAAATAAAAAAAAATTTAATTATAAAAACGATGTGCAGCATGCAACGTGTTTGTCCTTAAAATGCTCATTTTATTAATTTTGTTATTTAATAATGAAAACTGTTTAGATAATTAAAAAAAATTTAGTTTGGGGTGAGGAAACGATAAAAATATGTAATTTGGTTTAAATAAAAAACGTACAATAGCTGTGTTGGCTAAGTTTTAGGATACATTGCAGCAATTAAAAATTTTTCCAAGTTGAAATCTTATGCTTTGCCTTTTTTATAAAAAAAAAATTAATATTATGCTTACAAATAAAATTTGTTACAATGCAATAAGAAAAATTTTTTACAAAAAATATTGACCTACAATACAGCCATTTAAAATAAAATAACTGTTAACTGTGCAAGCATTTTCTAAGCATGTGCTAATTAACGCTTTTTTAAATATAAAATTTTTAATTTAGATTTTCTGTTTTTCGCATCACTAGTATAAAAAATTAAAGCTTTTTTTAAATCCCCAAACGCAGTTTAATGCAGAATTCGGATACAAAAATAATTTCAATTAAAAAATTTTTTAAAAGAAATATTAGCAATAAAAATTTTAAAAACGTTTTTTTTTTAAATATAGATTATTTTCTTAATTTGAATGTAATGAAAATTTTTATTTGATATTTAGTCTTCTCTTTTTAAATTCTTCTTTACTTTATAGATCTATTTTATATGAGTAATTTGTAAAATTAATTATTCTGACAGATTTTCTTTTATAATCGTAGCCAAAGCTCATTTATTTTGATTTTTATGAAGTAATAATAACATTATTGTATTTTATATATTTTAAAGATAATACGTTTATAAATATAATATATTTATATAACGTTTATAAATATAATTTATGAATTTATGCATTACGTTTAAAAAGAATTAATAAAATATTAATTAAACTTCAAACATAAATAAATTAAAAATGTACTTAAAAAGTATATAATTTGAAAATTGTTTGAAACTATGAGAAACATGTTTGATAATAGAAAATGTTAAATGGAAAGTATTAAAACATAATAATGAAATAAAAATGTTTGAGACATTAATAATAAATGTAAAATATCATAAAATAAATAAATGTTCTTGAATAAAGTTCAAAATTTAGCAATTTTTAACGAAAGGCATAATATGTTTTGAATAAACATTATATAAAGTTTAAATTAAGTTTACAAAAATCTTACAAAAAGAATTAAGAAATTTAATTTGAATGAGAATTTTTCAAACAAACAAGGAGAAAAAGGTCCCTATCTTCGGAAAACAAATTTGGTTGAAACTACAAAATCTGATTTTTATGAAAAAAAATGAAATAAAAAAAGGTTTCAGATATAAAAATAAAGATATTTCATAAAAAATATAGTGAAAAGAAATGCTTATCGGAACTTGAATAGCCAAATAGAAAATGTGTGATAGATCAAAGAAAGTACTTAAATATATTAATTTAAGCTGTATTGCATAAAAAAAACTTATGTGGTCCAAAAGTTACGAACGATCAAAATATACAAGTTTCTCTATTTCTATAGAGTAAAAAATTTATCATATATTATATGCTAAAATTATTAACAAATATGTAATAATTTTCAATTAAGCATAACTTTTTAACCGCATTGAGCTTTTTTGAGCTAATAAGGCTTAAATTAAAGTATTTAACTTTTACTTTTTTAATATTTAATACATTTTTCTGTAAGATTTTTAGTTGTCCAGTCATTCAAGTGCTTACAACAACTTCGTTTCATTATGTTATTGAAAAATGTGTATATCTTTGTCTCTGAAATCTATTCAAACAAAAGAAAAAATACGGGTTAATTTTTTTCATTACCAAATCATATCTTGTAGTTTTAACTAAATTTGTTTCTCGAAGGTGGAGATGATCTCTCCTTATAAGTAGGCTTTGATCATTAGTTATTTAAGTATGAAAAACATTTATACTCAAGATATAATTGCCTAATTAATTATTATAAGTACTTTAAATGAACTTTGAGTTTAAAATTTCAAAAATTTTTTTTGTTATTATATTTGTTAGCAAAAATTTGTAGTATTGGAAAAATTTCAAATTTAGTAAATGTTTAAGTGCAATATCAATGTAATTAACATTTTATTTAAAAAAATACAACAAAATAACGTTTACCACATATATTTAAAACTGTTTTAATAATAAAATTATCAATAAATTATTTTTTTTTTACATATCGTCGGCTTGGATTAAAATTTGGCTAAAAAAGTTTTGTATAAATTTTAAAATGAAAATTTCAATAAAAAAATCTATAAAGAATATAAATTTTTTAATAATGAAATGTATAATTCCATCTAATGAGACAATTTCAATAATGAAGTACATATATTTGATGTAAATTTGACGAAAATTTTGTTTGTTTCAGAAGCATACAAAGATTTTATGTTAATTTTCCGTACTCATGTGTTAAATTTTGATGTGATTTCCTATGAAAATATCTATCTCTAACGATATCCTATGAAAATATCAATCTCCTATGAAAATAATTTTCACAAATTACACAAAACAGTGCAATACTATCAAATATATTATTTTCAAATTTTATTGAATCATACTTGAAAAGTAAGTAAACAAATCCATCTTTAAAAAATGAAATGAATACATTTTATTTTTCAGTTAACTTTATAATATGATAAGAAGCTTTGAAGAAATGTAATGCATTCTTTTTAGTGAATTCTTTCAAATACCTACTTTTTTGGATTTTCTTACGATATTTCTATCTAAATATACGATAATTTTTTTGCATCTGATTTTTTTTTATATTTTCATCTAGTTCTATAACACGTAGCAAATTTATGAGCAGTATTATAATTAAATTATTTTTGTAATTATAAAAATGAAACAATTTTTTTAATAAATGTTTTTTTTAATACCAATGGTCTTTAGCGTGATTTTTATTTAGTGCGCTTTGATGAAGTTGACAACACTTTTTAAAAAATATGCCTCATCAAAGCACATTCCTTAATTCTTTTATTTATTCTTTTATTATTCTTTTATTCATATTAAGTTAAATTTTTGTTAAATTAATAAAAAATACAATAATAAAAATATTTAATTTACATAACCACAATAAACCATTTAAACATATAATAAACAATTTGAAATTGATTTTTCAAGATACATTTCATAATTCTTTAATATTTTTTAATTCGAGGAGATGTTTCCCTTTATCTGTCATTTTCAATATTTTTCTCATAAAGTTTCAAAGATTTAAAAATCATATACATTTTTTTAATAGTCAGATAGCTCCTCTATCAGTTATGATTTGTTTATTAAAAAGGTGGATATTCTTTTGAAACTTTAAATGGGTTTTTATTTTATATATCATTACTGTAAATATTCAAATAGCGTCGCCGATTTCTTAAAGATAATCTCATTGAAAGTATGATCACTTTGGGTCTCTATAAACTGATAATTAATAAAATCAGTATTGTGTGTTTATTTAAAATTCATATAATTTCAGCTTAAAGAACCAGCTCTATATTATTAAAATACTAATTTCCATGACATCTTAAATTTTTTAAAGTAATTTTATTACAAGAAAAGTAATTAACAGAACGAGCAGTCTGATAAGATGTAAAATAGTTATTTTTCTAAAATAATTAATTTCTGTGTAACTTAAATTTTAAAACTGTTTACGTAATTTTGGAAAAATTGAGATTTTTCGTCTTTTCAATTTTGTAACTGTTAAAATAAAATGTTATTTTTTAAAAATTAATTAAAAATAATGTTATCATGCCCCTATATAACTTTAGAAATTGTCACTTTTTAACGGACAAAAATAATTGAGCCATTCATAGTTTAGTCAAAATTTTGTTTAGTAAGAACTGAAAATTATTATGTTCGTTAAAGAAAATTATCAATTTTTTTGTTTTGGAAATAAAAATTGATAATATTATAAAAATTCATTTGATAAAAGAAAAAAGAAAAAGTCCAATTTTTAAAAATATTAATGATATTCAATGTAAATTTTATTTAAAATACGCTTTAATGAAATTTAAATTCGTAAAATTATTTATTTTTTCAGGTAAATTTATTATTTTACTTATCTAAAATAAAATTAGAATTATTTATATTTATTTTCTATTTTTATTAAATTAGTTAAAAATGTCATACGTTTATATAAATTTAGAAAAGGTCCTTTTTTTAAGGAATAAAAAAGGTTTTATTATTCGCAATTGAGTGAGGGTAAAAAAACAACTATAATTTATAATAACTTTTTTTTAAATCTTTAATATCTTTTATTTAATAGAAAAAAATTATAGAACTAGTTTCGTTTTTATTTTATATTAATATAAGTTTTATAGCCATGTAAAATTGACATTAAAACTTTTTCCCATCCCTATCTGTAATTATATTTTTTAATATTTTTGAAATAAAATAGAATTTAAGATGTTAAATAAATTTTTAATTTTATTTTTTCGGCTATAAAAATTGATTATAAAAATATATAATATTTAAAAATAAAACAAAAAAAAAAAAAAAAAACAAATAGGTAGAACATGGGGTTTGAACTTTGCAAAATTAGAGCGCGGTGCGTTAAAACTTAGTGACCACAGCTACCGCTGACGTTGATCTATTAGGATAAAAAGTTACATATGTTCATCGCCCCCTAAAAGATTTTATTTATTATTATTTGTTGATTACTTTAATGATGATTATTATTATTATTAAAATATATATCTATGTTTTAAATAAAAATATGTAATTAATCAAAAAATTTTCGGAACGGTTAATCGCATAGAAGAAAGCTATAATGTATCGCGGCGAAGACAATAGCTAAAGCGGGTTTGTCGTAAGTTTGCCTACGCCACTGGAAGTCGCGTGTTTCGTGTGCTTGTCTCCTCCCCTCTCGCTTGTTTCTCTACGCGCGTGTAAAAGTGGAGGGGCTTTGCGCGTATAGTTCGGGCATTTGTCCATGGGGCGGCAGTAGTTTACATTGTATTTTAACGGGCACGCTCTCGCCTATGCTCATCGGCAATCTCTACTTATCTCTGATAATTATAAACAACAATGAATAATAACAAACTATAATTAAAAATATTATTTTTGACACTCCGTGCGAGAAGCTCGATTTCACGCACGCTGTACAAAGTGACACGTGCGAAAATGGAGCTTCTCACACGTCGTGTTAAAAAATAGTGTTCGACACTCGTGCGAGAAAGTGATTTCTTACTCGTGTGACCTTTTCACCCTCGCTTCGCTCGGGTGCAAACCGCCGCACGAGTAAAAAATCACTTTATCGCACTAGTACCGAAATATACTATTTTACTCGTGTGGCGGTTTGCGCCCGAGCGAAGCGAGGGTGAAAAGGTCACACGAGTAAGAAATCACTTTCTCGCACGAGTATCGAACACTATTTTTTGACACGACATGTGAGAAGCTCCATTTTCGCACGTCTCACTTTGTACAGCGTGCGTGAAATCGAGCTTCTCGCACGAAGTGTCAAAAATCACTTTATCGCACTAGTACCGAAATATACTATTTAGAATATACGTAGCGCAAAAGCACGTAAACACTAACTACAAGAAATTCTTAGAAATATCGATGTACTGATATGTGCCGAATCATGGCTCTCTCAACAAGATCACTTTAAAATATCAGGATTTAAAGTGTACAGAAAGGACAGGTTAAATTCTCGAGGAGGCGGACTATTATTACTAGTGCGCTCAAGCATAAATTTTAAAATAGTAAATTAAATCTCTACAGATATTAAAGATGTGGAACTAGCTAGCATACGTTTAACAAACACTACGCCAAGCTTAAACTTAATAGCTCGTTACGAAATTCCCGGAAGAACATTGACGTAAACAGAATTGAATTCGATCATGGTAAAGGTAAACAACAATATCAATACGGTCCTCGTCAGCGACTTTAACTCGCACAGCAACTATTGGAACTGTAAGAAAACAGACGTTAATGGTGACAGGTTATATAATAGTGTTTCACAAAACAACCTATTTCTACATAATTGTAATACCATCACTCACATTGACGTCCGCAATAATAATAACTCCAACATTGAATTAGTTTTTTCTACTATGAATCTTGCTGATAAAATCAACTTAAATATCTGTGATGAATCTTATGGTTTCAATCATTTTCCCATTTTGCTTAACGTAGAAACTCAAAAAAATGTTTATGTCAAACACTCATATAAAATCAAATCCATTAAAACAGATTGGGATATGGTCGAAACACATTTGAATGATAAGTATTCATATTTTCTTTCTATGAAATTTGATAATTTATACCCAACAAAAAAATACGAATAATTGGTTAATATTATTTCGTACGCCATCGTAGCCACTACACCGAAAAAAAAGATTTATAACAAAAAAACAAAATTCAAATCCGGTTCCCTGGTGGGACTTCGATTGTAATAAAATAAAAAGATTACGTAAGGCTACCTTTAAAAAATGGCAGTTCACTTTAAACCTTGCAGATCTCATAGAATACAAAAAAACTGTGCTTTAGCTATTAAGTTATTCAAAAATAAAAAAAGTCATATTTTATCAATTTTGCTGAAACGATTGATTATAGTTCTAACTCTAAATACTTGTGGAATGTCTACAAGATTTTGAAGAACAGGTGGGTCAAAGTAAAAGATAATAATAAGTCAGATGACGATAAATTTAAAGAAAAGGCAATAGAATGTTTAAACAAAATAGCCCCCCCCCTTGGGTTAATCATGATGACAGTTACCTGCCGGCTTGTGGTAAAAATAAATTTTTAGACAAACATTTTTTTTGCGGAGCTTAATTCAAATTAAATTCTAGTAAAAAGAATGCATCTCCGGGCATAGACGGATTCGATTATGGATGCTTACAAAAATTACCTAATAAAAGGTCCTATTGAAAAAATTACCTATTACCTAAAGTCGAACTTGACTTTAAGTCGCTAGGTGGCGTTTTTTTAAGTTTTGTCATCCCTTACACAAATTTGGGAGACGCAGATATAAGAGGCCGGACAGTAGAAGCTCTTCGAAAAGCTATAAAACAATATGTAAAAAATACACCTGAAAAATACACGTGAAAAAAACACGTGAAAAATATGCGTGAAAAAACACGCAAATTTTACATGTAAAAAACA
Organism: Anastatus disparis; assembly: GCA_017163975.1. Taxonomy (NCBI): domain Eukaryota; kingdom Metazoa; phylum Arthropoda; class Insecta; order Hymenoptera; family Eupelmidae; genus Anastatus; species Anastatus disparis. Next base: position 74,000 of record JAFFSR010000036.1, on the reverse strand, counting down.
CGTGTAAAAAATGCGTGTATTTTACACGTGTTTTTTTCACGTGCAAAAAACACGTGTTTTTTTTAAATAGGGTACCGAGGGTAGTAAAATCCAGAGAAAACCATTTGTTGGTTCAACATGCATAGTGCCTAAATTAAAGATTAAAAAATGCATACGTAGTAACGGAGATGCTTCGGTTTATACGGCTGAAACTATCGCTCTTAATTACGCCATAAATATCGCTATGAAACACTATAAACATAACATTATCATATTTACGTACTCAATGAGCGCTCTAAAAGCGCTTAAAAACACTAACAAAACAGTTACACAAACCCATACATTTTACAAGTTAAGAAAATATGAATACTTATCATTCAAATACAACACCTTTGTTGAACATAATCTGAACATTAAATAAGATTTCTATTGGATTACCGCTCACTCGGGAATCGAAGGAAATGAATTAGCTGATATGATAGCAAAAAATGGTAAAGATAAATGCTATGCAAATCACCAGTTGATTCCATACACAAATCTCTTTGAAACACTAAAAAAACAACAGCTGAAAACACAAACAACTATACCAAAGAATAAGGTCTAAAGAAAGCTGTAGAATATTTTAAAATTTACAATACGAATAAAAACATACCATAGTATTATAGAACTAATCTGACAAGAAAAAAAATCGAACCACTACAATTTAGCAGCCTTTCTTTACCGAATAAACATAATTTCAGATTCTAAATGTAAATGTGATTATGAAAAAGATTTGAATCATGTACTATGTGATTGCCCTCTATATGACAGGCAATAGCTAAAGATTCTAGCTTATTAAGAGGATCAAAATTGCCCCCGCCGGAAACTGAAAAAATAAAAATTCCAACTTTTTCTACATTAGAAAATAGCCAGACAAAAAAAATTTTTAGCTTTTAATGAATCATAACCTCAAAATTAATTAAAACGTGTTTTTTCGTTTTTTGGCGATATTTCGGCTTCTAGTGGACAAAAAATAAGTTTTTTTTTAACTGTACTGACGTAGGTAAAAAATAGTTTTGGCGCAAAATTCAAATTTTATAAGCATTCCAAATTTTTAAAGTTCAATTAAAAAAAAACTAAGACGACAGAAATAACCAAAAGAAAATATGTTGTTTTCCAATCAAAAACTTTTACCATGACTTTTTTCAGATTTTTAGAAATGGTGCAATCGCCTACAAAAGCAAAAGCAGTTACTGGCAACCTTTCGTAAACATTGAAATATTATTTCTGTTACATTCCGTTGAAAGCTGCAGGAAGTTCGAATGGAATCTTCCACAAAATATTACTGGAAGCTTCCTTCCAGATATATTGCAATCTTCCAAATAACGTTTCTGTAATATTGCATGTAATCTTTTTGGAAGCTTACTAAAAGTTATTTTATAATGTTCCATTTAGCCCTCATGGAATATTACATGTAAGCTTCCCTGAACCTTCCGTAAAGCTTACATGAAAGGTTCCAATGGAAGCTTCTTGAAACTTTCATTTAGCTTCCGGGAAGCTTGCTAGAAGCTTACATTGGAATCTTTCTCGAATCTTTCGATGGAAGCTTTCCGAATCTTTCGTGCTATGTGGGGTAATCAAAATAACTTTATTTGGAAACCAACTACTAGATTCGATCCATTCTGCGACTCTCACGCTGATTTTCGGGACTACGATTGACCTGAAGGGGAGGGTGTGACATTCCGTGGAACTACGCCCTTAAACTAATTAAAGTATTATCAATTATTTTAAGAAGACGCTGTATCTTTCTAATTAAAAAATGTAAGTTTTTGGAAAATCTAGTGATTATTTATAGAAATTAAGACTTGTCCGCAACTTCTATAGAAAAAAACAATATTTTCTTTGATGAGGACAAATTAATTTTGTTGCTTTTTTTTAAGTAAAGTTTGACGTACTTACAAAATCTTAAGTTATGTTAGAGAATATGATATTGAAGTATGTCAAACTTTACTTTAAAAAAAGCAATAAAATTAATGTATCCTCATCAGAGAAAATATTGCTTTTTACTATACAAGTTGCGGACAAGTCTTAATTTCTATCAATAATCACTAGATTTTCCAAAACTTACATTTTTCAATTATAAGAGAATAGAGAGATACAGCATTCTTTTAATTTAAAGACATAAATTTCAAATCATTCATTAAAAGATTAAGAAACAAAGTTAGTTTCATGTGATGTCCTGAATCAGCATTTTTAAATATAGCGAAAACTCGCTATCGTCAAATTTACACTAACAAGGAGAGTGTTTTACCTTCGGGTCACCGTTTTTGCTCAAATTTTGAGAATTTTTTCTGGAATATTATTTTTTTCCAAAGTTAGAGCGTAATAAAGATTGGACCTGAATTTTTGTTTAAAACACTAATTAATAATAAAAGCTAAAATTGGGTTCAATCTTTATTACGCTATAACTTTGGGAAAAAATAATATTTTTAGATGTTATATTCAGATGCTATAGGTGCTATTTTAAAAGGATTTGAGCTCAGATTTCATTTAAAAAAAGGTATAAGCTTCTAGCTAACAATGATGAGATACTATAAGTGTTTGAAAATCTAGTGACTTCTTTAGTGATTTTCTTCAATGGCCTGTGACTAGGGAAATATTGAGCTTTGGCCTCTAAAATTTAGGCTTCCTTTATGTTTCTGCATCCAGAAAACATTCCCAAAATTTGAGCAAAATTGGTGACCCGAAGGTGAAACACTCATTGTAAGTGTAAAGGAGAGCCAGAGAAGAAACATAAAAAGAATTCATTAGCAAGCAGGCTAATGAACCTCAAAACAATTGAAACGATTTCTATCCTGGAAATTTCGACAACGTGTCAAGTTTTTATTGGAGTTTTCATCTCTCGATCACCTGAGCGCAAGAGCGCAAGGTTATGAAAACAGCCCTCGTCGTCATGCTAACGCCTTTTGTGATAGTAAGATAACATCCACAAGAGTCGGCTCTGCTGGATCCACTGAAAAAGAGTCAGTGCTAATATAAGTCAATCATAATAAAGTATAATTATAAATAAATATTTATATTTAGGAGTAGTTTACGACCCTACTTCACTGATAAATTAATAATAATAATTACCAATTATTATTGATTAAAATAAAATTTCAATTTTTAAATCTAATTAGTAAAGTGATCTTGAGAAGAATCCAAGGTTATAAATAAAATAAATATAATTAGTGAGTAGTTTAGGATCGTGCTTCACTAATAATTGTTATTGCTAGTTAACCGCACAAGTGATCAAAAGAGAGAACCTCGAACAAAACTTGCCACGGATTCTTGAACCGTATAGAGATTAAGATAACCATAGTCGAGATGAGAAAACCAGCGAGCAGCAATTGAACCTCTCTTTCTCTTCTAGGAATTTGTGGGTTAATCACTAACTTGTAAGCAAATTTGATATAAAACATTTATATACTATAAAATTACAAATGATAGAAATAGTATTTAAGTTACGGTTATAAAAGAATATTGGCATAATTATTGACCTAAGTTGTAAGATTATATTCTGTAAGACAAAATTATCGAAGTAAAATTGAAAGAAATAAAAAGAGAAAAAAAAATCTGAAATCTTAATATCTTGTGTCTATTTTAATTTAATTCAAATTAAAATACCTTAATTTAATTCAAATTAAAATACCTTAATTTAATTCAAATTAAAATATCTTAATTTAATTCAAATTAAAATATCTTAATTTAATTCAAATTAAAATATCTTAATTTAATTCAAATTAAAATATCTTAATTTAATTCAAATTAAAATATCTTAATTTAATTCAAATTAAAATATCTTAATTTAATTCAAATTAAAATATCTTAATTTAATTCAAATTAAAATATCTTAATATAAAAATTTATACTTAAACAATATATACATATATAAATATATTTATATCATTTTAATAAATAGAGTGACGAAGGTAAGTCCTGGGACGAGAAGCTGGTTCCTAGCAAAAATAAATAATTTTTGCTATTCTAACCCCAAAATCACAACTTCGTTGCTCTTTCTTGGCTCTCATGACAAAAAATACGGATCGCAACTGGTACGAAAAGGCTTTTTTACGAAACTCGAGCGAGGACTTCATATAATTATGATCGAACATCACTTAAAGGTAAGTTCCTTTGATTCTTCAATTATTTATAGCAAGCATAATTAACAAGATCACAGTTCTATTCTACATCATTGTCATTAATTTACTGTTTTTAAATAATCATTTCATTTTTTTTCCACTTTTATGCAAGTATACAGCGTGAATATAGCAATTTGCAGCTGATTACTTAAATGTTTTTTCAATACATTATTTAGTTTTATTTATATTAATTTAATTAATAAGAGAAGTAAATAATTTAAATTAATAATTTGATTTCATTAATCTTTTAACTTTAATTAATTTTTTTTTATTAACTAAAGCGTTATTATTAAATAATTTTTTTAATTTATTTTGAGTAAACAATTTCAACTCCACATAAAAATATTAAAATTTTCTTCAACGTGAAATTTATAAAAAGAATTATCTAAAATATTTTTTTTAATTAAAACAATGATTAACTTTAAATATTTAGCGTTCTGTACTATGTAGTTGAATAAATTCGGATATTAATTCGTTTATAAAATTATTTTTAAAGATCTAAAAGTTAAAAATGATTATATTATGCATTAATTGATGGAGAAAAGTTAAAGAAATACGTACAGATATTATTATTTAATTTTTTCTTTTTATACATTTTTTAAAAAATATGGTAAAATAGCAACTTTTAATCATTAAATTGTTAATAACTGTTAAACAATATATTTTTCAAATATATTTTTTATAGCATTTTTCTATTGTTATTACATACGTTTAATAAAAATGCAATTATTTTGAAAAAATTAATATTTTTACAAAATAAAATAAGTACATGTGTTAAGTGACAGAATTTTCATTTAATTTTTTTTATTATTATTGAGAAAATATTTTTGATCTTTCAAAAATTTTTTAAATCATTTATTCTCATAGTGAAAAGAAAGAGGTCTTAAAAGTGCCAAGGCCACTTTCTTTTCACTCTCTTATCGGGTTCGGGGAATTCAACAGTTTAACCGTTGACGGAGATCGTCATAAGTCTCCACTCTCTCTCCTTTTCTGCATTGAGAGTGGGAACTTATGATTTCCAATGCACTGGGCAAGGGAGCGCGAGAAGGAGAAAGAGAGCTATCTCTCTTTTTCTTGCATCTCCTCCCACTACTAGTTGCTTGGTTTGAAGTTGGATTAACGATGTTAACGTTGACGACGGGCGAGATTGAAGAGAGACGCGCGCGACCAGGCCTAAGTGCAGTACGTGTGTGCTGCAGCCCGCGGGGCTGCTGTCACTAACTTGAACTTCGTGATATATTAGCTTTTATCGTGAATTTAATTTTTTTTTTTCACTTTTATGGAGACAAGTGAATAAGATTTTTTTTTGTGTTCGAACTGGGTCTTTGTTGCCGGGTATTGTTTGGGTGTAAACAGTGCACCTGCAAGAGCACGTAAGATGTGTGCCGACCGGAGCAACACGGAAAAAAGTTTTCACCAAGCCGAGAGTCCAGGGAAGCCGGCAATGCAGTGCCCGCCGGCCTACAATGTAAAGCGAAATCATTAAAGATAAGTGAACTTAAATTCTATAAGACTTTTAGATCTTACATTTGTTACTCTTAAATAGGATTCAAAATAATTACAATGATTGTAGACGTTAAGTATCTTAGAACAAATAACGAACGGATTGCAATAAAATAATTTTCTGATTAAATAGTAAATCAATACGCGAATATTTATTTATGGTGAATACCGCATAGACTACACATTTTTTCGTAATGTAGGATTTTGCTTTAAAATTTTATTTTATCTGAAAAGTATTATACATAATAAATGAGCAAAATTGTCAGATGTAAATGGTTATACCATATCAATGAATAGATAAGAAAGTATCTTTCTTATTTTAATAACGAAGGTGTTTTGGATCTAAAGAATAAAAGTATGAGATATTAAAGTATATATATTTTTACGTTTAATAAACTGCTTATGTTATATACTTACTTAGTACTTTCACGCACACGTGCATAAATATACATATACACTTTTATTAAAAGGTTGGAAAAAAAACCAGAAACTTATTTTACTTTATTAATTTTATTACATTTTTTTTTTAAAGCAGTTATTAAAATTATTGTTTGGATTTTTCTTTGAAAGATTACCTTATATGTAGCAAGTCACGGAATTCAAATAAACAAAAAGTGAAAGTAGGTAATAGTAGGAAACTGTATGAAAATAAATTAATTTAAAAATTAATTAGTTATTAAATGCCAAATCTTAAAAATTATCGTTAAAATTCTGTATTTACCATTTTTAAATCTATAGTTTATGGTTATAAATTTTAAACTATTAGTTTGTAATTCTATTTGTAACATCGAAAATTTATAATAGTAAATATTTAGAAAAAAAATACAAATTTTAATTTATTTATAACAATAATTTTTTATTTAAACTAATTATTCGTTATTTGCTGCAACTCTTGAATTCATAGTAAATTTTGGAACAGAATTCTATTTGTGTAGTGAGGTTTTCTTTTGTAAATTAACAACTTGCTTTGTTTTTTTTAAAAAAAAAATTAATAATAACTTTCATATACAAAGATCATTAACCTTGAAAATTTTATGCTCTTAATGCTCTAATCATTAAAATAAAATTGAAGATTTTTAGTACTGAACGTTGCAAAAATGTTGATTTTGTCTTTTCGAGATCAACAGTAGTGATAAACTATACGTGATCAGCAGTTTAAACTGCAGAACAAGGCCCCAATTACAATTTGTGGGCAAGGATCCAAATAATGTGACTCTTATAGGTTAAAATTCGTAGATTTCAAATATAACTTTAGTTTCTCGTGTGAGTGGTACCAAGTTATTTAGAATACATTTTTTTTTTAAAAAGAAAGAAGAACAAGAATAAGATAAAGAATAGTCTCATAACAGTAAGTTAAAGGAAGAGTTTTATTGTTCATTCAACCAAAATTATTTAATTTACAAATTTGAATGTCTTGTTTACAAAATTAATAATAATAATATGAAAAGGGAATTAAATACTCTACCTTTAATATTCTAATCAATTATAAGATCACTTCAATAAATACGTTAACAAATATCTAATGATAGGGAGTAAAATTCACTAAATAAACTTTAAGTAATTTAATTAAAAGAATTTAGGTTAAGCCATAGACAATTTCTTTAAATAAATATAGATCAAATTAAAATAATAAGAAAATATTGAAATCAATTAAAATATATATTAAATTATAGAAAAAAAAATTATTAGTTTAAACTAGTAAGCAATAATAATAATCTGAATCTATTTAATAAAAAAAAATTGAGTAACGGATGCAACACGTGCTCAATATATATTTTAGGTTATGTAAGGGTAGGGCTCGAACAGCAGTGCGTATCCCAGATTACACAATTCTGCAATTGGTGGCGCTAGTGTCGAATATCCTCTGATTCTTTCTCTCTCTAACTCTCAATAGGCTTCTCGTAGAAGTGAGGTTAGGTACTTTGTATTAATATATAACTATTTTAGGGAATTCAGTTAAGGTAACTTTTAATTTTTACGATTATGTATTTTAATTATTTAACTCTACCGTTTAGTTATCTTTCTAAATTTAATCAAAGAAAGTTAAAAAGAAAATTTCAATTTCCAAAGACCTTATTAAATAAGTTATAGTTCATCAATTTATCATTAGGTTAGGAGGTATACCAGCAAAAGAAATCGTTAATCACTTTAAGAAAGCAACTATACCTTAATGATAAATTAACAATTTTATAAGTTATTTGGGGTCAGATTCTACTTGGTGGCGCTAGTATCAAATTTCCACTGCAAAACGCCTTGAAACTCACTATTATATTTTCAATACATACTTTGTACGAGGCTTTTCACCACTTTATAGTAATTTTATTATTTAACCAAAATGGATTCTATATAACCGAGGTGACCTTCAAAAATTCTTAGTTCTATAAGTTCACTACAACACACAATTAAATAAAAGAGAACTTTAAAAAGGAATTTCTCTAGCATCATCTATTGATTATTAACTTTAAATCATAGAAAATTTTAACTTCACTTTATTAAACTAAAATTAAAATTAACGACCAAAAAAAAACTCTTCAATTATCAAATAAGGAATAAAAAAAATTCACTAATTATTTATTAAATTTCCTATTATTATGTATGATCTTCAGGATAAGAATATAAAATAAGATTCACCAATTAATTATCACTGTTCACTTTTAAAAAAAAAACTTTTATTTGAAACGCCAGAGAAATGAAAATTCACAAATTAAATGTCCACGTGGCTATTCTCATAGCCTGCCGTGGACTTCCGCCAATGTACTTCGCGAGAGAGAGAGATTTCGCGCACAATCTTTGTTTTATTTTAATTCTCACTAATACACACAAAAAAAAACAATTATTTAAATTAAATTATACCTTGGCCTCCTCGCGGTGATTTACATCGGCCATTTCCAACTTATTATACCGCAATAAGGATGAAGTCGTCCTTCACAATATCTTCCAATATGGTCGTTGGTTGCAGGCAAGGAAGCCTCAAAACAAATATGGCTAGAGATGATGATTAAGTGGCACACGCGAAAAAAAAAACAAGAAGTTAAATTCTCGCGAGTAAGGTATAGAACCAATAATAACAACCAAAAGAAACAACTTATATTTTAACAATGATATCTTAACAACAAAAAAAATTAATAACTCAAAAGGAAAATCTAAATAACAAGATAACTTTAACAAATATTCAGAAAAATCGCAAAAATACCCGTATGCTACTATGACTGGAACGACAATGAGGCACGAAGAAGAAGGAAGCGAACGCTGAGCATCAGTGGCTTCCCCTTCTTTATTGCTCTCTTTGTTACTCTTGTTATTTCATATATACTTTCTTTTTCTATTTCGCGACTCACTAATCAAATAAAGTTCTTTTCATCATCTTCTTCTAGTGTAGTTCGCTACTCGCTAGTCAAATAACAGGATATTTCCTGTTACTAGTGTAGTATTATTACGCTTTACAGGTTACGCCATCTGCGCGCCTAATTTGATTACCGTTTATCTTACTTTCTCTATGAATAATTAATTCTTTATTTCGTTGCAATAAAAAGTTTCATTTTTTGTTTTTCATCAAATAATATAAACAAACATTAGTTAATAATATAAACAATAATTTCTGATTATTCATTATTTTAGGTTCGCTTGAGTCTTTATTCTGTTAACGATTTTCATTTTTAATTATTTCGTACAATTACAAAGTTATTTTATTTGTTTGTACTGTAGCGCCATCTATAAAAATATACAAAAATGTATTTGCAACAAGCAAATAGACGTTATTATTTAAATTATGTTTAAATATCTTTAGTCTTTGCGCGCCACCTATAATGTGACTCATTTCAATTCCTATCTGTTAATCTAGCGTCTCTTTCTATTATAATTAAGTTTTTTATATATACGTTATCTTTTTACCATATGCGTTTATCCTACTTTATCGACTTTAATTATTCTCTCAGTCTATTTCTATATATCTCTCTCTCTTTCTACTTTTTAATTAACTCTACGCAAGCGCCACAATAGCATGTTCGCGCGAGCACGTGTTTGTATATATTTTTGCCGTCGGCGCCGCTTCGCCACCTCTTGGAGGTGTGGTAGTGATAGTCGTCTGCTCGATGCTTTCGTCGTGAATCGTGAGTGACGTGTGTGCAACCATGTGTGTATATGTGCCTTGGTTTGTGTTAGTGAGTGTCTCCACCTGGGCATAACCTCCAAAACACGGTCTCACGTGTTACTGGTTGACGGATTTTAAGCATCAGCACCGGGAACAAGAAAATCAACAACCAGGTGGATTAGTACCCTGGGTTTTAATGGCGTGTTCCTGGTGTACATGTGTATGCAGCGTTTAAGTGTGCGGTAAGGTAGTTATCATTTTCATTCTATTAAGCTTTAAGAGGGAATAGGAAAAAGAGAAAAGATGGTCTTGAAGTGAGAGAGAAGATGTGAATATAAACAACATCTTCAATCTCTCATTAAGACACGAAAAAAAAAATTTATTAAGAGAAAAGAAAACCGCGTTACGACAATTATAAGCAAATATAATTTGAAGAAACGATAAATTTTAAATCTTAAATTTTACCGTTATTACTCTAAGGTCTTATGTTTTAGAAACAAGAGTATATTTAAGGGGACGCTGTATCTCTCTATCCTTTTCTAATTGAAAAATGTAAGTTTTTTGAAAATCTAGTGATTATTGATAGAAATTAAAGGTTGTCCGCTACTTGTTTAGTAAAAAGTAATATTTTCTCTGATGAGGACCAATTAATTTTGTTGCTTTTTTTTCAAGTAAAGTTTGACATACTTACAAAATCCTAAGTAAGGCTAGAAAATACGTTATTTAAGTATGTCAAACTTTACTTGAAAAAAAAGCAACAAAATCAGTTGGTCCTCATCAGAGAAAATATTAATTTTTACTAAACAAGTAGCGGACAACCCTTAATTTCTATCAATAATAACTAGTTTTCCCAAAAATTTACATTTTTTAATTAGAAAAGGATAGAGAGATACAGCGTCCTCTTAAATTTGTTTGTGTCACATTATTGCGTTGTTGTCGCGGCGCAGTTGTAGAGTGAGGCCCCGCTGCTTCGATTGCAGTACTAGTTGGAAAAGGGTGTCTTGACTCGCTTGAAATTAAATGAAAAAGTGAAACTTTTTCTCTTTTATTTTGCCGTTTACGTCATTGAGGGATTGCGTTAACCATACCCTTTTAATGTAGCAATACAAGAATGTATATATACAGTTAAGAAACGTGGCATTTAATGGAGTATAATTGGTTTGGTTTCTTGATTTCAAAAAGGTAAATAAAAATTAATTGTTAGCGGCGGGGTTTTGTTATGGGAGGTAAAACTCCTTGAGGAAAAAACCCGCCTCTTTACAACATGTTATAGTAAATACACAGTATAGTCAAGAAGCGCGACAAATATTCACAGTTAATCGTTGTTTTAATTCATAGAGCTATTTTAAGTGATTATAAAAATTTCAATTTAATATTTAAGAGGCGGTCGGAACCATTCGCCGCTTGGTAGCGCTGCGGTCAGGTGAGAGAAAAATATAAAATATTTTTTATACAGCAATTTAAATTTTACTGAAACAATAATATACTTTTAATCTTGTCATTTCCTATAGCCATATATATGTAGAATAATTATTAATATTAATCTTTTTTGAAAAGTCTAAAATATTGTTATAGAGCGAAAAATGCGGCGCGAGGTAGAGCCGACGTAAACATTAGTATACATCATTCTTTAGTATTGCTCTCTCTGTCGCACTAAAGGAAGGTGCACGCATGTTTACATCGGTTCTACGTTGCATCGCATTTTTCGCTTTATAACAATATTTAAGACTTTTCAAACAAGATAAGTATTAATAATTATTCGACATATATATGGCTAAAGGAAATGACAACATTAAAATTATATTGTCGTCTCAGAAAATTGTAAATAGCTGTATAAAAAATATTCAATAGATTTCTCTCACCTGACCGCAGCGCCACCCTGTATGTAGCGGCGAATAGACCCGACCGCCTCTTAATGCAATTCATTTAATAATTTTTTTATAACAACCCCAGCGGAAAAAATAAACGAGAGTAATTGAAAATTTCTGAAAGAAACTGAAATGAACGGAAAGTTCTTGTGAAAATTGGGACGAAACAAATAGTACATTTTAAACTGTTTCAGGAATTATCGGAAATTTTCAGTATGTTTCATTTTCTTTCATTTTCTAACTGACGAAAAAAGAAATCAGTAATATTATGAAATTTTTAGTTTATTTCAGTTTGTCTTAATCTGTTTTGATTTCTCTCAAATTGTTTCAATTTCTTTCACTTTTTTTCATTTAGTTTCTGTTTATTTCATTTTCTTTCATTTTTTTTCAGATTATTTCTGTTTGTTTCAGTTTCTTTCGGTTTCTATCGTTTTTTGTTCAGAAAGAAATGAGAGAAAATGAAACAAACTGAAATACTCTGAGTGTTTTGTCCAAATACTTAAATAAAACATTTTAACTCATTCTAAAAGTTATTGCAAGAATCTGAAAAAAAACGAGACAAACTGAAACAAACTGAAAAACATTGAGACGTTTTGAAAATTTTTAGAAGAATTGGGACATTTTTTTCCGCTGGGGAATGTATTTATTTAAAGTAACTCACTAGATACAACGGATTTATTCCATTTTTTTAGATATTTAGAGAAATATTTAACATAAAATTTTTAAATTAAAATAAATTGTAATTTTTATTTTTATTTATTTAACATATATTATTTTTTAACTATTACTATTACTATTGGTAAGAGTATCCATTTCAGGGTTACGAATATGAAATGTGAAAAATTTCAACTCATAGGGAGGACCGTGGTGTAATTTTGCAATTGAAATATAAAACATCAGAATATACCACTTTAAAATAAAAATGAATAAAAAAAAGAAAATAAAACTACGACAAATAATAAAAGAGAAAGTGTAATGAATCAAAGGAACTGCACAAATCATACATACATTAGGTTAAGGACAATAAATCTTGTACTAAAGGTTCAAGATAGTAACAATATATAATTACTTACGAATTACTAATTTCAGAAATATAATAAAGCAGCAATAAAACTCACTACGTAAACAAATAAAGTCATTTCTTTTGAGAACTAACGTAAATTCTATCTCACGATAAGTTAAGTTAATAAAATATCATTTTGCTTCAAAGTTTATATTTTATACTTTTATTTTAGAATGTTACTCCGACACCAAAAACAAGAAACTGTCAGCTCAGAATCTACGGTTTCCAAGTAAAGCGTTTGAGCAAAAAGAATATGATGCGTTCCCAGGGAGTAGTGTAGTTACAGGGAGGGGTATTAAAAGTGAATTAAATTAGATATAAAAATGGTGAACCTCAAAAGAGAGAACACCTCACTTACTTAGTTATAAGTATATAAACTAATCGGACAAAACAATGCGCATCAGTCTTGTTCCAGCAGCCTTAACAGTGGTTTCTCTACAAGTTTAATAATTATTTTGAAAGTGGAAATAGTTAGTTAGTAAATACGACTACAGCGTTTAAATTAGAAGTTATATAGTGTATTAGTGCTACACTGTCTGGTGAATTCAAGTTTAACTGACGCTAGGATAAACCTAGGTAAAATCATTTTTTGTTATTTTATATACTCTGAATATGCTACCATCGTGCGTCCAACAATAATTTTTTTTTAATTATTTAATTTATTTAGTATATATTATTACTTATTTTTTTTAAAATTAACTATTAATTTACATGTTTTAATTTTTTAATTTATTCAAATTAAACTCAATATTTGCGTGTCTTAACACATTTATTCCCATTGATGATACGTTCATCCAAGCATTGCAAATTAACCCGAAAACTAATTCGGTAGATCTTAACCTCACAATAACAGGACATAGTAAGCGGAATTGATTTCTATATTAACATTAAATATTAAATTATCCTTTCTAGTAATTTAATAATTAACAAAAACTCTTAAATATTAATTAAAAAAAGATAAAACTATTGATCAATTCTACCTCCATTCTAATTTCCGAAGACTGGAAACCTGTGAAAATTCGACAGACTAATTTCAATGCTTCTAACATATGTAAGAACTTTTTGTCGTATTGTACGCTGTACCGATGTATCACTATTACTCTCGTCTTCTTTTATACCTGATCCTAAATAACTTTCTTGTACACTGGTGGATGTCGAAACTGCTTGGTATTTAAACTCATTTCGTTGATGAAAAATTGCTCCCTGTGTATTTACACTTGGGGAATAATAATTTAACCCTCAACCCGCTTAATAAATTGCGGCAAAATAATTAAAATCATTTTGGTTAAAATTCTGTTTTTCTCCGGACTGTAAAAGCACCGGAAAAACAACTAAACAATATTGGGCCGAATGTGGTTAATAATAAATTCCTAATATTTTCCTAATCATTAACTTCCTATCCAAAACAAATTTTTTTTTTAATCTTGTGTTTTAAAAAAAGAAAGTGGCATTTATTTTTCTTTCATTTTCTCAAACCTTTCTAAAAGTCTATTAATAATGCAAAATATAAAACAATTGAACAACCTAGTATTGATTTTCTTGACCATTCTTCAAAATTTTGATTGCGATGTAAACCGTTAAATATCAGAAACGAGCCAAACATCCGTGGATTTATTGAAATTAAAATTACTAAGTACTCTCAAGTTATGATTTAAACATGACCCTTTGAAGAATCTCCTAACGTTTTACTAAATAATTTAATTTTGGTAATGTTACTAATGTCACTTTTTTGCTATAGATTAGCACTTGCAGTTTCTCAGTTGAAACATTTTAATAACCTATCCTGCTATATACGTAAAAAAAAGGAACAATTATGGTTAAGAATTTCCCGGTATTTCTTTTCAACACATTTTGGAATGGGATTTTGGGATCCAAACGCGTTTCCGATACCACACCTATATAAAATTCTGGATTTTGGAAATGATAATTTAAAATTAATTAATTTATTATTATAATAAAACTTTGATAATACTATTTTATTTATATATTCTTCATGTAAAAACTTAGAAAAATATTAAAAAGTAAATTTATTTTTATTAATAATTCAGTGAATTAATCTACCCCGCCGAAAAGATTAATTCACGAAAAATCAGATGTTAATCGATAATTTTGCATTTTATTGCTTCTAAAATATTATATTTAATTATACATATATCTCCTATCAGATTCGCATTAAATTGGAATCGTGGTCTCGGACTCATTTCGTTCATAAATATTATTATAAGTTTCGCGAAAACACCTTCTAAGTAGTCATCAGAACTGAACGCAATTAAGCGCTAAGTTAGAATAATTGTATTCTCTTATAAAATAAATAACAAAAAGAAACCGCGACGCGTTATACTACACTTATAAGATGTCATTATTGCCGGCGCCTAATGTAGGAGGGTCAAATTCGTTAGTTCTTCATTTACCGTGTTCTTCCAAGTTAATATATCATCCGAAAAAAAAGGAAAAAAAAATATATATAACTATTGATCAAATTCGATAATTCAAAATCAATCGCAGACAAATTCGAATAATTGTACTTTCTTGCCTGATTCTTATATTACTAAAAATTAATTGTTGGGGACGACAATAAATTTAGTAAGGGGGAGAGGTCACCAAGTGACTTACAAAATTATTTAAATCGGATACAGATAATTAGAATTTTGTTAGAAACTTTTCCGGATTAGTAAAAGTCCCGGAAAAGCCCTGCACAATATTTTTACAAACTAAAGAATATGATAAGTTCAAAATTGTAAAGTATTTTAATATAATTGGGCATCACCCTCAGCAGCTCGAGTTCGATCCGCGTATTCATATTTTTATATTTTTCATTTTTTTTATTTCTCGTATCCCTCAAGAAGTGCTCCTATAGGAAAACTAGTCCATTTGTATCACGCGATGTACACTTTCACGATTTACCAGGATTCATCCTTCTCTCCACCATCTATTCAAGAGGTTCCCTCTATAGTGCCTTTTTTCACCCCTTACATTTAATACGTATCCCCTATAATATATTTATTTATTATTTTAATGACTTTTGATATACACCGTCATTTTGTTCAATATTCACCCTAACTAAAGATTAATTGTCGGGGACGACAATAAACTTAGTAAGGGGGGAGGTCAAGTTATTTTCTTTCGTCTCTTATATTCATCGTTTCTATTATAATATGATTGGGCATTAGAACCAGCAGCTCGAGTTCGATTCGGTTATTCATATTTTTGCGCTTTTTGAATTTTTCATTATGAACAATTGTAAGATTTTCCATATCATCATTTAAATGATTATACTGGAGTTACGAAAAACACGGCTTATCTAAATTTTTACTATTGTCAAGAACTTCAAATTTAGTTGTATTTTGTAATCTCTTCAAACTTTGAGTAAGCATCGCAACTTTAAATTAAACTTCTTGCACAAACTAGTCTCGCTCTGGTGTATCATATCCTATTGATAATATTTGCTAATATTTAATCCTTTCTTTTACACAAAATATTGTTAATTCTATTTAATTAACAATTATTCTTTAACTTATTTTTCTTGTTTCGCTTCAGAATCAGAATAATACACCGTGTTGTCTCATTAATAATCCAAAGTTTAATTTTTCTTTATCCTTATTTATTTCTTCATATTCTTATAAGATCATGTATTTAATTCCTTCTTTGATTGCAAAAGGATTATATTGATTTGAGGATATAGCTGGGCATTCTGATTTCTTTGTTGGCACTTTTTGGGTTTTTCTGTATAGGCCCTATAGAAGGTGGTATCGTAATGATCCTATAATACCAATAGATGATATAATACAAGGTGAAGTCTCAGAAGACATTACACATAGCACACGATACATTTCTACCTATACTATTTGAAGTTATCACTTCTATCGGCCAGTCACAAGACTGCCATAACAATTCTGATTTAACTTAATTTCTAATTATTTCTTTGATTGCATTACCCTGGATTTGTGTAGAATTCAACGTTTTACATGCGTCCTTCCGTCTCTTATGTTACAGGGTTTAAAAAAAAAATAGTTACTCAATTTAATAGATTGAATTCTTTTTGCACTACTCTTTCTATTTTCTGGCGGAACATGATAGTTTAGTCCAAAGCCGGAGTTTCCCGTTAATAAAGAATTTAAATAAAAAAGGAAGGAAAATACCTAATAGAATTCGCTATAACTTTATTCCACGTATGAACTACTTCGGGATCTGTGACGGATGTCCAAATAGTTTACCAACTTTAATTCCGTTTTAATGGAGTGTTACACTCTGAGATTTTTAACAAGTTTTATATTACTAACTCCGTCTAATATTTTTCGACCATGTTTAAATTCACGTGTTACCATTAAGCAAGCGCAAAAATTTATTTCAGCCTTGTTTTGAGATTTATCCAAGCCCGAATACATTTTCCTTTTTTTTGCCAATAAGTAACTTTAATTTAATGGTCTCTTAAATAACTCCACTTGTTGGGTAAGTCCTTACACGTTTCTATGGAAATAATGCTCAGAAGAAGATTCTATCACCATTACTTAAGACTTCTCTTTTATTTATGTATTGTAATTGTTGTAATTGTTACAAAAATAGAGTTGCCTACAGTTACTCGAAAAGCTTCTACTACCCGACTCTTTCTTTGGAGACTATTGTTACCTTTTTCGTTAAATCGTGTTCATTCATTTCGTGTGACGATATTTTCTTGCTTTATTTATAATTTAAAATATTTTCTGAATTATACTTAGTCATTATTTCAATAAAAACCTACCACGGCACAGCGTTTGTAATACGACGAATGGTTCTAGATAACCATTAATAAATTTTTAAATTCTGTTTCTTCCTTATCCTAAATCCTTCCCAATTTTTTCCTTTGACGTGATATCATCGGGTTACAATGCAAATGCGTTTAGAGATTGTTGCTAGGCAATAATCTTTCATTAGCGTACTGCAGCTACCGATACGCATCTTTTGACTAAAGGTCCATATATTCTTGCTTTATTCTCAAAACCACAATAAATAATGCGTTGTGAACATTATTTCTAATTTTTAGATCCTCAATCGGTCTAAGTTCGGACGTCAGTATGATTTCCGAAGCTTTAAATCTAAAACTATAGCCGTTGAATTGCTGAATCCTTTTTGCTGCTAAACGTTCGTTGAACGCGAATAGTGAGGTGGATTGTCTGAGTCAAAAGTAGGGTCGATAAACGCGCACATACTATGTATACGGCTCTGAACATACTGAGGGAATTACTTAAAACAAAAAAATGTTTAAATTTACTTTATTTTTGTTTATCTTAAAATTTTCTTTATCAATTGCTTTGTTTTTTTTTATCATTTTAATCCTAAGAAATAAACATTAACCATTATACCGCACCTGGACGTGTGAATGCGTAGCGAATTGCCAGAGTTTTAATTAAGAAATTAGAAACTTGAATTCACTAACTGTGTGAATTTTCCTTTAGGTGCGAAACTCTATGAATTGAACCTATAGCTAGAAATTTCATTCGAGGATAGGTTTGCCGTAGGTAATCACTAAAATTAGTCTATTTTCATTATTTGGGGGTATTTAGCAAGACTTAGTAACGAAAGAAACACGGACCAGAAGTAGGAATGCCAAACGAAACGATAAACGCTCAGCCACGAGACGGACAAGTCGACCCATCCATGCTGATGATGACGGCTATAGCAAATAGTTTCGCCTTACATAATGCCTTACAGGGCCTGCGCAGCTTTGACGGGCATAATATGCCTTTAGAAGGCTTTATTCAAGACGTTCGCAATGGAAAAGAATATGTGCTTGCAGGAAGCGAAGGACAGTATGTCAAGGCCGTGCTAACGAAGTTGCGCGGGAATGCCAGAGACTGCACATATGGACGTTCATTCGCCAACATTGACAGCCTAGTGAATCATTTCAAGACTAGATTCGCACCAGGCAAGACGTATACTCACTATACAACAAAGATTAATGACATGAGGATGAAGCAGGGAGAGGCTGTGGGAGCTTTCTACGATAGACTTAACATTCTACTCCGTGGAGCCAAGAATGTTCTAAAGGACGACATCCCAGGAATGACCGATGCTAACCTGGACGACATGATAAGACCTTTAGAGTATGCGGCAAAGGACATCTTCATCAGAGGATTGCCCGCTGACATATCTGTGCAAGTGGATGGGAAAAACCCCGCCACTCTAGCTGACGCCTATAAGGATGCAATGCGAATAGAGACTCGCATGGAGGCAAAAATATTGCCTGATACCGGATATAAATTTCATGGGCAAATTCCCAAGGTAAACTGGGAGCAGACCGAATTTTCGTCTGAAAATCACTGGAAGCCAAGAAATCCAAACAACAACGGAAATAATAGACAAAATAGGCATCAAAGCGAAAACTACGCATCTCAACCCATGGTAAATAATAATACGCCACCTGGATTTCAACAGAAGCAGGGGCGCACAAACTATAATGTGCAGAGAACCAATCAACCTCAAATCAGACAGATATCACAAAATTATAACGTGAATAGCTCACCACAGAGGTTTAATCAAAATCACTATACGCCTCAACCACAATATACTCAGCAACAACAGCAGATGTTTTCGCAGGACGCACGTTTGTACAACCTTTATGGATCCAGAGAACAGAGACCTTCGACCAATTATCAGCGACCACAAGGTTATGCTCAAGGATATAATGCCTATAGAGTATCCAATAATTATAACCGGATAACTCCAAATCAGACCGAAGCTCTACGACAACCTGCATTCAATAATCAGCCTGCTTTAAACTGGCAGCTGGCTCGTCGCAACCAAGAGTCGGCGAGCCAGAGACAAGCGTCACCAAGCGCATCTCAACCTGCAACGCAGAATGCACCACAACCACCGACTCAGCAGAACTCAACACAGGTGATGTTGATAAACGAGACTGCAAACGAGTTTCCATGTATAGGAGACTTACTGACAACGATAGCGAACTAGATGAGCCTACTGCTATCAGACTATATGTGACTGAAGGTAGACAACCTTGGATGACCTTCATAATTGATAACGGTGCAGCAGTAAATTTAGTAAAGTGCACTGCTTTACGAGACGACATACCATACGATCCTACTCAAAGTACTGAATTGAGTAGTATTACCAATAAATGTATAAAAACGTATGGTACCACTTGGCTCTTTCTTAGGAAAAGACCAGTGGAATTCCATCTAGTAGGACCATCATTTCCCATCGGTCAGGATGGATTGATAGCTAGACGCTATCTTAAGGAAGAAGATGCAGTTATATCTTATTATAATCACGCTCTCATGATATCCGGAGACGCCATGCATCCCATTCCCTTTATCGATCAAGAACAAGATAAGACCAACTATACTAATGATGCTACTCATGGAGGTTCCATCGATCAATTATCTTTGGGCGAACTAGACACTTCAGTAGATCCCTTGGACGAAACTACAACTCAGTACTGCATTCCTAGTAGAAGCAGACAAGTATTGGAGATAAATCTGAATAACACACATTTGAAAGAAAGATATTTACCTAGAATCGACGTAGGTGATGACTAGGTGTTTCGCGGCGAAAGACTTGTCAATAATGACAATGGAAAATGTAGAATCCTTGTCAAAAACACCAGTGGAGAGGATGCCTTAATAAGCATCAATCCTCAAGAGATCCTACCTTTTGAATATGTGGATCCTGATTTTTATTCAGATACTATGACCGAGACTGATGAAGGGCGTATCATCAACCCTCACCAACGAGTGCAAAAGCTCATTGACATCATGACTTTGGACCATTTAAATCATGAAGAAATGGCACATGTAGAGAAATTACTGACTGAATATAATGATGTATTTCTTCTACC
The DNA here is from genome assembly GCA_017163975.1 of Anastatus disparis. Classification (NCBI taxonomy): domain Eukaryota; kingdom Metazoa; phylum Arthropoda; class Insecta; order Hymenoptera; family Eupelmidae; genus Anastatus; species Anastatus disparis. The sequence goes on along the minus strand of JAFFSR010000036.1, from coordinate 53,506 downwards.
AGGAGATCCCCTACCGGTTACACATTTAACTGAGCATAGGATATCCACGACCAACGACATTCCAATAAATACTAAACAGTATAGGCATCCGCTTATTCACAAACAGGTGATAAAGGACGAAGTAGCCAAGAAACTTAAGGATGGGGTTATGGAACTATCTTGGTCACCTTCAAATAATCCAGTGGTAATAGTGTTTAAGAAACCGGACAAATACGGAAACCCGCGTTGGTGCATGGTCATCGACTTCCGTAATCTTAATAAAAAGACAATAGGAGACGCTTATCCATTGTCAAACATAACCGATATCTTGGACCAACTTGGAGGATCAGTCTATTATTCAGTATTCGATTTGGCTCATGGATACCAACAACTACCTTTACATGAGGATGATCGTTGGAAGAGTGCGTTCACCATTCCCAACGGACATTATCAGTATACACGTCTCCCAGAGGGCCTCAAGGGGGCTCCAGCAATGTTTCAACGTATGATCGATAAAATATTGCTCGGATTACAAAACAAAGATGTTAGTATATTTAGACGACACTATTATCTACTCAAAGGACCTACACGAGCATGAAAGAAAGACTCGTAAGTTTTTCGAGCGCCTCAGAGCAGCGAATCTTGCGCTCCAGCCGGAAAAGGTGGAATTCTTAAGGAAAGAAGTGACCTTTTTAGGCCATATAATTAGCGAAAAAGGGGTTGAACCTGACCCTGTGAAAATCAAAGCAGTTCAAGAATTTCCTACGCTAAAAACACCTAAAAATATTCGACAATTCCTAGGATTAGCCGGATATTATAGACGATTCGTAAAGGACTTTTCCAAAATTGCCAGACCTCTGTCGAATTTGCTAAAAAAAGACGCAATATTCGAGTGGGGGGAGGCCCAGGAACAAAGTTTTCAAACTCTAAAAGGACTTCTCATTAAGCAACCAATACTGATTTTTCCTGATTTTAACAAGACTTTTACTTTAACTACCGACGCGTCTGACTATGCTATCGGGGCGGTGTTGAGTCAGGAAAAGGATGGTTTCGACCATCCGGTAGCCTATCTGTCGCGCTTACTGAATCATGCAGAAAAGAATTACTGTACCACCGACAAGGAATGTCTAGCAGCACTGTATGCTATGTACCATTTCAGACCTTACCTTCTAAGCAAGGAATTCATACTTCAAGCAGATTATGAACCCCTAAACTGGATGCACAATCGAAAAGACCCAGGACAAAGACTGATGCGGTGGATGAAATTCACTGATTATACTTATAAATTCAGATACAAGCCCGGCAAATTAAACACCAATGCTGACGTTCTATTTAGGAATCCTATTGAAGTACCAACAGAGCAGTAAATTAATGAATGGTTGCCAAGGCTAAGAATTTTGACCTTAGATAGGAAAGGCAAGAAAACTTTGGAAGGACTGCCAGTTGCTGAAACTGACGAACCTCCGCATGCTCTCAAACCATCTGTTTCCAAACCAGAACCGCCTGTGCCACCAAAAAGGCGGGGGAGGCCAACGGGCTCCCTTAATAGACGAAAATTACCTGCACTTGAGCACAGCGTAGTAGCTCAGAGAACCCGATCCAAGCAAGAAACGCCTCCAAAAACAACGAGTGGTATTCAGCAAGGGCGAGTAACAAAGCCAGCGACCACTCGAAAACCAGCATATCGGGAAACCCTTGCAAGTCAAGCTCGCAAGGCTGTGACCAGTAAAGAAATGCTGAGTGGCCTGACAGCTACTGATATATCGAGTGATCGCAGTAGTAAACTCAGTATAGCTTCTACCAAAAGCAAAAGGCTGACAAAGAGAAAAACTACTGTCGTCTCTGACACCGAAAGCGAGGCAAGCACCTCTTACACCGACGATCGACCTCTTATAAAAGATCCACGACAAACTTGCCTAAGGGATTTCTCTACCACCGAAATTAGAGAACCATCCAGTTCCCAGGAAAATGTCGAAAAAAGTAAAACAACGGAAATCAGTAACCCTTGTGTTATACAAATAGAAGCTGTGCCACTAAGTGATACGGGTGAAGGAACGGATATAGTCAGTTGGAACTTACAACTACTACCCCCACTAAAAACCAATCCACTGAGCGTAAGTTAAACACCAGTGATTCCCACGCTAATATTTCAGACTTGCTTGACTACGGAGGAATAACACCAAGGTCCGTTTTGTCATCAACAGGAATAAATGACCTCAGTCAAGGTCAAGACAATCGACATGACCTTGCTGTGGCGTTACCTGCAAGCACCACTAAGCTTACCGCTGCACACGGAAAAACTTTTGCATATAAAATTCGCTTAAATGTTGTATGTGAATTCAATTTTATTACTACTGAAATAATTTTAATATCCTCCTTGAAAAAAGGTTAGGCTCAAATGGAGATGATATTTCCCTCAGCAGAAATGAAATTGGGAACCAGTCTTATATGCGCTCGATATATCCTTAAGTATGTACGTTAACTAAGTTCAAAACGTAATGAATAGCTTTTATATACAGAGTTGATCGGGTTTTAGCTTCAACTCGAACTGTAAAAACTAAACAAAGTAACTGAAAAGAGTTTTACATCGGACTTGCTATATTTTTAGTTACTGAATCGAGGATTAATTGAGAAATAAAAAAACTGTTTGTGAATACATAACAAATTTTGTGTTTAATTTGTGCTTGAAAGAATTTGAAATTGATTTTGGTGCGTGTATAATCCACAAACATTTTCATTGCTGAGTTATTTTCATCTTAAAGATTATTGATGTAAACATATCATCTATTTAGGTTATAAGACATTTGCAAGTATGTACGTGAACTATATTCGGAACAAATAAGCCGCTTTCATATTCAGACTTGATTGGGTTTTAGCTTCAACTTGAAATAAAAAAGTCCACTCAAATAATTGAACAAAGTGCATCATCAAACTTGTTTAAAATTTTAAAAATCTATTAAATAAAAAAAAATTATTATTACTGTAGAATTACAATTTTTTAGAAAAACAAATCTGGTTAGAATAAACTATATATGACATCTAAAACTTAAAAATTATTCATAACTAATTTTAATCTTAAAATCTAATTATTTTAAATAACCGGGGGGCAGATGAGCATGTATCATTTCACGCCGGAATTTGTTTGAAGCAGTTTTGGTCTAGTGCGTAGAGTACGCGCCTTTCCTTTTGGATGCGCGGGTTCAACTCTCGGTTAGGACCACTTTTTTTTTGATTTTTTTATTGTTTTAATATTTTTTATTCCTTTTTTATTTATCCTTTTCATATTTTCTATTTTTTTAATAATATTTAAATTAATTTTCATGTGTATATGATCTTTTCTTTAAATAAAAAGTTTTTTGAAATGAATTATTTTTTATACGTAGCAATTAAAAATAATTATAAATAAATAATAGTGATGAATATTTTATAATACTATAGTTTTATTTATTGATAATATATTATTTTATAAAATTTACATAATAAATAAATTAAATTATTCTATTAGTTTATTTATGTTATAATTTATTTTATGTTAATTTATATATATACATACAGAATAAAAACAATACTTATGTCGACTGAATAATAAATAGGATGATAAATATTTCCATCGGTCTTACAGTCAATTTAAAATCTATATAATAAAATAATTAAATAAATATGGACAGTCAGACTGCCCTTGTTTATAATCACCCCCGTAGAATAACCTGAAATAAAAACTTAAAAATTAAATGGAAAGAAACCTGAAAATAAATAAAATTAGTAAAGCACAATCTGACTGTCCCCCACCACCAAAAAACCTTTCTCTGATTGTAATCCTGTATAATGTCCAACGTTTCGAGCACGCTACTGCTCATCCTCAAGGACTGAACTCCTCTCGCCGCATGACTCCCAATTTATACCTAAAAAATTATTTGAATATCCCCTCCACCATCAAAAACACCAATATAAGTTAATATACCTCCACCACTTTAATTCTATATTATGTTAGAAAAGGATGATAAATACTATTTAATTTACTTGATTCTAACATTAAATTTACATTATTTTTATTCTGAAAAATGTGAATATTCTCAAAACTCTCCCTTTTAAATTTATTTTTAATATTATTTTCTAAAATTTCAACATTCACAAAATCAAAAGAATGAACGGAATTCAAACAGTGTTGCTTCAAACCCGACACAACATTTGGACTTCTCAAACTATATTTATGTTCATAAATTCGTTTCTTTAAATATCTACTTGTCTGTCCAATATAATATTTATCACAATCATTACAATTGATCTTGTAAACGACTCCCGATTTTTCATCCTTCTCATCCTTATCTTTACAATTATTAAAAAATCTACTTAAATTATTATTATTTCTAAAGAAAACTTGAATTTTATGTTTTTTGAATTCATTTCTAATTCTTTCTGACAAACCTCTAACATACGGCAAAACAAAATACAAGCCTCTAGTTTCTACATCAATTTTCTTTTTTAAATTACTATTATAAATTTCATTCACCCTCTCCTCAATCATTCTATTAACAAATTCGATTGGATAACTATTACTAACGAAAGCCTTCCTAACAATGTTCAAATTTTCTTTTCTGAAATCTATATGTGATAACTTAATCGCGCGATCAATCACACCCTTCAAAGTACCAATTTTGTTTCCGAACTGGTGATGTGAATTAAAATTTAAAAATCTACCAGACCAAGTTGACTTTCTATACCAATTTAGTTTGACTTTATTATTACTGTCTCTAATTACTTTAATATCCAAAAAACTCAACTGATTATCTGACTCTATTTCTTTAGTAAATTTAATTCTATCATGAACAGAATTAAAAACATCGACCATTTCATCCACAAAACAATCTGGCACCACAGCAAAGATGTCATCAACATATTTTTTTATAAATTATTGGCTCAAAACTCAATTTCGACAAAGCAACACCCTCCAATTTTTCCATCACCAAATTAGCTATCACAGGTGACAATGGTGATCCCATCGGACAACCATACCTCTGCTCATAAAAAATTTTATCAAAAGAAAAAACTGTATTATTAAAAACTAATTGAAGTGCTTTAATCATTTCACTCTGAGTTAAACTAGTATATAAACTGATATTAGACCACCTCTCGCAAATGATCTCATTGACCATCTCCAGAGGTACATTCGTAAACAGAGATACAACGTCCAACGAAATCATTTTATGATCATTCGGAATAACAATATCTTTTATAATATCATAAAAACTCCAACTATCTTTAACAAAAGAATCACTTTTTCCAACTACATTAATTAAAATATCAGACAAAAACCGTGCAAGTTTATACGTAGGAAAATTAATTGACGATATTATTATTCTATATGTCAGCTGTACATTATGAATCTTAGGAAGCCCATAACACTTTGTAACTGTACCATTTTCACATTTTAGAAATTTAAAAACTTTATCATCTATAAAATCCTTCTTTTTCCAATATAACAATAAATCCTTTAAACTATCTTGTAACTTATTTATATGTGGATTCCTAATTTTCTTATAAGTGGTGTCATCATCCAAAAGAAGCTTTAAATGATTCATGTATTCCCCCTTAAATGAAGCTACTGTTACATTACCCTTATCAGCCCTTTGAAAAATTATGTCTACATTATTCCTCAAAAATTTTTTTGTTACCTTTAAATCATGACACATGTTCCCATAAATAAAATTATTAAATCTATTCTCCCTTTTAAAATTCCCTATAATCTTAACCAATGATCCCCTACATGAAAAGATATTACCAATATAATGATTGATTTGAGAGTGTTTTTTCCGAACAAGATATTCAAATTTTCTTTTTAAATTTTTCCTTTTCATAGATTTTACTTTATTAAATTGCCTCTCCTGATTATGAAAAAATTCATGTAAATCATTATAATTCATAACTCTATATAAATATGATTCAAGACCCAACAAATATCTATTTAAACCATTATTATCAAAATTAACATTTTTAAAATGGTAATGATGGTTGGTTCAGAAATCTGACTGATAGAGTAATACCTAATGAAGTGGTGAATGTTATGTCAAGAGGAGCAGGGTTGGCTTTACCATACTTAAACAATGATCTTCCGATTAAAAAAATTATTTCAGATGTGGAAAGTAGTGTTGTTGGTTTTAATGATGAATTGAAGAAAGATTGTAGGGGATCATTGGTTAAGATTATAGGGAATTATAAAAGGGAGAATAGATTTAATAATTTTATTTATGGGAACATGTGTCATGATTTAAAGGTAACAAAAAAATTTTTGAGGGATAATGTAGACATAATTTTTCAAAGGGCTGATAAGGGTAATGTAACAGTAGCTTCATTTAAGGGGGAATACATGAATCATTTAAAGCTTCTTTTGGATGATGACGCCACTTATAAGAAAATTAGGAATCCACATATAAATAAGTTACAAAATAGTTTAAAGGATTTATTGTTATATTGGAAAAAGAAGGATTTTATAGATGATAAAGTTTTTAAATTTCTAAAATGTGAAAATGGTACAGTTGCAAAGTGTTATGGGCTTCCTAAGATTCATAATGTACAGCTGACATATAGAATAATAATATCGTCAATTAATTTTCCTACGTATAAACTTGCACGGTTTTTGTCTGATATTTTAATTAATGTAGTTGGAAAAAGTAATTCTTTTGTTAAAGATAGTTGGAGTTTTTATGATATTATAAAAGATATTGTTATTCCGAATGATCATAAAATGATTTCGTTGGACGTTGTATCTCTGTTTACGAATGTACCTCTGGAGATGGTCAATGAGATCATTTGCGAGAGGTGGTCTAATATCAGTTTATATACTAGTTTAACTCAGAGTGAAATGATTAAAGCACTTCAATTAGTTTTTAATAATACAGTTTTTTCTTTTGATAAAATTTTTTATGAGCAGAGGTATGGTTGTCCGATGGGATCACCATTGTCACCTGTGATAGCTAATTTGGTGATGGAAAAATTGGAGGGTGTTGCTTTGTCGAAATTGAGTTTTGAGCCAATAATTTATAAAAAAATATGTTGATGACATCTTTGCTGTGGGGCCAGATTGTTTTGTGGATGAAATGGTCGATGTTTTTAATTCTGTTCATGATAGAATTAAATTTACTAAAGAAATAGAGTCAGATAATCAGTTGAGTTTTTTGGATATTAAAGTAATTAGAGACAGTAATAATAAAGTCAAACTAAATTGGTATAGAAAGTCAACTTGGTCTGGTAGATTTTTAAATTTTAATTAACATCACCAGTTCGGAAACAAAATTGGTAGTTTGAAGGGTGTGATTGATCGCGCGATTAAGTTATCACATATAGATTTCAGAAAAGAAAATTTGAACATTGTTAGAAAGGCTTTTGTTAGTAATAGTTATCCAATCGAATTTGTTAATAGAATGATTGAGGAGAGGGTGAATGAAATTTATAATAGTAATTTAAAAAAGAAAATTGATGTAGAAACTAGAAGCTTGTATTTTGTTTTGCCGTATGTTAGAGGTTTGTCAGAAAGAATTAGAAATGAATTCAAAAAACATAAAATTCAAGTTTTCTTTAGAAATAATAATAATTTAGGTAGATTTTTTAATAATTGTAAAGATAAAGATAAGAAGGATGAAAAATCGGGAGTCGTTTACAAGATCAATTGTAATGATTGTGATAAATATTATATTGGACAGACAAGTAGATATTTAAAGAAACGAATTTATGAACATAAATATAGTTTGAGAAGTCCAAATGTTGTGTCGGGTTTGAAGCAACATTGTTTGAATTCCGTTCATTCTTTTGATTTTGTGAATGTTGAAATTTTAGAAAATAATATTAAAAATAAATTTAAAAGGGAGAGTTTTGAGAATATTCACATTTTTCAGAATAAAAATAATGTAAATTTAATGTTAGAATCAAGTAAATTAAATACTATTTATCATCCTTTTCTAACATAATATAGAATTAAAGTGGTAGAGGTATATTAACTTATATTGGTGTTTTTGATGGTGGAGGGGATATTCAAATAATTTTTTAGGTATAAATTGGGAGTCATGCGGCGAGAGGAGTTCAGTCCTTGAGGATGAGCAGTAGCGTGCTCGAAACGTTGGACATTATACAGGATTACAATCGGAGAAAGGTTTTTTGGTGGTGGGGGACAGTCAGATTGTGCTTTACTAATTTTATTTATTTTCAGGTTTCTTTCCAGTTAATTTTTAAGTTTTTATTTCAGGTTATTCTACGGTGGTGATTATAAACAAGGGCAGTCTGACTGTCCATATTTATTTAATTATTTTATTATATAGATTTTAAATTGACTGTAAGACCGATGGAAATATTTATCATCCTATATACATACAGTACCACTCAAAAGTTCGGGAACATTTTTATTGAAACTAGTCGAACTTTAAAAGGTCATGGCTCTAAAACGGCTTGACCAATTGAAAAAATTAAAAGAGATTTTGAAAGATCTCGATAAATGCTATTGATTTATGTCAGATGTGTTGATATTTTCTATTAAAGAAGATAATATTCTGGTGTATTGAAAAAAATATATGAAAACATATGAAAAAAAAAATTTTCTTTCAATTTTTTTTCAAATAATTGCTGGTAACTTTTTGGAAAATTACTGGAGCAAAAAAGTACGCGAAGCATTTTAAAGAAAAACAAAGTTCTCAAATTTTTAATGTCCAGCAACTTTCTGCTACATTTGGTATGTGTGGAGTTATAAACGTTCGAAAAATGAACGTGGACTTTTTTTATAAGGATTTATTCAATTAAGGTGTGTAGTTAATTATACAAGTGCCTTTTTTATTGGTTGATTAAGTTTATTTTCTTTATTATTGTATTAATTTAACATTTTAGAAAATACAAACATTTCATACAGTTAACATAAATAATAGTTTCTACCGACTTCTAACATTTTTTTTTAAATCAACAATGTCATAATTAAACTCTCTTAAAAATTTTTGATAGTGAGATAGATTAATTTTCAACATAATTTTTTTAGTTAAACACCTCAAAAACAATAAACAAATTTTGGACAAAGTAGATATTGTTATTACACAATTTTTTCAACAAATAATAATGTCATTATCGTACCTTGAAACATAAATTTGATCACACTTCAAAATATAAACAAACACGATCACGTGGAGATGTCAAATGTCATTGTATAGTCAAGAGTATAGAAAAACTGAAATTGGTCAGGAAATTTCGTGTGTGTTTGTATACATAAATATATATATATATATATATATATATATATATATATATATATATATATATATATATATGTATATGTCTATATATTTTATCGGAACATTAATATTTTAATTTAAAGGTTTACATATAGATTTGTACTTGTAAAAGTATTTTATGTCCCCACTCATCTTTCGAACGTTTATAACTCCGCACATACGAAATGTAGCAGAAAGTTGCTAGATATCAAACTTTTAGGAAATTTGCTCTTCTTTAAAATGCTTTACATATTTTATTGATCCAGTAATTTTCCAAAAAATTACAGATTATTAAATGAAAATAAAAAATTAAAAAACAAAAAATTTTTTTTAATACACCAGAATATTATATTTTTTATTGAAAAATGGCGACACATCTGACATAAATCGATAGCATTTATCGAGATCTTTCTAAATCTCTTTTAATTTTTTCAATTGGTCAAGCCATTTTGGAGTTATGACCTTTCAAAGTTCGACTGGTTTGAATAAAAATGTTTCCAAATTTTTGAGCGGTACTGTATGTATATATATCAATAAATAAAACTATAGTATTATAAAATAATCATCACTATTATTTATTTATAATTATTTTTAATTGCTACGTATAAAAAATAATTCATTTCAAAAAACTTTTTATTTAAAAAAAAGATCATATACTCATGAAAATTAATTTAAATATTATTAAAAAAATAGAAAATATGAAAAGGATAAATAAAAAAGGAATAAAAAATATTAAAACAATAAAAAAATTAAAAAAAAAAAGTGGTTCTGACCGAGAGTTGAGCCCGCGCACCCAAAAGGAAAGGCGCGTACGCTACGCACTAGACCAAAACTGCTTAAAACAAATTCCGGCGTGAAATGATACATGCTCATCTGCCCCCCGGTTATTTAAAATAATTAGATTTTAAGATTAAAATTAGTTATGAATAATTTTTAAGTTTTAGATGTCATATATAGTTTGTTCTAATCAGATTTGTTTTTCTAAAAAATTGTAATCCTACAGTAATAATAATTTTTTTTTATTTAATAGATTTTAAAAATTTTAAACAAATTTGATGATGCACTTTGTTCAATTATTTAAGTAAACTTTTTCATTTCGAGTTGAAACTAAAACCCAGTCAAGTCTGAATATGATGGCGGCTCATTTGTTCCGAATATAGTTCACGTACATACTTGCAAATGTTTTGTAATCTAAATAGATGATATGTTTACATCAATAATCTTGAGGATGAAAATAAGGCATCGATGAAAATTTGTTGATTGTGTATGCACCAAAATTAATTTCAAGTTCTTTCGAGCGCATATTAAATACAAAATTTGTGATATGTTCACAAGCAATTTTTTAGTTATTAAATAAACTTCTATTTAGAAACTGAAAATATAACAAGTCTGACGCCAAAATCTTTTCGATTATTTTATTTAGTGATTTCAGTTCGAGTTGAAGCTAAAACTCGATCAAATCTCAATATAATGACTGTTCATTTCTCTCGAACATAGTCAACGTATATACTCAAGAATGTTCTATAATCTAAACAGACAGTATGTTTACATCAGATACGGATGAATGTAAAAACAAGTTGTAAACGAAAATATTAATAGTTTATGGGTGAATTTGAATCAATTTCTATTCTTTTTAAATAGAAATTATTTTCAAAAGTTTTTCCGTGCAGACAAACACCGTATTAGGCACGATTGCACCAACAAATCCAGGAAGTTGGAAAAAAGTCTTCAAGACTACTGGTTTAATACAGGAGACTGGTTGCTTGTAGAACTATTTTTCTGAAGATGAGGAACCAACACATTCCCAACGAGAAATTTTAGATAAGATGGCGGCAAAGCTAACGCTTGCCGAGATATGCAAAAACTCGGCAGAGAAGGAACCAATCACAGTTGACGAACCAAGGGCAACTGAACAAGGACCCCTCATGGACACCGGGATACCGACGACCGTGCCGTTGTCAGAAATTCATGAAATTGTGAGTACTGCGTAGCAAACTGTCGAAAATTTAATAACGGACCTGGAAGCAGGTTCTGAAGAAGCTGATATTGAGGATAACTTAGACTCCTCTATAATTCCACGATGACAGGAGCGAGCGTTATCGACCACTCCCAGTGTACGATTAGCCGTGCCCAGACATAGTAGCACCCCCAGGACTATCAGAAAGCCAATACCAAAACCCAACTTACAGGCAATCCCAGAAGTAACTGAAGAGTCTATTCACATTGAATATTCTAAAGCACCAGACGACGTTATGGGGGTAATTTTACCTAACCCATGGATTTGGAGTGATAATTCACATACCTCTGATGCCAGTACAACCAAGGCTGCCATATCTGACAACGGAATTCAAGTAATAAAACTTACTAGACATTGCCTCACATACCAGCGGGATAATATTATTCATTTCATCTCCGGTGATTGTGATCATCATTACCAAATAACAAAATTACTAAATGACATCGGAGCAATAGAGCGTAGGGATTTAAAGAGACGAAAACCCAAGAAGGGAAACATTATCATCACCCTTTATAAACAGCACAAAATATTTTCACTGGTAGTTAAAGACTACGAAGAGGATTCGTTACATTGTGAGGATTTGCGTGATCTCTTACAACAAACGATCGAAATATTCAACAAGCAGAACATCGCTACCGTTAGAATATCAAGAACGAGTAAGGTGACTAACCACCTAGCACCTGGAACACTTAGTGATATTTTAAGGGAAGAATTTCAAAACACGGGTATTCTCATAACTCTGTGCTACGGAAAATCCGAATATCTTACCGAAGAGCAAAGAATACCAATCATTTCTACTCTGCATGACAGCTCGGTATGAGAAATGATATTTTAGACTATGTGCGAAAGTTTTCTACTTGTAAACAACACCAAATAGATCGGATCAATGAAAAAGCTCCTATGGTAATTACTGATACGCCACTAGATAGCTTTGACAAAGTCTCTATCGACACTGTCGGAAAACTGAGATTAACGACTTCGGGAAATTGCCACTTGCTAACTATGCAGTGCCCTCTAAGTACGTCATAGTAATTCCTATTATATATAGAATATAAGGGCGACGACCATAGCAGAAGCTTTAGCTAAAAATTTAATCTGCCAATTAAGGGCACCTAGAGCCATATTATCCGACAGAGGTACTAGCTTCATGTCCGACCTTATGGCGGCATTATTGCAACTACTTAAGGTAACCCAGTTACAGTCTTCTGGTTACCGATCGCAGACGACTGGTGCATTAGAACGTAGCCACGCTCCTTTCGTGGACTTTATCATAACTTATTCTGAACATTACGAGGACTGGGACCGTTTAGCCCCATTTTCCGCTTTCTCATACAATACAAGTGTTTATGCTTTGACGGGCTTTACACCATTTGAACTGGTGTATGAAAAAACTGCTCGTTTTCCTCTCAGAATACCGTCTGAAGATCGGCTGGCGACATACAATCAGTATCTAACAGATCTCGTCAAAAGACTGGATGAAATGAAGTTAACAGCTGGACAAAACCAGGTGGAGAAGAAAAACCTTTCGAAAAAATACTACGACAAGGTCAAGACATTCCAACCAAAAATCGGACAATATGTGTACATAAAGAATGAGCCCAGAACCTCAAAATTCGAAAAATACTACTTGTCACCTTTAAAAATAATGGGTATCCTAGGGCATAATAATATCTTGCTGGAAACCCCCGATCATAAAACTATATTGAAACATATCGATAAGGTTAAACTTGCTTAACGATATTAACAAATCCATTACAGGCTCAGACACCTGGTCATGAAGGGCTATATCTTGACGACCCTAATTTCAGTGTTAACCTTCTATGGACTGCAAACCACAGGATTACCATCTCATAAACTGACGCCCTTAAACACTAATCCGGGCATTTATTATGAGAGAATAGGCATTTTACGACTAAAACGAGCGGAATGGAAAATCCTTATATATGTGAACACTGACATAATTGACTCCCGAATAGACATAAGCAAGGTTATAAATCTATCGATTATTAACTGCCGGGAATAACTCGCTAAGCTAAAATGTCAACCTAAAATAGCTGACCAACGAACAGCCGCTATTGACAGTTACAGAGAGGGCTTAAAAGGCTTTGACAGCGAGGATTGTGAAAATGCGTTGAATTTGCATGTGCTATTAAAAAAACAGAGCCAAGCTCACGAATTCCAAAACCAAGCTAAGGACCTGTTGACAAGATTGTATTCTAAGGATAAGTCAAGTAACAGTCAGGACACTATCGAAAGATCGATGACGCCTCTAGGTATCATTGGAAGTGTTAGCAACACACTTTTCGGGCTAGCCACGGAAGATGAGATAGAAAAAGTACACCAAAATATTGATAAGTTGCTAAATGATAATAAAGAAATCATCAAACTAGCAAATCAAAAGACTCATCTAATAACAGCAAATTTCAAAAGCCTTGAGAATATCACAAATAATCATGCTGTCGCGCTGAAAAACTTTGAAAAGACGATTCAAACACTCGAATCCGAGCCACAACGAGACTCCTACCTCCGAAGTCTCATTGCACATTATAGTCGTTTAGCTATGGCTATAGATCAAGGTCAAAAAGCTCTCAAGCAGTTAATCGAACTAATTAAAACCTTATTACAAGGGAAGCTACCATGCGAATTATTAACGCTCCAGTTCCTAGCCCAAATGAGCCAGGATATCACCGAACATTCGAGTGACTGGGATTTACCTATGCCTACCAAACATGTGAGTCCTGAAGAAATAGCAAAGATCTCGAAAATAGATGCTGTCTACGATAACAACCGGCTAATAGTAATGTTATACCTGCCTATGGTTGAAACAGAACCGTATGTACTGTATCGTATGTACGCATTATTGACTACCTGATCGTGGGAAGACCAGCATCTCGGTTTCGCGAAGATCCAGCAAACTCATGCGTTTTTAGCGCTAAATGAGAAAAACAAACAATATGTAAAGTTCGACCATGACTATTTACATGAGTGTACAAATCATGCTTATGGGATGATTTGTGCAACTCATTGGCCATCGCTTGACGTTCCAACTTCCAAAGATTGTGAACTTCTGCTATTGACGCAGCCTACTGAAAATCACTTTAGACACTGCACCATAATCTACTTGACTGAACCCAGCTCTCAATGGAGTTATCTTCATAATGAAGCTGCATGGTTGTACTCTTTAGTTGAACTAACAACTATTCGAATTACTTGTAACCAGCAGAGAGACCAGATACTACGATTAAATGGGACTGGCAAAATTTAGATACCTGACGGTTGTACTGGTAGGACTACGCAAGTGACTCTAGAAGGTATGACAACTCGTACAAGTACAGAGTTTAACACCTATTAACCTAAGCTACATCTGGAAATTACGGATGTATTGACAAAAAGCGTTCCTGACCAGAATATGAAACCTAAGGATTTATTTCCAATTCTGCTACTCAAGGATAAGTACAACTGGAACAATCGTGACGTACAACAAATTTCTTATAAGCTAAAAGAAATTGCACAGCATAAATTGGACAATGGTGAAATCCAACATACCGTGTATGAAAGTTATGGTTTGGGAGTGCTGCTGTGTTTTGCAGTTATGATGCTGGCAGCCAAGACTATTAGATGCAGACGCGCCGTTGGGACCTACAAACCACGGGCAAGGAAGCGCTATCAACCTGGAACCTGCCATGATCTAGAAACCGTAACCACGGGTTCAGGAAATGATATCTTACCAACAAATACACTTATCCAACAAATAACGACCCTAAAATACGTTAACCATAAGTTACTAGACTCCAAATAAAATTTTTCGACCATTTTTCTGTAGAAAAATCTGCACTTAATGACAAAACTGACTATCAAAAAATTGACCCTAACCGACTTTTTTGTCTAGTAACAAAAAATGACACGGTGCAAACTTTAGCTTCTGTATTTAGACCATTTGGACCGTTAGACTACGTACATATTACTCGCGGGAAATTAAATGACAACCGGTACGGATACGTGAGATTCTTGCGTAGGACGGACGCTCAAACAGCTTTGCTACAGACCCGTAATAAATACGGAGCGAGACAAGCTGAGCCTTTACGACAAAAACCTAAACGGAACAAAATTCAAAACACCTGGACTAAGTGTAGTAATTGTAATCACGATGTTACTACACAGTATAGACGCACACATATGTTGTTGTGCCAGGACTACAATCAACAGACGACTCTGCTAGATTGCATGAGGACTCTATTTACTTTATATGCAACTTGTGTAAAAAACCAATTACAGGTAATTACGCGATGCATAGCAAAGACTGCGTTTACACGCTAGACATACCTGAACCACCGGAGACCACCTCTAACGAGGTGTCCGCTGAGACTGAGTTACAACATAACTCATTAACATGGGCAGACGCGGCTACCAATAGTGCAGCCCCGCCCATCGCTCCTTTACCTTGCGACAATGCTGACGAGCATTCTTTTTCCTTGACGGAGTATGAAGTGCTCCAACAGGCAATACGCCTCATCCTTAATCCTGCAAAACTTAAACCGCTTACTCTACGTGTAGATAACTTAGAACTTGACTAACAAGTTAAATTGTTTTACCAATGTTTAATAACATGTAAATAGCATTTAACTAACCAATGCATGCGACTAACCTAACTCTTTTCCAAAACAATTTTTGAATATACTTTTGTTTTAGGTGAAGGGGCGAGAAATAGTAACTTGAGGACCGCCAGCTGGACCGCTGGTCTATTCCATTAACACCCAAAAGACCAAGTATAGTGGAACCGCCACCATATTCTATCAACATTACAGGGCAGCAACAAAAACAAAAATGAAACCACCTACAGGGGGAGCAAACGGAAGAGAACCCCGCTTCTCCTGTGAAGAGGGCCACAGTAATCTACACTCAAGAATAAAGAAGATAAATTTTTGACCATATTAACAATTTTAATTAAAATAACAATTTCTCTCGTCAATCGTAGCATTTTTTTCAAATTTCAATATATAACTTATTCATGGCCATGATGACTACTCTATTTAAACCACTGTGCAGCGGATCCTAACCATCCTCAAACTCACGTATAC
Source organism: Anastatus disparis (assembly GCA_017163975.1). Classification (NCBI taxonomy): domain Eukaryota; kingdom Metazoa; phylum Arthropoda; class Insecta; order Hymenoptera; family Eupelmidae; genus Anastatus; species Anastatus disparis. Next base: position 37,190 of record JAFFSR010000036.1, on the reverse strand, counting down.
CTTGAAAATTACCATACCATTAGAAACTAGTACACAGTAACCTTTCTCTCCATCCGCTATTTTGTTCTTTTTATAATCAATGTAATTATTATATACATTTGACTTTGTAATGCAGGTTCTCTTGGATTCTCAAAGCTTGCTCCTGCGTGACCTTCTACTACCGGGGACGGCAGTTCTTTTTAGTAAGGGGGGGTGTTAAGTGACAGAATTTTTCACTTAAATTTTTTTTTGTTCTTAAGAAAATATTTTTGATTTTTCAAAAAAATTTTAAATTATTTATTCACATAGTAAAAAGAAAGAGGTCTTAAAAGTGTCAAGGCCACTTCTTTTTACTCTCTTATTGCGTTCTGGAAATTCGGCGGCTTTACCGTCGATGGAGATCGTTGAGTCTCCACTCTTTCTACTTGTCTGCATTGAGAGTGGGAACTCACGATTGTTCCAACGCACTGGACAAGGGAGTGCGAGAAGGAGAAGAAGAGCTATCTCTCTTTTTCTTGCATCTCCTCCCACTACCAGTTATTACGTTTGAAGTTGGCCTGACGGTGCTAGCTTTAACGACGGGCCTAGGTTGGAGAGAGAGGCGCGCGACCAGGCCTAAGGGTAGTACGTGTGTGTTGCAGCCCGCGAGGCTGCAGCCACTAATTTCAATCTACGACGATCTTTTGTTTTAATTTAATTTGAAGATTCTTTATTTACTCGGAATTCAATTAAAAAGTAGTAATTAAATTTTATTTTAGATTCATAAAGTTAAAAGTTCGTATCATCGTATTAGTTTTTATTTTTCTCTTTTTCTTTTTTTAAAATCCGTACGTTTCCGTTGTGACTGTGTAAGCCAGCAGTGCACGCGTAGTGAGTAAAGTTTCAACTGAAGATTCAACAAGGAGCAAGCGAGAGGATCTGGAGAGTAGGCAATGCAGTGCCCGCCGGCCAGCAATTATTTAGCATTAAGATAAGTACACTGATTTATGTTTGGGCGGAATAGATTTTTTTTTCTGTCTTTTTGGTGTGATGCTTATGATTATTTATAACATAAATATTAACTACCACACGGTACTCGTCGAATTAATGAGAAGTACATTTAATTGAAATAAGTAAATGGTTTCGTTGTGTTCAACAGATTTTATTTTTATCTAACTTATAGTGGCACGTACAGTGACCACTCACGAAATATGGTGTTTATAGTTTGTAAAGAAAATTATACTCACTAAAGGTTTCACAGAAGTTTTACGAATTACATTGGTAACGAAGTATTTTACAAAATTTTAAGTACGAATTAGAAAAGAGTGATGTTTGATAAGGTATACGTATAAAGCAATGACTGTGCGTTCGAACGGGACACTTCATATTTTTAAGGCAGGTCGGTGCACATAAAGTAGTAAACTTTACGATTTAATCTATTAGAAGCTTGTTACCAACGAAAATTTAAACATATGTACTCGTAAACCTTACTTGAAACGTGCTTGAAATTCAATAACAAAAATTAGTAAAGATTTTTATTTAGAAATAGAGAGCTTAGAAGCTGTAAAATAATTTTCTTAATATTTTTCTTAATCTTATAGGACTGCATATAACAATAAACCGTATTTCCTCTAAAATATTTCTCTTAATTGTACACGACTGAACAATTTAGATACAAACTATTAAGTCGTTAAGAAAATTGAACTCTGCTGGGAAATTAAGTCAGAAACTATACCAAACGTGGTTATTTTATAAATTTGAAATAGCTAAAATATATAATATTAATATTTCTCTTAATTGTACACGACTGAACAATTTAGATACAAACTATTAAGTCGTAAAGAAAATTGAACCCTGCTGGGAAATTAAGTCAGAAACTATACCAAACGTGGTTATTTTATAAATTTGAAATAGCTAAAATATATAATATTAATATTTCTCTTAATTGTACACGACTGAACAATTTAGATACAAACTATTAAGTCGTAAAGAAAATTGAACCTTGCTGGAAAATTAAGTCAGAAACTATACCAAACGTGGTTATTTTATGAATTTGAAATAGCTAAAATTTTAACCTCTATCTGTAGTTTTTTCTTGTGCAACAAAGTACAACGGAAGTGTGTTTAAAATTTTCTATTATTTTTTTTTATTATTGAAACAAATGTTCGCAATTAAATTTCCCTATATATTGTAAAATTATGTGAGTTGATAGAGTATGCAGAAACAGTCAAAAGCGAATAATAAACTAGAATATGAATAATATTAAAAATAAAAAAAAAACTTTTTAATGTACTACGTTTTTATAATGAACCAAAAAGTATAAAATAATGTGTAATAAAATGAAAAATGAATAATGATTTGAAATAAAAAAAACGTGGGGCGCATGTTTATTATTATGTATTGTATGCGCCCCACTTTTTTTTTATTTCAAATCATTATTCATTTTTCATTTTACTACACATTATTTTATACTTTTTGGTTCATTATAAAAACGTAGTACATTGAAAAGTTTTTTTTTTATTTTTAATATTATTTTATACTTTTTAGTTCAATTAAAAAACGTGGTAGATTGAAAATTTTTTTTTTATTTAAATATTATCTTATACATTTTGGTATTATTATTATTATTAATAATATTATTTATCGTGTTGTCCAACAGTGCATATTATATAGCATATATATTGTTGTCAAGGGACTAAAACGTGTTTCATCTATTTTTTTTAGAGAACACGTAATCGCATGGTGAGTTTCCCGCCATTTTGACGATAATGATGCCATTAGAAATTCAACCAAGATTTATTGTTTTATGCATTGTTAGACCATAAAATGAATAAAATACAGTCTCCAATTTTATATGTATAATAGAAAATGCTGTAATTTATGTCTAATTGCAATACATGACAAGTTAAAGAATTTTAAAAATTTTCGAAGATGGTTAGACACTAATGTTAAAAGTATATCTATATATAAAATCTTCAAATCTTCAATTTTGCCAATATCTTCGTATATAATTAAATATATTAATATATTTTTCGGTGGGAATATATATTTTTAATTATATTATCCAACAATGCGTGCAAAAATATAATATTGAATATATTAATATATCAAAAAAGGATTTTTAAAATTTTCGAAGATGTTTAGACACTAATGTTAAAAGTGTATCTATATATAAAATCTTCAAATCTTCAATCCAACATCTCCGTATATGATTGAATATATTAATATATTGTTCGGTAGATATATATATATTTTTTATAATATTGCATTGTCATCCAGTTCTGAGCTATATTTAAAATTTCAAGTCTCTAGCTCATCGGGAAGTTAGTTTACAATCGGTTGCAAAATTTGTACCGAACAGACAGACAGACAGACAGACAGACACCAAAGCGAGTTAATAAAAACGTAGTAAAAAATAAACGAACTTAACGGCATGTCGGAGCTGCAGCAATCGAGTTTTGCTTTTTTTATTTTATCGATATCTTTTTAAATTCTTAAATTAAACAAATATAATGACTTGTCCGCACTAAAGTTATATTAGTACAATAATTTTTGTTAAAATAAAAAATCATTTGGACTTGTTATTTTTTTATGAGCTTCGATTGGAAATCAGATATCAAACTCGACAAACCTAACCTTAAAATACGATATATTGAAAGTTTTTATTATAACTTTGTATGTATAATATTTTGGTGGTTTTCTTGAGTTGTCCGCACTAGAGTTTAATCTTACAAATTTTTTCTTTATAGCAAAAAAACTCAATTAAACGCATCGTTTATTCATAAGTTAAGATTGCAAATATTATTAGAAGGCGGACAGCTTCGTCATGCTCTTAATGCGACTGCGTGCGAGAAGTTAAAATTAATACAACAATGTTTTATTCATTAGTATAACGCATAATAAAACAGTTATTAGCTCAACAAAGTTTCTCCTTGATTTATTTGTTCAATTTCCATTTCCTTTATTAATTGATTTACTTTTCTTGTTACTAAAGAAAAATTGATTGAGATTATAAAATTTGAATTCATTTTAGTATACATATAAAAATTTCTTCAGTTAACTTGTCTAATATAATAAAAGTTTCTTATGGACGGCGTGGATTTTCTTTTAGGAGGTAAAACTCCTGAAGGAAAAACCCCGCCTAAACAAAGCATACAAATTTATTGTTTATCGTCGCTAAAAGGAGCTTACAGATTAATTTGTTACTAGCAAAAAATACCTCGCTCCTAACGTCGCTCAGTCGAATTTTCATATATTATATTATTAATTATGTATAAATTAGCCAATTTTAAAATAAAAAAGAAGTGCCGCAACTTATGAATTTTGATATTGTAGTTTTGTACTAAATTAAATTTTCATATTTTTATAAAAAAGATTAATTAAAGTTACAATGTGCATAAAAATTGTATAAATACAAATTATGTCATGATGAATTAAGAATTTGTTCTACTACATTGCATTTGAATCAATGAAAAAATATGATAGGAATTCATTCTTTTTAATCACGTGTTTCAATCACGAACCATGAAATAATCGAATTCAGTATTTGACATTTACTAGAACTAACAACTGCACAGAGAAAGGAAAGTATTGTTAAAATAGGTTCTAAATCAAGTATATCTAATTTATGTACTAAGGTATTTGAAAAACGCTGCCAAGTGCTTTGTCGGAATGCTTTCTCATAGAGCTCTTTGAGTTTCGTTAAATTTTTCATATTTATTTAAATGTGATTTTAATATAAAAAAGTTGTCTAACATTAATATTTATTTATAAATTTATACTTTGAAAGAACGATGACAACGAAATTGCTAATCGTAACCACGCTAAGAAAGAAGATGAATGAAAAATAAAAATTTGTATGAAAATTTTCAAAATTCTCTTAAATTAAAACTACACTGAGAAAATTAGTTTTCCAAAACTTGTTTTCTTCAGACAGTAGCAAATAACTTGCATACAAATTTTGGAGCAAATCTATCAAATGGTTTCCGTGAAATAGAAAAATAATAAAATTAATAGTATGCCAAAAAAATCAGTTTTCAAATGATTTTATTATTTTAACAGTATCAAATAATTTCTATACACATTTTTGAGCAAATTCTTAGAGTAGTTTACGTAAGATCCAAAAAAATTAAAAATTTGAAATAAATTTTTTTCTTAATTTTCAAAATGCTCTAAAATTATAACTTCACTAAGAAAATGAGTTTTCCAAAGCTTGTTTCATTAAGGCAATAACGAATAATTTTCATAATAATTTCATAGCAAATCTATCGAATGGTTTAAGTGTAATATAAAAAAAAATGAAAAAAAAAACATTTTTTCAAAATTTTTAAAATGCTCTAAAATTATAACTGCGCAGAGAAAATAAGTTTTCCAAAGCTTGGGCAATAACGAATAATTTTCATAATAATTTTATAGCAAATCTATCGAATGGTTTTAGAGTAATATAAAAAAAATGAAAAATAAACATTTTTCCAAAATTTTCAAAATTCTCTTAAATTAAAACTGCGCTAAGAAAATAAGTTTTTCAAAGCTTATTTTCTTTAGACAATAGCGAATAACTTGCATACAAATATTGGAGTAAATCTATCGAATGGTTTTCGTAAAATTAAAAAATAAGAAAAAATAACTTTTTTAAAAATTTTCCAAATGCTCTAAAATGAATAGTATGCCAAGAAAATCAATTTTCAAATGTTTTTATTATTCTAACAGTAGCAAATAATTACTATACAAATTTTTAAACAAATTCTTAGAGTAGTTTACGTAAAACCCAAAAAAAATGAAAAATTTTTTAAAAGAATTTTTAAAACTCTCTCAAACTAAAACTGCGCTAAGAAAATAAGTTTTCATAAGCTTGTTTTATTAAGGCAATAACGAATAATTTGCATAATGATTTTAGAGCAAATCTAATGAATGGTTTTTGTGTAATATAGAATGGTTTTTGTGTAATATAATAATTGAGAAGACGTTTACAAAGACTACAAAATTCATGTATGAGATATGTAATGGGTGTGAGAATGGGCGATCATATCTCTCCTCATAGAGCTGCTCTTGGTTGGCTGCGTACTGATTCAAGGAGACAGTATTTTATGGCAGTACTTATGTACAAAATAGTGCGCATGAATACTCCAGAGTATCTAGTGAGTCTCTTTACTAGATATGTACCTAGGGTAGCCACTAGAGGAGAGATTAAGGACTTCGCAGTGCCCTTCATGCGTACTGAGACTGGAAGAAATTCCTTTCAAGTTCAAGGTACGCATTTTTGGAACTCCCTGCCTGCCGATATAAAAAATCTTCCATTGCTCGGCAGGTTCAAATCGGCTTTGAGGAGGTACTTACTCGACCTCGAGTGATCTTAATTTTAAGTATTTTAATTTTATGTTAATTTATTTTGTTTTGTCTTATATATAGATTTAAGAGTCAGCTGTATACCGACACAGTTACCTGTTTTACCGAATCTATTTAAAATTTATTTTTCATAAAAACTAATAGCTTCAGGCAGAAATAAAGAGATGGTTTCGATTCGTGTAATAGAAAGCAATATTTTTCTGATAAGAATAATTTAATTCCACCGCTTTATTTTCAAGAAAAGTTGGAATAACTTGAAAATCCCATTATTTGACACTAATTTCTAATTTTTTAAGTTATTCCAACTTTTCTTCAAAACGAAGCAATAAAATTAATTCATACTAATTAAAGAAAATATTACATTTTATTAAACACATCGAAACCATCTCTTTATTTTTGCCTCTTGTTGCTAATTTTGGGAAAAAAGTCAATTTTTTAATTAGAAAAGGACAGAGATACAGCGGACTCTTAAGGTGTGAATGTATTTATTAGCGCGAATGATGGTTGAATGAATGCAGAAAGAATGAGTGATTCTGTTTCTTTTTATTAATAGTTATGACATCTTCGGTATCAAGTTTTTATTCTTTGAATTTTATTATTATATTATTTTTTATTATTTATTGTTGCATTGTTTTGTCCAATTTTATTTTTATTTGATGTCATGACTATGCTTTATGCTTTATCTTTTAAATTGTGTTATTTGATTTTAATTTGATTTTAATTTTATGACTGATAGATATTTAAGATTGTTTTTATTGTAATTTATGTTTTCATGCTTTCTGCGTGTATTTAGAGTAGTCTGTGATATCGCTTTTACATAGTGACTTACTGATACAGTATTATGTATTAATTTTGATATTTGACTGTGATATCTTATCATATTATGTGCAATACTTTATACAGAATTATTATTTATTGCTTGATGTATTACATGCCTTTTTGTACTCTTTTACAAAATAAATTAATATCTATCTATCTATCTATAATATAAAAAAAATGAAAAATAAACATTTTTTCAAAAATTTTCTAAATGCTCTAAAATTAAAACTGCACTGAAGAAATGAGTTTTCCAAAGTTAATTTTCCTCAGACAATAGTGAATAACTTGCATACAAATTTTGGAGCAAATCTATCAAATGGTTTTCATAAAATAAAAGAAAAATGAATGAAAAATTTTTTTTTCAAAATTTTCGAATTGTTCTAAAATTGTAAGTGCGCTTAGAAAATGAGTTATTGAAAGTTTTTCTTCTTTTGGCAGTCGCAAATAATGTCCATACAAATTTCCAAGAAAATTTTTCGAGTAATTTACGTAAAATACCAAAAAAATGAAAAATCAAAATTTTTTTAAAATTCTTAAAATGGCTCTAAAAAAAACTGAGCCACGAAGATCAATTTTTAATAGCTCCCTCCTAGTTAGACAAATTGCATGCAAAATTTGAAGCAAATCCATTGAGTGGTTCTCGAGATATTTTTGGCGTACTAAAATCGTACACACACACACATACATACAGACATTTTCTGGAAACCACTTTTTTCGACTCCCTGAGTCTAAATATGTACAAATTAATGAAAAAATAGAAAAAAATTTTTTTTGATACAATGCTCTTTCTATGAGGAAACAAAAAGAGTGACTATATAATTTCAATAAGTACTATTGCTTGAATTTTAGGGACCAATGTTGGTACTATTGTATTATGAAGTAAGAGCATAAATTTGCGATGCTTAGTGTCTTGTTTTGGTATTAAGACTGATATTTCACCTACTCGATTCGAGGGCAATATTTCGCAGAAAATGTGATTATTAATCTCTTTCCGTAAAGCTTTTCCTGTTACTAAAATTAAAAATTATTAAATATAGAATTATTTTCATAAAATATGATACTTTGAAATCACTAATAGTTAATATTTTAATTCGTGATATTTAAGGAATAAAACGATACATGTTTATCTTCCATATTCCGTTTTAAAATATTTACTTTTGAGTTTTAAATTAATTATTAGTAATTTAAAATTGATATATGTATATATATTATATGATTTACATTATATTTATCAACTTGAAAATTGTTACACAATTTAATGGGTTTTACGTTAATAGGTATTAATTATATTTAAGTTTTTCGCTGCTAACGTCACTCGGTTAAATTTTCTTTTATTATATTATTATGTATAAATGACTAATTTTAAGTAAATAGGAATTAATTAATTTAAGTTTATTTTGAGTACTGAATTAAATTGAAAATAATTTGATGAAACATAATATAAAAATATATGTACACATGTGCTTAAAGTAAAAAAGCGTATAATTTATTTCATCAAGTGACTATTTCTCACTCTATTTTCATAAGAAAAACAAAGATAGTACGATATTTGATATAAATAAACTGAAAACTGGGAACTGAGTAACAACTATAATTTGCAGACCTTGATATATGACCATGAATTTGAATTATGAAATTACTTTTTACGTGAAACATGCTTAAAAAAAATTTTGTGTTTATTTCTAATAAAAATATCTTCACAAATGTATTTCATATATCTGAAATACGAAATTTAAATTTAAAAAATTATAAGATTGAAATACACATTTTTGGTTGATTTCAAATTTGAATATTTCAGAATAATAAAATAACTATTTGCAATTACTTAACAATCCTTTTTGCATCTAATATAAAATTTTAATGAGATACAAATATTACAAAGTGTATGTATCACAAGTAAGGTTTGCATATCATAAAAATTATAATTTTTAGAAAATTCTTGATATTAATAAATTAATAATTTAAAAAATTAAATATTTTTTTTATTGATGACAAGTAAATATATTTAAAATAATACTGTGAATGTCAATCAAATAACATTTTCATCAAAATGAATTTCAACGCTATTATTATTAAAATAAACATTTTTATTTAACTACAATCGGTTGTAATAATTATTTTATATATATATATATATATATATATATCAAAGAAATAATAATTTGATTTGATAAACATTTATATAAATATTATATATTTATAATTTTATAACTAAATTTATTAAATTAAAATTTTATTCAGTTATCATTCAGAGAATAAAGTATTTAAATTAGTTTTCATGAAAATATATTATATAAAAAGTTACTTGTTAACAATTTTTTATAAATATCATACATTTAACCTCAATTAAATTTTCATTTGTACACGTGTTTGTATTTAAATGAATTGTCATTTATATAAAAATTGTTAACAATTAAATATATTAAAATTACATTTTAATATATTAAAATTATATTTACCTTAATTACATTTTCATTTGTACATGTGTTTGTATTCAAATAAATTGTCATTTATATTAAAATTGTTAACAATTAAATATATTAAAATTCATTTCATTAAAGCAATAATATTTTTAATAAGAGAAACATATTAATTTTTAAAATATATCAAATTACCTCATTTGAAAAATTATCATTACATGATATAAAAATATTTTTTTTTAATATCATTTGAACATAAATTTTATGAAATATAATTTTAAAAAATTATTTATGTGATATTAAATTTTTTTAATGGTCAATTATAATGATAGGAAAATATATGAAATATGAATAAATTTTTCTGATTATGTCTATAATTATGAATTTATGTTTATGAACTGTTTAGATAGAAATAAAATTTTCCTTAAAAGAGTAAACATTTCAAAAGAAAATTTACTTATTATTTGCGAAACACTTTTTAAAAATGCGGAAAAAAATAATATTCTGTAATATAACTCTAAAATTTGTATTAAGAGGTGGTCGGAACCAAATAGTTCAATGCTTACAATAAATTCTTATAATGATTTATTTATTCATTCGCACGGCAAAAATATAGTCATTTCCTCTAACGAATAATTTGAAACACTTTCAGTGACAAAAAATGTCATGAAGCGAAAAATGCCATCTAACAGTTGATTTGGCTGTTATTTGCATGCAATAAATTTCAATTTAGCATTTTTCGCTTCATGACAATATTTTATATTTTTTTGTTGCTATAACCGTTTTAAATTATTCATTATGATTATGGTTAGAGGAAATGACTATATCTTTGCCGTGCAAATGAATAAATAAATCATTATAAGTATTTATAGTAAGCACTGAACTAAGTCACCGATTTGGTTCCGACCGCCTCTTAAATATGATCATTGAAAGTACAATTATTTCATCATGTTGAATTTGCTGTCAAAGTTTGATTATGTTTTACTATAAGAAGATATAAAAATTAACTGTCATATTTAACTGTCTTTCCATTCTATTGCTGAATTTCCCTAAAAGGAATGTATTAACTTGTAGTATGTACCATGATGATTATTTAGTTAAATTTTCAAATTATTCCAATCATTAGTTTTCAAGATATTTAAATTTTTTATTTCAAATAAAAAAATTTTAGTAAATAATATTGGAACCCAAACTTCTCAATAACTAATGAATAGATTTATTTAAAAATTTTACTGAATAATCTTCGTGATACATACTATATGTTAATGCATCTCTTTATTCAAAATTTTGAAATACAATGGAAATATAGTCAATATTTATGGGTGCAAGTGTACCGTCCATTTTACATCTCCTTAAATAATTAATAATTTATACTTATAAAATTCACATAATATTTTATAAAAACTATTAAAATGATAATCATATATTTAATATTATTTTAAACTATGATTAAAAAGTTTAAAAAATTATTATTAAGTGATAACTTGAAAAAATTTTTCAAAATTTTTGGAAAAGTCCCAACTTAATCATTTTTTTTTTCTAAAAATCCTGATGTTTTAGAGAGAAATTCATAAGAATACTTCTTGTTGTAAATGAAGAGCAAAGTTAGCATAATTCTTTACAGACCTGAATTTTAAGGTTTTCTATTGGTTCATATATGTATTACATGGTAATTGAAATTACTCATTGTTCGCCACTTCGGAAATTGCTTTTCGCGGGCTTATTTTTTTCTATTTTACATGAACTTTAAAATAAATTTTTGATCATGTAAGTCAGAGCCATCAATAAGGAGTTATGACAGTTTAAGATATATATTTTCATGTATGATTTATTTTTCATATTGAATATAAATATATATTTTCATGTATGATTTATTTTTCATATTGAATATAAATATATATTTTCATGTATGATTTATTTTTCATATTAAAAATATATTTTAAACTGTCATAACTCCTTATTGATGGCTCTGACTTACATGATTAAAAAATTTATTTTAAAGTTCATGTAAAAAAAAAAAAAATAAGCCCATGAAAAGCAATTTCTGAAGTGGCGAACAATGAGTAATTTCAATTACCATATAATACATATTTGAACCAATAGAAAACTTTAAAATTCAGGTCTGTAAAAAATCATACTAACTCTGCTCTTCATTTTCAACAAGAAGTATTTTTATAAATTTCTCTCTAAAACATCAGGATTTTTAGAAAAAAATGATTAAGTTAGGGACTTTTCCGAAAATTTTGAAAATTTCCGAATTTCAAGTATTTATGGCTTGTGATCCTTCCAATCTAAATCCTTGAAAATTTTTTTACACATTTTGGGTAACAAACATAATATATTCTTAGAGTTTCAGCGATTTTTATTTTTTTGCTCTTGTAGTTGGTGTGAAATGTCTTATACATGTAGTAAATTAAATTAGTTAATATAAAAGCAATTCTTTTGTAAATATCTTTGAAAAAAGTTCATTAAAAATGAATTAAAGTTCTTAAAAGAATTTTAATTTTCAATAATGGTTTTGACTGAGAAAGATAAATTGATTGTTAAAGGACAGGGATTATATAGTGGAATTGCTTCCATGTTATCTGATATTTATATATTAGAATTTAATAATAGCGAATCGAATAAAGCTGCACGTAAGAAAAAAGCTCACATAAAAATGAAAGAAAAACAACCAAATATATATAAAAAAATTTTAAGTATTAAGATATAAAAAATAAAATCAATTGAAAATAGAGATACTAATAAATTGAAAAAATTGCATACAAAAGAAAAATTATGCAAAAAGAGACTTATAGAAAACTTATTAGTGAACAATATAATGAATATGAGAGAATGGTCCAAATAAAAAATAAAAATTGGAAAATACCGATATTATTAAGAAAACACAAGTAAAAAATGATTGTTGCCAATTAAAAGAATCACGCACAAGGTGTAAACAAATAGAAATTGATGACAATAAACATGTTAATAATGATACTACAATAAATAAACCAATAGATGAAAAAAAGCGAAAACATAAATATGATTCTTATTAATTAAAGACATTATTTATTGAGTGTAAGCGATTAAAAATTGAAGACAATAATTATAATGAAAATCACAATAATAATAATTATAATAACAATCATAATACTGTATTGAATAAAGTTATTGATAAAACAATAAAGGGCAAAGTAGAAAAAAATTAAAGAAATTAAATAAAAAAATATTAACTAAAAAAATTAATTCGAAACTGAATAGTTGTATAGCAAATATATATTCCGATGAAAATCTCATATCTGAAAATAACATTGGTTCCATGACAAATACATATGTTTATTATTGTGATGCGAAACATTTCGCTTTCGAATATACTAAAAGTAACGATATCTCTAATTGTTGTCATTAAGGTAAAGTGGAATTGTTAAAAAATCCTCCCTACCCAGAACAATTTAAATTTTTAGCAACTGAATTAACGGAAGAAATTGATTTCCGACGAAAAGTTAGGTTGTACAATGATGCTTTAGCATTCGCAAATTTTGGTGCTAATTTTGATACATTGCTGGGTAAAAGACCACAAGTTATTAGAATATGTGGACAAATTCACCATAATGTATATGCGTTACATCCTAATAAAGATGAAGCTTGTAAATATGGACAATTACATATTTCAGATAATGAAATGGCAACGATTGAACGGAATAAGTTTAATATAAATTTAACATTATTAGAACATTGAGATATCTTGATAAATGATATAAACCCTCATGCCTAAGCCTATAAAATGATGCATAAAGTAGGAGAAGGAGAACTACAACATTGTACAAAAATCTATCATCCTCCAAGAATACTAGTGTTACTATGTCTATTGTCCGCAATAATAATTTTGATGAAAATAGATATAATCTACCTATCTGTAATGAAGTTGCAATAGTATATGTTGGAGAAGACGATCTTCCTCTTATTGAACGTGATATTGTCATTTACTTTGAGTATGATTAACCAATTAGTATACCGACAATTAGCAAACATACAGATCCTATGACACATCCGCTTATTTATCCTAATGGTGGTTTTGGATGGATGCCAAATATGAAAAGTAAATTTTGAAAATCTAATATTTCAAATTTGAAATTTCATAATCATAGATTTAGTGTTTGAAATGAATTTAATCCATCCCTTAATTTTGAAAAATTATTTCAACAGTTCATTGTTGATGCGTTTGAAAAAGTTGAAACCTCCAGAGTATATTTCATACGGAAAAACCAAAACGTATTAAGAAGTGATTGTTAGAAAGATGTTATGGACTATTTACATAACAAAAAAGAATTAGATTCTTCAAAAATTGGAAAAATGGTAATATTACCGACAAACTTTACAGAAAGTTCACGATTTTTAAAACATAATAACATTGACTTAATGACACTTTTAATTATTATGGTAAACCTGACCTCATTGTTACTATGACCTGTAACCCGCTTTGGAAAGAAATAACTGAAAACTTGGAAATTTATGAAAATGCAATAGATAGACCAGATATTATAGTCAAAGTATTTTATAAAAAAGTGGAAGAATTAAAAAATTTAGTAATGAAAAAGGGAATATTAGGAAAATGTATTGCATATAGTTATGTAATTAAATTTCAAAAACGAGGATTACTGCATATGCAGGTATGCAGGTAAGAGAGAGAGAGAGAGAGAGACGCGCAGTGACGAGTTGATAGAAAAATCTTCCGTCGCACATCAATTTAACATACTAACTAGCTTTACCGGAGTCTGTTGCTAGTTTATCATAGTTAATATAAATTCAAGCAGCTCCGTATTCTAACAAAAATACATAGACTTAGTCAAAGTTAAATTGGAATTAAAAGAATCTAATTTCTTTTGTAACGTGTTGTAAATTACCGTTACATTATATATTATATGATCCGTTAAAAGGAAACTTATTTTATATACTTATAGATAGTATTATTTTATCAGTGATTAACAAGTGATCGTTAAATTTAGTACAACGAACAACATATTTATAATTTCAATTTTTAAAGTTTGAAAAAAAATTAAATATATATTTTATAGTGAAATACTATTGTGAAGTAAATTCGCAAATTCATATATAATAATATAATATATGAAATTGTAACCGAGCGACTTTAGGATTGAGGTAAATTTTGCTAGCTATAATATTAAACAAAATTGAACTGTAATTAGTGTGTGTGTGTGTGTGTGTGTGTGTGTGTGTGTGTGTGTGTGTGTGTGTGTGCGTGTGTGTGAGTGTCGGTGTTAGTGAACGATCATGATGTTTGTAGGTGTGTTATGCGTGTAGTCTTTTGTCAGTTGATATGTGTATAGATACAAATTGGTATACGTGTATGTTATGGTGTTTTTGTGTATTGGTATAAATTTGTGTATTTGTGTATTTGTGCTGTGCGTGCATACGATCATTTATGTATAGGTATGTGTATGTAAGTTTAAGCGCATACGTGTATGTATATGTTTGTGTCAACTAAAAAGTAAGTCGTACTGTATGATTATCAAGTATGTGTATGTTTTTATGTATTGGTGTGTTTGCAAGTATCCGTAAGTATATGCTCATAGCAGTAAAGGAGTTTATGTTGGTACATTGCGTATAAGTTGGTGTGTTTGCAAGCGTGCGTGTGTGTGTGTGTGTGTGTGTGTGTGTGTGTGTGTGAGTGTGGTTGTGTGTGGATGTGCGTGGGTGTACTTGTATGTGTGCTGCATGGTTGTGTGTGGTTATGTGTGGGTTTTCTTGTATGTGTGTGCGTGTATGTGTGTGTGTATGTGCGTGTGTTCGCGCGTGTATATATATGTGTATTTGTGTATGTATCTATTATGTAAGTGTGTATATTTGTTTGTATTAGTAAAAGTGTTCGCGTCAGTTAAAAAAAGTGTTGTTTTGTATTCATACCAGTGTGTATGCTTCTGTGTGCGTATAAGGTGGTTCGTTTTTGTCTATAAGTATATGAGTCAATAAGGGCGCTATATGTAGTGTGCCTATATGATAGTGTACTCGAAAAAATGTTTGTGTTAGCTAAAAAATGAGTCGTATTGTTTATTATTGTTACGTATGTGTATGCTTTTATGTGTGTTGTGGGTTTGTCGGTGTCCATAAGTATATTTCTATAGCAGTTAAGGGGGCCAGGTACTATTGGAAACTGAAAAAAAACATGTATAATTTGATATAAATTGCTGATGTTTAAAAATAACTAATTTTATATAAAAATATATTCAATTTCAAACATTTTTTGGTTTAAAACATTTTCTATATCTTGAGAATTGAAGTGGTGGTGCTCGTTGAAAGTCTGGAACAAAAAACCCTTGACCGCAAGGTTTCTTCATGAGTTTGCATTAGATTCACTTGAAATTTTATAGAGATATTCAAAATTATAGTATAATCCATATAAGTTGAGCAGATTTAGAATTAATTTATTTCGATTTATTTTGTAACTTATTATTTATAATAATTAATAAAAAAAATTTTTTTTAAATGGTTTTTTGTTTTTAATTTTTTAATTATTTGAATTTTTCATGAACGTTTCACACTTATATGGATTCTACTATAATTTTGAATATCTCCATAAAATTTCAAGTGAATCTAATGCAAACTCATGAAGAAACCTTGCGGTCAAGGGTTTTTTGTTCCAGACTTTCAACGAGCACCACCATTTCAATTCTCAAGATATAGAAAATGTTTTAAACCAAAAAATGTTTGAAATTAAATGTATTTTTCTATAAAATTAGTTATTTTTAAACATCAACTTTTTATATCAAATTATACATGTTTTTTTTCAGCTTCCAATAGTATCTGGCCCCCTTAAGAAGTTTATGTTGGTGGATTGCGTACCAATTGGTGTGTATGCGTGTGTGTATGTGTGTGTGAGTTTGTGGTGTGTGTGTTTAAGCGCTGGCGTGTAAGTGTATGTATGTGTGTGTACATGTACATTTGTGTGTGTGTGTGTATATGTATGTGTATGTGCGTTCACCTATGTGTTTGTAATGTGTATCGATAAAGTGTTCATCTCGGTCGAAAAGTGTCTTGTATTGTATTTGTTTTTCTAGGTATATGTTTTAGCGTGTGTGAGCGGGTCGGTCTATGTCAGTTAATATGTGTTCGTAGCAGGGTAAAAGTTTATGCTTGTTAAATGCCTGTTTATAAGTTAGGATGCATGTGTGTTCATTTAGGTTTTGGCAGTAGCGTATATATCGGTATGTGTGTGTGTTGATAAGTATATGAATTACGATAGGTGTGTAAATTTTATCATAAGTCTATTGTGTATGTGTGTGTGTGTTTATCAGTATATTTCTCTGTGCTTTAGTGAGATATTCAGTGTAATTGTCGGCGTATGTATATTTATGTATGTATGTGTGTATATTTATATGTGTATGTATATGCGCGCATGTACATTTGAATGTGTGTGTGTGTCTGTGTGTGTGTGTTTGTGCTTTTATGCGTGTATATGTACGCATGTGTTTACGCGTGTGTATATGCGTGCATTCATGTGTGTATGTATTATGTGAGTGTGTGTGTGTTTTAATGTATGATGTAAATGTGTGTAAGTTTGTGTAAATGGGTGAAATTCAAAAAATTGAGAATACGTGTCCAGGCTTAATAACCTCATTGAAAAACAATTTTAGCGTTTCTGAATGTATTAGAAAGGCTTCAATAATCCTGAAAAATATTTTCATTTACTGTAACATCGACAAAGTAACTTATTTTGACTAGCATAACTAGAAAATCAAGCAAAAACATTTTTGTTTTTGATAAAATAGAAGGCCTTTATGTATCTTACGGAAAATATATCATAGTGATTTTTGAGGGATTTTAATCAAGGAATCCAGTGGTAATATGTGAAATTGCAAAAAATGAATGGAACATGTTGAAAATAAAGAGGAAAAATTGATTTCTAAAAATGTCTTTGTGTTACACTTTGAATATTTCTATTCACAAATAATTTAGAGGGTTAAAATTAAGAGATATAAAGTATTAAATGTCAAAACTAATTTGTTTTTTCATGTTTTTAACTATTACCAATGACAAAAATAAAATATATAGGGAGAAAATGTACCGAAATTACATGTACTTAAAACGTACCTCTGATGTCTTCGTTTCACGCAATGGTTTATAACGAAAAAATTTTTTTTTGGGAATTTAAACATCGGAAGAAGATATGCGTTCAAAAATCTTGAAACAAAAATGTCGAACATATTTGCATTATTCATACTGGACACCTCAAAATAGCATTTAGGAAAAAAAATAAAGAAAAAATGTCTTCGTACCGAGCTTGATTTTGTTAATTTTTTGAATTTCACCCATATGTATGCGTATGTATGGTGTGTATGTGTATTAATGAAAATGTTAACGTCAGTTAAAAAAAGTGTCATGTTGTATTTGTGCCGCTGTGTATGTTTTAGTTTGCGTATTGGTCAATTTGTCTGTGTCTATAAGTATATGTGTTAATAAGAGTGTCTATATGTTGTCTGCCTGTACGATTTTGTTTTAGTGAAAATGTTCGTGTCAGCAAAAAAGTGAGACGTATTTCATTATTGTCGGTATGTGTATGTTTTTGTGAGTTGGTGGATTTATCGGTGTCCGTACGTATATGTTCATTGCAGTGAAGAAGTTTCTGTTAGTAAATTGCGTAAAAGTTGGTGTGTGTGTGAGTGTATGTAGGTATGTGTGTGTGTCTATGTGCGTGTGTGCGGGCGTGTATATGTGTGTATGTATATATTATTTTAGTGTGCGTTTGTTTGTAAGTCTACGTATTATGTGAGTGCGTGTTGTGTGAATGTATGGTTTGTGTGTGTATGTATGTGCATGTATGTATGTACGTATATATCGTGTGTATGTGTATTAGTGATAGTGTTCACGTCAGTTAAAAAGTGTGTCATTTTTTAAGTGAAACTTCTTTACCGATGCTATACACTTCCCATAAGAGCCGTATAAAAAAATTATACGGGAGTGAATTGATTTCATGACGGTACATGCAACGGAACTAATGAAACGGAAGTGTATATATATAGGAGGAGCGTCCGCGCCTCCTATATGTAAATCAAGGTACTGAATTCGTATAAAGAAAAATTGGCGGGACTGACTTGATGTCAAACGCACAGATATAGTACATGTATACATGTATACTATATAAGCAATACAAATATCTGAATCTGATCTGAATAAATAAAGAAAGCAATAGCACTCGTTTTCTCTTTTTCTTTCTTTCTCTATAATGTTTTATGGTGAACTCCTCTATTTCCTACATTTATTAAATTGTATTTTTGTAAAATAAATATTATTAACAAAAAATTTTATGCACCATCTCATTTAAAATAAAAAAAAATTCATTCCTTGAATAAATTAAATTATTTTAATTTAGTTCTATTTCATTTTATAATTATTTAGTTTTAAAATTATTTAAAAATTAAATAAAACAGTGATAGAACTTAAATAAACATTAATAACACTCGGGGCGTAAAATAGTATATGCACCGCGTGCGCAATGTACTCTCGTACTCGTGCGAGCTTCGCTCGCTTCGCTGTTGTCTTCCTGTACGATTTTGTTTTAGTGAAAATGTTTGTGTCAGCAAAAAAGTGAGTCTTATTTCATTATTGTCAGTGTGTGTATGTTAATGTGAGTTGGTTGATTTATTGGTGTTCGTACGTATATGTTCATTACAGTGAAGAAGTTCCTGTTAGTAAATTGCGTAAAAGTTGGTGTGTATGTGTGTGCGTGTGTATGTGTGTATTTGTGTGTGTGTGTGTGTGTGTGTGAGTGTGCGTTTATAAGTATGTGTGTAAGTGCGTGTGCACGCGGGTGTTTATGTGTGTATTTGTGTATGTATATTTTATGTTAGCGTGTGTGTATTTGTGTGTCTACGTATTATATGAGTGTATGTTGTGTGGAAGTATGGGATGTGCGTGTACGTATATAACGTGTATATGTGTATTAGCGAAAGTGTTCACATTATTTAAGATGTGTGTCATTTTTAATTTGTGTTTTTGTCTATAGGTATATATGTTAATAAGGGCACTATTTGTAGAGTGCCTGTATGATATTGTACTTGAGAAAATGTTCGTGTTAGCTAAAAAGTGAGTCGTATTGTGTATTATTGTTACGTATGTGTATGCTTTTATGTGTGATGTAGGTTTGTTGATATCCGTAAGTATATGTCTATAGCCGTAAAGAAGTTTATGTTGGTGAATGTGTGAGGTGTGTGTGTATGTGTGTGTGTGTGTGTTTTTGTGTGTGTGTATTAGTATATTTATACTTTAGTGAGATTATTAGTGTGATTGTCGGTGTATGTATATTTATGCATATATGTGTGTATGTTTATATATGTCTCTGTATATGCGCGCATGTATATCTGAGTGTGTGTTTGTGTGTTTGTGTGTGTGTGTGTGTGTGTGTGTGCGTGCGTGTGTGAGAGTGAGTCTGTGTGTGTGTGTGTGTGAGAGTCAGTCTGTGTGTGTATGTGTGTGCATGCGTGTGTGCGTGCGTGCGTGTGCGTTGGTGTGTGTGTGTGTGTGTGTCTGTGTGTATGTGTGTGTGAAATAAAAAATATATATATTTAATTAATGGTTTTATTTCTGTTTTCCGAAACCCTCATAGTCCACTTCAATTTTTTTTCTCATATTCATACATTTACCTATAATTTTGCAGATCCTTACCGATGGGAATATACATTTTCAAAAATAAATTTAAAATAAATTTAAATTAGAACAATTATTATAAATTTTAATTCAATACCAGTTTTTTAAGTGCTAACACATCACAAAATTTCATATTTAATTTAATATCTTATATTTATACATACAATATGGTTCGATAAAAGGATACTCATTTTATATACTTATAGATTAAAAAGTAATCGTTAAATTTAGTACAACGAACAACATATTTATGATTTCAATTTTAAAAGTTGGAAAAAAGAATAAATACATATTATATATCAAAATACTATTGTCAATGAAATTAGCAAATTTATATATAATGATATAATATATGAAAATGCAACCAAGTGACGTTAGGAGCGAGGTCAATTTTGCTAGTTCAATATTAAAGTAATAAAGATAGAATCAATAATGATTTTACTTTCTCTTGCTGAATCTTTGTGTGTGAAATAGTGTTAAGTGGTTAATGCTTTGTCTTAAGAAATTAAAAGTAGTTGAATCTTGAAGAGTATGCTCTTGATTAGACCGTTAGTCTTGGGAGTTTCGGCCTATAAGAGGTCTATTAATTTACTAACAACTAACATATAAAATATAAAAACTCCGGGCTAGTTACAGTATAATGTCTGTGCTAAAAACGGGTCTAATATAAAGTACTTCTCTTCTTTCCTGTATTCTCTTTGTATGTGCACTTTGTGCAATTCTTTTCAATGATGGGAAACGGAAGTTGAGGTTATACAACATATTTAACTAAAACATCATTTAGTTAGATAATTTTTTTACGAATTTAAAGTTTAGAATTTACATTAAAATTAATTTTAATGTTATTACGATTGTTTACAGTCAGTGTAATATTTTTTTCGCTATTCCAATCCTAAAATCGCAACTTTGTTGTTTTTTTTTGGCTCTTATAGCGAAAAATACACTACGCAACTAGTATGGAAAGGCTTTTTTACGTAACTCGTTACGATTCTCACTTTCCGCTTAGGCCGTAAACTTCTCGTTTTGCAAATAAAGCCTTTCCATACCCGTTACGTAATGTACTATGCCCGCACGGAAAATCGTGTGAGAAAACGAACTTCCCGCACGCTGTGTGGAAAAAACATCGGTGCAGTGATTGATGACATGAGTGTATACAGGCTGTTAGATTTGAAATGGAATCAACTATATACTAGTTCGTATCAGTCAGTTAATATTGAAATCGTATTATCTTAAGTTACTCGAGTTTCTTGTGTTCACATGTATATGTATTTATATATATACTTTCAGTCGTGCGTACATTGTTATACATTCATGTTTACTCATATACAGACATACGCATAAACATATATACGTTCATATAGTCTTATCCGTCATTTTTTACGTCTATTTATTTTTATGGCCGTCTTATATATTTATTTAATTAATTTTTGTTTTTATTAAAATCATTATTTTCTGTCTTTTTCTTTTTAATCGGTCTTTTGCATGCATTTACGTAAATTGTTATTCTTGTCCGCTTTGATTTAGTTCATTTCGCTCCACTCATCCTGTCTCTTTCTTAAGCTGTCATTTTTATCGCAACGACAATCTCACTACTCTACATCTAGTTACACGTTTATACTGTCTCTTTTCTTTATGCTATAGCTATTCTGTTATACGTACATGTGTGTATATACCTGTGCGTTTATTTTTGCCTTTAGTCAGTCACTGTCACAAGTCAGGCCATTTCTTTTCTTTCTTCATGCAATTACACTTTGTATTTATATGTAAAAACGCGTCCATTTTTACGTTTATTTTAATTAAAATGAAGTTTTACTAAATCAAAGCAGCACTTATTCACGAAAACTAATTTTCCCGTCTTTTTGCAAACATTCGTTTTTAACCGGTTTTTGTTTAATTTCCCTTATTTTTTATAAAATTCGTAAAACACACTTTTTACAATCATGCAATTATTTTTCTTTTCACTGTCATTTACGTATATAATCCGTTGTTTCATTCAAGTCATGCTCGCGCTATTTTTCTTTCTTTTTGCTTGTACAAACCTGCACTTTCCTGTTCTAATATATTTTTATTTTCTCATCAACTGTGGTGTTACTGGCGTTGTTTTTTCGTTATGTGCTGCACGAGGCCCTGTCGCTCATATTAGCCTTTTGTGTAATTTCTTTCACACACTGCCACTATACCTTCACAATTGCAGCACACACAACACATAGCAGTGAGGGAAGCAAACAAGAAAAACGTTTTCTAAATTACACTTTTAATTAATAAAATTTCTTATGAGCGCGGTGATAGTGAACTCGGCCCATAACCTGTTAAAATAAGCATGGATTGACTTGAAAAAAATAGAAGCAATCAATTCTAATAAATAGTTTATTACAAAATGCATATTCGTATAATACAACTTGACTGTCTAACAGTCGCCCACGGAATGAAGTAACGCGTCCCGCGTTCATCAAACATACCCTGCCTTACGGTAGCGCCACACACTACACACTCACATACACACATACACACACAATTGAGCGTGTCTATATTACTAACAGAAATATTTCTCAATATCTTTTATATAACTCATACTTTACACTTAAGGGGTGTCCTCATACCGGCACAGAGATCTACCTTATCTATATTTGAATTATGCATTTTAATAAAAATTTAACTATTTATTACTAAAATTCACAGAAGAGGCACATTCTTAACATGCCAGAGAATTTATTGCAACGTTAAAAGATAATATTAGGGTAAAAATAAAGGCGAAAACTGCTTAATACGATTAACTTTTCAATGTAGTTATGAATAATCGTATTATGCAGTTATTGTCTTCATTTTTACTTTTATTCTGTCTTTTAACGTTGCAATAAATTCTTTAGAATGTCAAGAATGTGCCTCTTCTACGAATTTCAGTCATGAATAGTTAAATTTTTATTAAAATTCATAATTTAAATGTTGATAAGGTAGAACTCTATGTCAGTATGAGGATTCCCCTTAAATTTTTTTTTAAATGCACTAAGACTACATTAAAAAAATTGGTTATCGAAAATTTTTTTTTATTTGGCAGTTGCAAATAATATTCATGCAAATTTTAAAGCAAACTCATCAAGTAATTTACGTAAAATAAAAAAAAAATAAAAATTTTTTCTAAATTTTTAACATGTTACTAAAATTAAAACTATATTAAGAAAACCAATTTTCAATAGCTTTTCGTCTAGTTAGACAAATAAAATAAACTGTAAGCAAAATTTGAAGCAAATCCATCGATTAGTTTTCAAGATCTAATTGGTTAAATAAACGAAATTTTTTTTCTCAAAAATTTAATTTTAAAATTTTCAAAAAGCTCTAGAATTAAAACTATGCTGAGAAAATTAGTTTCCAAAAGTTTTCCTTATTGGAGGTTCGAAAAAAACTCCCACATACAAATTTTTAGCCCCCAATATAGACTAGCAAAATTAGGAGCTTCAGTAATAGATCAAGCAATCAGTAACAAGGAAGCATGGGATGAAGTTGTCGAAATGGAAGTAGGAAACAGAATAAAATCAGATTAGAGGCCGCTAGAAATAACTTTAGAAAGAACAATCAGCTGAAAAAAAAGAAGAAATGAAATAAATAAATGACTCGACAGAAGAAGAATGCAAAATATATAGAGAAAATTTGAAAGATAGAATAAAACTAGAAAATAGACAAGAAACAACAAGCAAAATTAAAAGAAACAATGAAAAAAGTGACTAAAAAAAGAAAATTAGATCAAGAGAGTTAATATTAGGAAGGAGAACGTGGTGAGACAACGAATGTAAAGAAAGCAAGACTAAACTCAAAACATTATTGAGACCAGGCCAGAGTAGAATCTGATACCGACCGAGTAACAATTGAGTTTTTTGTTATTTACTCAAGTATTAATCGGTGTTTTTTCAAATTAAAGGTTGAGCGCAATAGATATTATTATTATGAACATCTATGCATAAGAAAAAATTCTACCGCTTTGATTTTGAGAAAAGTAAGGAACGCCGAACTAAAAGTTTATGTTTATAATATTTTCGCGTTCCTTACTTTTCTCAAAAATAAAGCGGTAGATTTTTTTTTGTTGTGCATACATATTTGTAATAATAATATCTATTGCGCTTTACCTTCAATTTGCAGATACACTGATTAATACTTAAGTGAATTACAAAAGTCTCAATTAGACAAGGACAGCGAATCCGGCCTGCTCTTAAGACAATTGATAAAAGGTGAAAAAAAAGAAGAAATTACTTTGAAATCAAAAAAGGACATTCAAAATTATGTAAACAAAAACAAGAAGAGGAGACAGAAAAAGAAGAGAAAAAATGGATAAAGATTATAGATTGGAATAAAGCGTTAAAATATATAAAAAAGGAAAGAAACAAAAGGGAAATTTTGGACAAAAATATGTAATAGAAGGTCTGGACAAAACATTTCGTGGATTTCCTGGAGGAAGTGAACGAGAAAATAATGATAGAAAAGGATAATACATTCACAGAAAAAGAAGAAAGAAGAGAAAGTAATTGAAATTACAGAAGAGAAAGTGAACGGACAATATCAAAACCAAAGAAAAAGAAGGCTACAGGAAAAGACGGTATAAGTAATGAAACTTGGATTTACGCGGATGAAAATACAAAAGAGAAGCTGAGAAAGATTATACAGGAAATATGTTATGGTAAAGAATTACCAAAAGGATGGCAAGAAGGATGAATTTTCCCGATTTTCAAAAAAGGAAACAAAAAGAAGGCAAAAAATTATAGAGGGATCACACTAATGTATGCAGGATGAAAAATATTAGCAATGATTATAAAAGAAAAGCTCAGAAAAGAAGCGAAAAGGCCGACAATCTTGTCGAAAAAGCAGGCAGGGTTCAGAAAGTAGACAAGTGAAATAGATAATATTTACATTTTGAAGGCATTAGCCGAGAAGAAAATAAACAAAAAAAAAGGGAAACTCTTCGTTTTCTTTGCGGATTTGATAGCAGCTTTTAACAAAGTGAATCGGCAAATACTATGGAAAAAAATAAGAAAATACTGAACAGACAAAAAGATAATTGAAATATTAAAAAATATATATCAGGAGACAACATGCAGGATTAAAATAAAAAAAATTCTTCCGGAAATTTTAGATTGCGAAAGTTTTAAAATAAGGATGTACACTGAGTCCACTGATGTTGCTCATATTTATTGCAGATATAAAAAGTTCTCTAGAAGAAAGAATAAATAATGAAGTGAATATGGGGAGCAGTATCAGGATTTATACATTGACATATGCGGATGACCTGTTAGTTATAGCAACAGAAAAAAAGGAAATCAGCAGGTTGTTGAAAAGCCTAGAAAAGTATTTTAATAGAAAAAATTGTCTTTGAATGCGGAAAAATCCAAGGTGCTAGTGTTCTGCAAACAGGATAGAGGCTAAAGAGAAAAAAATGAATAAAAGTAGAAGAATTCAAGTACTTCGGTTATGCATTCATTAAAAACAATATGAATAAAACTTATATAAAGGGAGCACGAAGAAGAGCATCTGATGTAATGGTGCTAGTATTGGAAATTGGTGAAAGAAAATTTGGTGGAGATTGGGAAAAAAATTATGCTTTTCAACATTCTAGTTAAATGTATCCTTATGTATGGAGTAGAAATATGGGAATGGAAGAAGAGAGAGAAAATCGAATCCCTCCAAACCAGATGGATACTAGCACTGGACAGGTGCACACCCAAGTATGATGTGTTTAAAGAAACTAAAATAGACCCAGTAAGTATTGATGGATGCCGAATAGAAATGGAAAAAAAAGAATGGGAAAACCGAAAATAGAATTTAAAAATAAAAGAACTTCACCAAAAACGTAGATCACACAAATAGGAAATATAAGTGATGCATGATAAAGGAAAAAGAACAAAGAAAGGATTAGAAATATAGTAGAATCAAAATTGGCAAAGAAATACAGTAAATGGTTAATGGAAGAAAGACCCAAGTATTTTGAAGCAAAAAATCGAAAGAAAAAGATGATAGCTTTTTGTGCTGTGGTGAATGGACAGGAGAAAGGTACAGAGAAGTGAAAGATAAGAAAATCTACAGAATATGCGGATGGAGAATAGACAGATAAAAGCACCTAATGGATGAATGTTCAATTAGAACAGAATTAAAGAAAAATGAAATAATAATGATGAATAAAGAAGGTTAAACATAAATGAGGTTAGTCTATGAGAAAAGAAAAGAAAAAGAACATGAAGAATAAATCAACGAAGAAGAGAAAAATAGGTGGCAAAGAAGAAAACGCTGCCAAGTGCTTTGGCGGAATGCTTTCATAGATCTCTTTGAGTTTCATTAATTTTTTTATATTTATTTAAATGTGATTTTAATATTGAAAAATTGTCTAACATTAATATTTACTCATATTGTACTTTATAAATTTCGAACATATATGCTAGCTGTTTGCTTTTTTCAACATTTATAATTTATTTTAAATCATCAAGTAATACAAAAAAATTTGTTCTATTGAAAAAATGATATAATGTAGTGTGACGTGGTACGCCACTATAAATAAATAAAGAATTTATTTATTGCACTTTCCCCACTCAGCACTATGACACACCACCAACGAAACTACCGACTCCGGGCGCACGTTAAACTAATAAAAAGAAAATAGTTAATTAACGAGATTATTTTTTTTTGTTTACCGGTATTACGAGACGACGAAAACGACACATGAGTAGCAGACGCGCGCGGCAGCCATTACCTATACATCGAGAGCCCCTGTATATGAACGCCGGTGCTGCTATAGCAGCCTGTTGAGCGATAGCGTACATACGAATACATGTAAGCGACCGCGCGTGTGCTAGGAGTCACCATACCATGAAGAAGACTTAGAAGAGAGAAGAGTGAAACAGCAATAATGAGCAAGAGAGATGGGGAGATTCACGCGCTAAGAGAACGAATCTCAAGTGCTGGCGCGTCGATCTCTCGCGCATTAAGCGATGAGAGAGAGAGAGTAGGAGTAAATAAAGATAGAAAAGAAGTGGAGAGGGGACCTACAAGTAATCTCCCTTCTATGAGAACAGACTAAGCCGCATATACATATATGTGTGCTCACAATATATATATATATATATATATATATATATATATATATATATATCTAGACGTTTCTCTCTAGACATCGCATATTCTATATATATATGTACGTTCTTTATATATGTATAGAGGGAAGCAGCATAGAGGCGCCTGTCAAAGCGGATTCGAACACAGGGCCCTCTTTAATACAGGAAATGACAAAGAGCCAATTAAAATTATAGAATAGAAATGAAAGGCAGTAATTGGTGGAGAAAGGATTAGAAAAAGAAAACGATAAGAGTAATAGCGAAGAAGAAGGAAGTAGCCATAAGAAAGGATGATTCGACTGTCGACCTCGTGCCACATCGGACGCTTTAGCTTGCTGCTCTACAAATAGTTTTTTTTCTCGTGACGCCACTGAAAGTAAATAGTTTTTCTTTCGTGTGTTACTGAAGGAGAGATTATTGGGAGAAAAACAAGGAGTCCGGAGAGAGAGAGACGAGCGGAGACGAACCCTGGACGTCGCCGGTAGCGACCCAGAGAACAAAAGAGAGAAAGATCGAAAGACCGCCGCCATTATCGCCAGCACCAGCCCGTCGCAACTTCTAATCCTGGTTATCGTCGACTGTATCGACCCAAGGAGACTGAAATTTCAGCAACGGTGAGTGGGCTGCGCCCAGAAATTTTCGCTCATTTCTTTGTAAGTCAACGGCTCTCGCCGATTGACTGTAGAGTCAGTGAAGTGGTTTTACGAAATTTCTTGATAGTGCGCGAAGTGAATAGTCAAAGATTTCCTCTTTCTATGTCGAAAATTCGGATTTAAATTGTTGTAATTTGACGAAAAGAAAACGTAACTTTCGTATTAAGCGTAAAAGTGTATAAAATTCCGATTGATTAACTAAGTGAAAATTTCTTATTTATTTGAATTTGACGTGCGTCTAAAATAAAATTTCTTTTGTGCGCAAATTGTACTAAAATTGAATTAAAGATTTGTATAAAGAAGATTAAAAATTAAATTAGACCGTGAGTGCCGGAGTGTGTGTTACGCGAGCACGTGTTACCAAAATTAAATCTAGACCGGTGAGACGCGTTTAAATTGCCGGTTGGGCGAATAAAAATAGATAGTGATAAAATAAAATTTTTTTTTTCTTCGTATGTACTGAAAATTGTAAGACAAAAATTTGTTCTGGTAACGCGTGGCCGCGTATTGAGCGCCGTGAGAGAGAGAGAGAGACGCGAAGCGAACTAAATGGCCACCGGAAGACCGCCATTTTAGATTACGAATCTGTGATTTACGTAGAATATATATAATTAAAATTTTTTTTTTGAACCTTTACATGAATAGAGACTTTAAGTGAATTGAAAATTTTTTGATTAGCATAACGATTAATATAGCACTTTTTTTTGATAATAAAATATAATCTTGTGTGTGTGTGGGATATGAGAGAGCGCGAGTAGGTAGAAATCAAATAAGATTTATTAAGACAGATTATAAATTAAAATAAAGTTTCTTATAGTTAAGTGAAATTAAGTTAAAAGTTTCTGTGTGTTCTCCCCCCATTTCAGACAAGAATTTATACGACACGAGCCACCTCCCGATCCAAGGCCGCTTGAGACTCGTGCTGACGGCTAGCTAGTTGGTGGTGTATCTGGCGCCCTTAAACTTAATACTTTTGATACACTGATTTTTGCATATGAGAATCGGCTCAACAGTAGATTTAATACATTGAATATAATAATAAAAGCAATTATTAACTTTACCGGAATTCTCGTATCGCAAATGGCACCAGCAACGTGGGGCTTGGATCGGGAAAATTCTGAGTAGAATTTCTTGTTAGAACTGGGAGCAAAGTGAAAAAGGAGAATAAAAATTTTTGACTTGTAATTTGACCGGTAAAAATCGAAATTAATGCATGCAGTGATTAATTCAAGATCTTAATTTCTGTAAAGACGGTAAATTGAACGAGTTAAAAATTTTTTTTAAATTAATGTAATTTAGTTGAAATTTCGTGAAAAGAATAAAACAAAGTTGCTGTATACCTCCTTTTCACCGGTAGAGTATAAAACCACTTCACATAATCTAAGCGAGATAAAAAATTAGATTGTAAGAGTGTCCCCAGAAAATGCGTAATTGAATCTAATTTAAAACTTTCCTGATATATTTATTGATATATGTTGAACTTAAGACATAGCGAACCTTTACACCTTCCTAACCCCAACTACGAACAATAAAATTTATTAAATAGAAAATTAGAAAAAAAATTTAAGTAATCTAGAATAGATAAATGAAAATCAGTGCAAAAAGTATTAAGACTTGCCTTGTTCTCGACCACTGTGCCAAACCCTAGAAAACGTACCTAGTAATACATATATTTTAAATTATTCATACAAATATATATATTTATATTTCCCATATATATAATAATTATTCCCTCCATATATACATATATAAAATTTTTTCTATAAATCCCAAATCATACACATAATTGCCCTACGAAGAAACTGGGTTATTGAAGAGACCCGTTGCTATCAAAGAAGAGACAAATACGTTAGAATTTCAAGAAGAAAATTTATAAAGAAAAGAAAAGAAATTTAAAGAAATTTAAAAAATTAAAAGAATAGATTAAATCAAGAAAAGAAGATTTTTTTTTCCAGAAGATTTCAAGACAAAAATAAGAAGATATTAAACAAAAAAAAAAAAAAAAGTATAATAATTAATAAGACTAAAAACCCTTTATTAAAAGAATTTGTGTGTTTATTTCATTTAAAATATATTATAAGTTGCATATAAATTTCTCAGATTAACCTAGGCACAGTGGTAAAATCCCCAAATCTTAATAGTAAAGACCTCAGAAGCGTGTACCTAGCAATACGTAACCTCTGTTTGAAGACTCCAGAGAAAAAGAGAATCGCGAGATTTTTCCTTTTGATTTAGGAAGATAGTAGAAATTAACAGATTTGCTCAAGAGACAACGGAAAAAAATGGCACAAGAGGCAACAGGTTCAAGAGGTCGGCGGAAGACTAACCCACTAGACAACTTTCACCCAACCCTGGTAGCAGGAGTAAAGAAGATGGACCCGTGGAAAGTGTCGCAGCGATTGGATAGTATGGGATGTAGCACCACGGGAACATTTCCAGTTCTACGTAGTAGGCTAATCAGAGCGAGTACCCGGGAAATCGAACCACACAAGAGAGTATATTGGAACCCAGCAGTTGACGAAAGGCAAAGTTACCTCCCAGCAACGACGAGGAATTTCTTAATGACGCCGTCGGAGGATGAAGATGATCCGGAAGCTACCCCTAGAGGCTATCAGGAAGCTCTGCTCGACAAGCAAGAAGCAAGACGGATCGACCAAAGTGGAATGAGGTTAGAAGCGACCACGGCTGCGGCAGCAGGATCGAATGCACCGCCGGTGAGGACCCGGGAAGTGCAAACCCCGCTTGTATGGCAACAGTGACGACCACCACTTCCACGACTCCTACCACCACCGTGGCTGGTACCTTTGGTAGCGCGTCGATACAGACGGTGTCCAATGCAAGAGCATCAATGTCAGCCACTGGAATGGCCGCCAGATATATCGCCATGTCCAACCATGCACCTCTAGGCTATTTCCATGATGTAACGTCCATATTAGGCTCCGTAGGATGGAACTCGAGGAATACACAAATCCCACGATGGACGTTGAACACCACGAATACTTGGAGGCCAGAGACGCCAGCGCCTACTCCAGCCATACAAAGCCAACAACCAACAGCAGTATCACCAAACCCCAGAGAATTGCCTAGGGCTGAAGAGGTAATAGCCATGGATGACCTCTGTACGCCCGACGAGGAAGAAAACGATGATGAGGAAAATCTCGCCGACGCGTATGCCACTTTCCTCAATCCAGCGAGTCTAGGAATTCGTAGTCAGCAGATACCTTATACAGCTCGAGAGTATGCGCCAGATGAACAGGTGGATATACGCTCAGATGCCGGTAGGGACCAGCATCAATGCACTAGGGCTGGTATGGCCAGGGAAACCCCAATGACGAGGAAATAGTGATAATAGAGATGGCAGAGGCGCCAGAGGTCACGGTGTTAATCAGTTAAGAAATAGCCAAGGCCAACAACGAAATGCACCACGGGAATACAATGAGTCAAGAGGTAGAAGAGACCGAAGAGATAGGAGAGATAGGGATGATGGGGAACACAGGCGATGTAGAAGAAATGGAGAGCGCAGAGGTTATCGAAGAAACCGAAGAGACGACGACTATAGTGACTATTCACATAGCTCCAGCGACACCGAAGACTATAGCAGTGACGAAAATTATGGAGGCAGCGCTAGGTATAATGTTGACATGACTGAACGAGACAACGCTACCAATAAAACGTTAAGGAATTGGAAGATTTCTTTCAGCGGAGATGATAGAGAAGGACCGGAGGAGTTCCTCGCCAGGTTAGGTAACTGCCGACGAAACACAGGCATTCCAGACGAAGATCTCTTAAGGTCAATACCCTGTGTGTTCACCGGTTCAGCAAGCATCTGGTATAGGACCGCCGAGTTAGAGGTGCATGACTGGAAGAGCTTTAAAAGAGCCTTCAGACATCAGTACGTAGGCGATGTCAAACGGGTAGACCTTCTCGATGAGCTGAAAAGACGGACTCAGGCCAAAGGAGAAAGTATCTCTAACTTTATATCCTGCTTCAGGTGCATAGTAGGATATTTTAAGAATCCACTGTCACTGCGAACTCAGGTAGACACAGCATACAGAAATTTATTACCAGAGTATCGTAAGTTTATGGCAGGTGAGAGAATAGGGACCTATGAAGATCTCAGGCGTTTAGGTAGGCGTTGGGAAAAACAGAAGGACCTAGACAATAGATACCAACCCCCACCTCCGCGAGAGAAGATGTTGATCCAGGGTGCAGCATTTAACGTGCCCAAAAGAACAGATAAACCAAGAATTGCGAATGCCGAAGAGTATGAAGAGACCACAAGTGAAAGAGAGAGTGATAGAGATGAAGCTCCGAATACGACCCAGCGAAAACCACGGCGAAGGAGGAGGAGACTTAACAAACAAAAAGGACCTCAGGTAGCAGGTGTCCAAGAAACACCACCACTTCAAGCTGAGACGAATCCGACGCCGGTGGAAGCATCGAACACAGTGGCAACGACACAGCCACCTGTAATGACAGGTCAGGTGCCTATGGTCGCATGGTCTCCGAATGTATTACCACAAGTCAACTGGTGGAGTGCGCAAACAAGACCCCAGTATGACCAAGGCAGGCAATATCAGAAGACCGCAAACGTAGCAAACGGAGCCACTGGAGTAGTTAAAGGTCAACCAACTTATTCGGCATGTTACACCTGTCAGGCCGTTGGACACCGAGCAAGAGATTGTCCACAAAGGATTTGTCGCTCATGCGGAGGAATGGGACATTCTATGAACGTTTGCCCTAACCAACAAACCCCTAATAGGATGCCTAACCCGAATCAACAAGCAAGAAACGCGAATTGGACCCCAAATCCAAATAAGCAGCCACCGAGACCCAACCCACAGAAGAATACTTCCCAGCAATCACAGGGAAACGAAGCGGCGGGGGGGCAGAACTTAGCTCAACCCCCTCTTATGCAAAATCTCGTGATGCCACCGAATTGGCCACCGGCAGACAAGAACTAGATAGAAAGTATCCAAACGAATGTATGACCCCGAATAACGTCATGAAGACCCCTACCCCAGATGAGAAAAAGAATATTATAGGAATAACGGAGAACCAAGAGACCATGAGAATGCTCTCCCACTCGAGTTCGCTGAAAAATACTCTAGAGAAGGGATTATGAGGACTATGGCTCATTTAAATGAAAGAAAGAAGAAATTAGAATTATTGGAGCAAGAAGCATTACAACTCAGTGAAGAATCAGATAAAGAGGAAAAACGAAGGATTCAAACAGCTAGCAGAATTAAACCGTGTATTGAGCGTCTTAGATGAAGAAGAAGAGAAACATCCACCTATACCAGTAATTAAAACCGACAGAACGAGAGTAAGTCTAACTTAGGGGGGAGAAATACTCACCGGTAAAGACTGAAGACAGATCTGAACCTGGAGACGACGATGACGCTGTGGCGGGCATGTGCAATGAAAATAGGAATTTCTTAGATGTAGTGCTCGGAGGTAGACGATACCAGGCCTTATTCGACACTGGAGCAATGGTGTCATTGATAGGACCAAGAGTAACTCAGAAATTCAAAGATCGATTAATACCAGCCCGAACAGTAATAAGAAGTGTCATAGGAGGATCGGCTCGAATTGTTGGAAAATTACCTGTGGATTTGGAAGTAGATGGATGTGTGCGACGAATAGAGATGAAAGCAATCTCTGCCTTAGACCATGACGTAATTCTAGAATCGACTTCTGTAGACTTTGGCAGATAGAAACCAAATTCAGCGAGAACTTATGGAGAATGAAAGACGGTGAGTGGAGAGAATTTAACAACGAAGATCAAACACTGATCCTAGTATTCGGAGAATGTGCAGGAATAGTAGAATTGATGATGAACAACGAGTATTAGTCGAAGACCTGGTGAATACTATCAGACCCCAAACCAACAGATGTACAAATTCCGAACAACTAATTTATCAGAACACCACGTAGACGTTATGGAGCTTCCGATAAAACAGAGACCTAGAAGAATGTCGCCGATGATGTTGTAAGTCGCTCATAAAGAGATAGAAGCGATGTTGCGAAACAATATAATTGAAAGGTCAGCAAGTGAATGGAGAGTCCACCAGTGATACTTAGGAAACCTGATGGAGAGTACAGATTCTGTGTGGACTATAGAGAATTGAACAAGGTCACTAGGAAGGACGCTTATCCAATACCTACATGCAGTTCAATCCTAGATAAGCTGAGGA
This sequence comes from Anastatus disparis, assembly GCA_017163975.1. NCBI lineage: Eukaryota > Metazoa > Arthropoda > Insecta > Hymenoptera > Eupelmidae > Anastatus > Anastatus disparis. Next base: position 3,066 of record JAFFSR010000036.1, on the reverse strand, counting down.
AAGCCAGATACCTAACCAAAATTGACCTGAAGCAAGCCTATTTCCAAATTCCCATGGAGGAAAATAGTAGAAAATACACTGCTTTCTCAGTGCCTGGCTCAGGTCTCTGGCAATTCAAGAAAAATGCCTTCGGATTGATCAACGCACCAATGACCTTCCAAAGGCTCATCGACGCTCTTTTGGACCTGAATGTGAACCTAACGTGTTCGGCTCATTCTTGACGATATCATCATAGCCACGGAGAATTTTGAGGATCACTGGAAATGGCTGGAAACAGTGCTGGGGGAGACTGGTAGACGCTGGATTGACTGGTGAATAAGAAAAGTGCGAGATATGCTGCTCACAGATCACCTACCTCGGATTTATTTTAGACAATGAGGGGCTAAGACCTGATCCAGACAAGGTTACCAGTTGTCAATTATCCAGCATTTAAGACTGATAAAGCAACTAAGAAGATTTCTCGGAATGGTGGGCTGGTATTCGGAGGTTTATTGAGCGTAATTCAGAGGAAATGAAAGTTCCACCAGTGAAGCTGTTAAGGAAAAGTAAGGAATGGAGTTGGGAGAAGAACAACAGATGCTGCGTTGAAGACCTAAAGAGAGCTTCCAACAATAGCGCCCTGCTACTTGCAAGATACCGGACTTTAACCAACCATTCATGGTACAATGTGACGCCAGTGACTTCACATAGAGCAGTAATGACTCAAGAGCACGAAGACTGTGAACACTCCAATTGTTTACGGGGTAGAGTATAACAGTAGCAGAGAGGAACTATACCACCACAGAGAGAATTGTAGCAATAACTACTGTGGGCAAACTGAGAAACTAAGATCTTAGCTCGAAGGTTGCACTTTTAAGATTATCACCGACCATAGCGCATTGAAGTGGTTTACAGAGCTGAAAGATCCAAAAGGACGATTAGCGAGATGGCACGGTAAAATGCAGCAATGGTCATTGGAGATCGTACATAGACGTGGAGCACCATCACGTACTCTGATGTTTCTAGAATAACGAAGGTCAAGAAGAAGAAGAAGAATAAGGCAAGCTTACGAAGAGATTCAAGATGAAAAATATATTGAGCGAGTCAAAGAAATAGAAACGAACCCTTATAAATACCTTGGGATGGAAATTAGAAGACGATTATTATACAGATTTAGAAAAAGAACCTTACTCGACCCAGTGACCCAGGGAGGAAGGATGAAACTTGTTATTCCAGCAGAACACCGAGAAAGAATACTTGCAAGATGCTCATTGTCACCCATCCTCAGGGCACTGAGGACTAGAAAGATCTATGATAGAGTCACCAGAGAGTATCATTGGCCAGGAGTTTATTGTGACACAACCACTTTGAAGTATGAGCGACGACTGTCAACGGTACAAAATCAAGCAAACTGAGCCTCAAGGATTAACGGAAACCGTGTTGTTGAGAGACCATGGTTTGTAGTATCAGTGATATGATGGAATTCCCTCAAGTAAGAGCCAAAATAAATACCTATTCTAGTTTTTCAGGACCTTTCACTAAATGGGTCGAGTTATTCGTAATGACAGCTGATGGAAAAGCAGTATCGAAAGCCATTCAAGAATTAATTCTATTCAGGTGGGAAACCCAGTATCTAATAACAGATAATGGAAAAGAAATTCGATAACAAGCACTTCGACCAAGTATTACAGGAATATGGAGTATCCAGAGTAACGACACCGCCGTATCACCTGCAAGCGAATCCAGTGGAGCGTGCGAATGAACCCAAAGACCATGATAGCGGCATTTATAAGGAGGATCATAGGACTTGGGATCAGCATCTCCATGAGTTTAGGCACGCCGTAAATACAGCAACGCAAGTCAACACTGAAAACCTCACCAGTGTCTCAACAACTGGCGGAGGCACCCTATGCTCAGAAAGAGCTTGAGAAGAGAAGTGGAGACAGTAAACCTATTATTGAATAAATCCAGAAGATTGGGCAGACCAGAATGAAACGGCTGGATGCATTGGAGAGTCTGGTCATAACACATCTGAAAAGGCGAAAGAGAAACAAGCAAGAGAATATAAATAAAGGAGGAAAGATATTCGTTTTAACGTAGACAGATCATGTGACGCGTACATGTACTTTCGAATGCAGCTAACCGATTCTTCGCGAAACTCGCACCAAAATACGATGGCCGTTTAAAGTTTGAGAAATAAAATCGCCTTAATATACATAGTTGAGACCGAAAGGCGTAAGCGTAATGCGAAGGAATAACGTTTCTTGAACTCAAAAGATATATACCTCTCAAAAACCGAGATTAGAACTCATTTAAAACCCTACAACCTGGCCTTTTACTAATAGCCTCTTCATAGTTCTTTTTTTCTTTTACTTGTACTATGAAATAGAATGAGACGCGCGGTAGTGCCCCCGTAGAGACCTGAATGCTGGGCTCACCGTATGGTGAGAAACATCATGGGCGAATTACGCACCTTATCGCCACCACGGGGCCTAAATAGAGACGTGAGCCGGTACTTGACCGACCTCGCCAAACTCACAGCCGAAATGGGGAGTGTACTCCCTACCAGCGGAGTGAAACTAGAAGCGGCAAGCGTGAGATTGAAAGAGAAAGGGAGGAAGAAAATAGGGAGTTCTCTGGGATTAGCATCGCGGGAGGAATCGAAACGTCGCTAATCCAGACTTGCACCTGCGCACAGAGGAAAGTAGAAAAACGGAGAAAAAGTTGAGAGTGGGTACGAGGAAAGGACACTGTGGCGCATAGATTCTGCTGCAGGACCCTAGGGAAAGAGTGTGGTTAGAAGAAGATAGAATGAAAAGAATGAGCAAAGAACAAAAAGAGTAGAGGAACGAAGAGAGTAAAGAGAGAAAAGAGAAGCAAGGATGGAAAAGAAAGAAGCAGAATGGCCCACAGGCAGAAATGATCGAGAGAGAGGTTAGCAGAACTGAGAGAGAAATTAGAATGAAAGGGCGCTTATTGAGCGCCGTAGAAAGCAAGAGGAAGAAAGAAGGGCCATTCAGAGGAACAAGAAATAGAAGAAGAGCAACAAAATAGATGGTATGGGAGGAAGAAGATAAAGGAAAGAAG